>JAUEPT010000054.1:0-331785 GCA_030435635.1 Armillaria borealis | reverse complement strand
GTTTTACTCTTCACGGTCCTATCGCGTCGCTCTACGAATTCTTCAAACCCTATACAGCATGGACATCTGTTTCACAGACATTTAGCTTTTCTCCGACTTGACCACGAACACATGCGGTGCTCGATATGTGCTAGGTCCCTAGCTAAGGGTAACCACGGTATGCCTACACGTAAGACATAAACTCGGGAGAAATGATTGCAATTCTTTCTGCGACTATCAGTCTCGTGGACAGTTGTCAATCCAGGTATATTTTTCGTTTTTGCTGCGACGCTATCGCTGCTCACTCTTGGTTGAAAGGATGACACTTGCTATCTTCATGAAGCGCCCCATTGACTGGCAGGCTCAACAGTGTTCAGATACAGTTTGCCGAACATACGACAGTGATTCAGCCTGGAAATATCCCCGCTATGTGCTATGCCAAAGAGAGCGACGCTACTGTGGCACTGACTGAAGGTGAGCAACTTATATCTGTTTTCCGAGAGTCACCTTTATTTAACATTGCCAGAAGATACCAGAGACCCTAACTCCATCTGCTTCCCTAGTACAAGCGCAGTGATACTATTTTCGCCACCATCTTCTAGTTGCTATGGATTTCTCCAGCCTTGGGGTCTTTCAGGACCAAAGGCACATCGTTGTTAGACCACAAGCTCGTCGAGGGCCCTTTTGATTTTGTCCGACGCGTCTCGAAATCGACGCTGATGATGTTCAGGCGGAGATGATTGACACGGAGAGGGTCCGACTTGATTCTGACCAGCATGTAATTGAACGTTTCCGGAACAAATTCATCAACTGCATACCAAACGAATACTTCTATCTAGTCCAAGGACTTGAGCCAATATCCATAACGCTGTCTCTACACCTCTACCCTTCTCGCGTTCGAGCTTTTATCTTGAAGCACTTTACGATGTCTCCGAAATATCCATGGTTGAGCCAGAGAGTCTCGTCAAGCTCCGCTCGACACTCTCGACTCTGAAGGTTCGCCTTCTCCTGACCATACCCTTTTCATCCTCTCCCTCATCATCTGTCATTACAACACCTAGCTTCTCTGCATGCGGGTGCTCGTGGAACATGTCAACAGCCGAGGTTTCCAACAACAACTCAGGCCGCGCGGGGTCTGAGAATCATTCTGCGATGCTCGCCAGCGGGTTCGTAAGGCGCAGCTGAACGAGTTCAATAGCTGTGACTCTGTGTTCCTTTCCGCCGTTCTTCGTGACTACGATCTCCCGAGATGACACCATCACGGAGGACACGGTTATTGCGAGTGCAAGAAAGGCGTAGGTGTAGAGGATGGCGAGTACAGCTGATAGAGGTGCCAAGGGATACCTGCTGGCACTCCTCATGACAATAGTGTTGCCGCCTGTGCTCACGTCGCGTTCGAAGAGAGGCGACGTGAAGCCCATTACGGCGTAAGACATATTTCGTGAGAGAACTGTATTGAATGCCTCCGTGGAAAGGCTGAGGGAAGTCTGGAGGGTGTAGCGTAGATACTCAGCCAGATTTCCCTGATAGTCGTAACCAAAAGCTGCGAAGAGAGCAGACGTGGTGTTGAAGTTGGATGGGACGGGACGGTCTGCAAATGCATACGTATTGTTTCCGTTGAGAGTACTGTAAGAAAGCGAAACATTGTACACGGTCATATTGCATGTACTGATGTAAACATAGTATGATCCTGGTAATATATACCAGCCAGGTTGAGAATCAGCCAGAAGGACGATTTGCCCGTCAGCGTCAGACCAATATAAGATGACGCGTGCTCCAGATGGGTTCAAGACAGAGTCGAGAGGGTATCCATAAGGCGACAAAGCATTGTTTGTCAGATTGAGCATATCAACTTTACTAGCTGAAAAGTCAACCATACTGCCGACGTAGTAGGGGGGATTGAAAGAAGGACAATAGAGCGCCGATTGTGGTGCATCATCGATTAAACAGTCGACCGCGGGCTGGCAGTGAGCGACGAGTCCGAAAGAATTGAACGTAAGGTTGTCAACGTTGTCGGGCATAGTACTGGGTACAAGGACTGCCATGTCGTCGACCATAACAGATCTTTGACGTGGAGCTACTGTTTCCGCCGACGGCAAGTCCCTCAGCAACTATTCCCCTGTCATCATTCGTAGTCTCCAAAGCACAGGTGCTGTAATAGTAACTGTCATTATATATTGAACGCAGTGCGGGACCTGGACACGCAGTGAGGTTGATCTTTGTACCCGTATCAGGCATCGATTCCATGTCAATTGGAGTCATGGAAGTATGGATGAAGGTGCTTGCGGTAGTATGTAGCCATAAGTCTGCGGCACTGTAAGGTTATCAGTATTTGAGTGCTTCATCTACCCTGGTAAACATACGAGAGAAGATGATTCAGGACAATGGCTAGAGTGAGGACAGTAAAAACAAAAATCAAGCTAGAGGGCGCTTGTGATCTTCGTTCACGCCCACGCTTGAGGTACCGCATTGTCTCGTATGCGCTAAAAAGGTTGGCCGATCCGCATAATTTGACGAGCAGGCCGTACTGGGCAGCCGTTGGCATAGATCCTGGGCACTCCTTTTCTTGCGCCAGAATCCACATTGAGGCCAATTGATACCCCAGCAAACCAAGAAGAAATGGTACAGTGAGAGATACCAACTGTGCCTACAGGTAGATTGTTATTGTTTGAGAGAAAGAAAGAGCGGAGATATAAACTTACAGAAAGAGATGACATAGCTAAACCATACATTGTCGTACCAGACTCCAAAGAGCCATCGTCAAGCTTGCGGGGTGCAGTTGCTCCCTCTATTGCGACGAGAGCATTGAGGAAGTACTGATCCTCATGGGGTATGTGGGACTCTACGCGGCGGGATTGAAGCCATACCAATAGTGAGGACGCAAGTCCGGCACTAGCAATGAAAATAAGGATGCCCGGGATGATGACAGCGATTGACATCCTTCTTCTACCGCCGTAAGAGACGCGAGTTCGAGGTTTGGAGCTGTCATAATCATGATCCAGGAGGCTGGCGCCTGATGAGTCGGCGGAAGGTAAGGGAGCGATGTGTAGGGGAGGGTTGTGGGATGGAGGCATCTTGTTGTCAGACGCTATGGAGACTTGAAAGTCTGATATAGTGTCGGAACCCGTGCTGTGCAGTGATTTCTTCTTCTACAGCATGACTAGCAGCCAGTACATTGGTGCTGTCAGTCTTTAAAGATAGAAAGATAATCATTGGCCTGCGATGTTGCTGTCAGTGCCAAGCCGTGTGTCGAGAGTATATGATACTGACTCATGTCATGAGATATCACTTACAGCTGTTTGCATACAGCTTGACAGTCGGGGGCGTTTTCGTGGATGATGAAAGGAAGCTCGGACTTCGTCGTAAACCGTGATTTGGGGACTTCACGCGCACGAAACGGCCTCCGAGATCGCCGAAATAGTCATAAACCACCCACAAACGCGTCATCAAGCCCTTAAACCACGGTTTATGACGAAGTCCAGATCATTCTCTTCTCTCGTGTAAAATGCCCGCTACTGTCAAGCTGTCTGCAAACAGCTGTAAGAACCACTTCATGGATTAAATGACTTAATTCCGCGTTCAGCTTTCTTCGGGAAGCTACCAGATCTGGAATCAAGTTTGCGGAATATTATCATCACATGGTGATGTCCTGATTTAAAGACATGCAAGTTGTTCCAGCTCACTATGCATGCGAAGTGTTTTGTCAGGGAGGAACGATGGAGTATCGACCGCGCTGAAACTCACTTTGGCTCTAGTTTCAGGGTCTAAACTGCGACGGAGACGAAAGGACATTGAGCTGAGTGATGATGTTACGTGCCGAAAAGAGCGGATATGTAGGGACTCGGAGACTCATAGTTCAACGAAATTTACCTTCAAGGATCAAGTTAAATATAACTTTGCGCCAAAGAGCAGCAGTGCGAAGAAGAGCCTGAAGAGGCCGGCTAAATCCGAGCACGCTCTTTTACCGCCACTATCACGTTACCGCTACCTTGACTTCTAACCGTTATTGAATCTCTTTCTCGTCGTCGCTCCCTTGCATAACTTTCACATGCCGGCACCTCGCCATTGTAAGCGCATATAGCCAGCTTTTGCGGTGCCGACTTCATTGCAGTTTTCCGTTGAATAGGCGATATTTGCAATTTTCAGGACATGCCCCATTGACCACCGTCGGCGGACCGCAAGCAGCTCTACTCTCGTCTTTTTCATAAGCCTTTGCGAGTGGCAGGAGGCGTTGGGATGGCCACAATTTATCGGCAGCTGTACGTCCATGAACGAGGATTGTATGTCATTGCCAGTGGTGCGTTAATATTGGTTCTTGACTGTTCACAAACTCCGCAGCTTCAGACACAGGACACGAGCTACCATATCGCTCATTGGTGTACGTTGCCCTTTGAGTACGAATGACGGTCGAGGGAAGGAGTGAAGAGGTGCATCAGAAAAGGGGTCCGGGTCGGTGATGGGATGGGATCGGCAGTTCGCGGGGCGTGACGGCCGCATTTCGGGGAAGGACACCTGACAGGGGCCACCAAAGCAAGCTTATGCCTGAACCAGGTGACACGACGCCAGATCCTAATGACATCTACTTTCCAGGCGCTTGTTATCAGCTATACCCTGTTGAACCCCCTTGCTTCCCCAATGGCGACAGGCAATGTCTCCACGATGATAACTCTCTACAGCGCCAAAGGACGGAAGGGGTACTCGCTCTGTCCCTCGCTAATCGCATGCATCTCCCCTCGTCACCATCCCTATCCATCACCCTATCCGACACACTCTGTGGCGGCATTCGAGAACACATAACTCATGTTTGGGTAGCGCACCCTTCCTCTCCTACCCTCGAGAGAACGGACATCGCCAAATTCTATGATCCCGTGTACTTCCTTGATGAGTACGAGTCTGTCGACCCTCTCCGTCTCGCCGCTCGGTCCGTCGCGAATGAAGTGAAAGCATACGAGATGCTCCAATCATTTCAGGGAATCTGCATTCCTCGATGCCTTGGTCTCTATGCGACAGTAATCCCCGAACAGGATGGAAGAACGATTTATGTCCTTCTATTGGAGCTCGTCGCCGGGAAGGACCTGCGCTACCTCTGTGAAGATGTAGAGAGAGAAGCAATTGTCGCTGATTATCTCTGCGAGCGGCATTGTGAAGCTATATTCACCACGCTCTGCCGGTTGATGATGGATTTCATGGATCTCGGTGTCCTTCAGGACGATTTGGCCCCAAGGAACGTTATTATCAGACCCCCGGCTCGTCCAGGACCTTTTTGCTCCGATGAGCGTTGTCCGGCTCGCTTCGAAATCGATACGGACGACGTTAGAGCCGTGATGGTTGACTTTGAGAGGATCCGTATTAAATACCCACCTAATCCGGACACGGTTAGCTTGTTTGGGAGGTTGTTTGCGAACGCTGATGTTAAAGATTATTTTGCTTCCTGGTTCCGGAACATATGTGCATACCCGGACTATAATGGCTGAAAGCCCACCATTTGCATATCGTAGTTGTGCTACTAGTACATTTTCACGTACTGAATCACATAGTGAACTCGAGTCTCAAACACTCATTCATGCTCGTCGATCCATCAAACCTCTCTTGTTGCTTCTGGGATTTGCCAACACGATACCTTTTGTCCCTGCTCTCATCCCGTTGCGGTGTAAGACATTTCTGATTCCTTCATCATCTGCCTTGGTTGGTTAGAGGATGACCAAAGCGGAAACCAAGCCAGGAAGATGACCTTCGCTCACGCCTACATTTGAGATACCGCGCTGTTTCGTATACACTGAAAAGGAATTCGTCTACCAGGATTGATTTCAAACTAGCTCAGGCCCAGGGAATAACAATGAATTTCTACAGTCTTGGGTGACTGCCCCACGGTAGAGACATGATCCCATGAAATCAGAACATCATCAGAAGTAGAAACGTTTTCACTCAGAGAAGGGTAGAACTCCCCCCAAACATTTCCAGGCGTGTTTGAAGCCAGCGGATCGATTCGAAAATAGATCTGTGGGAGATTCTCAGTGACACTGCAACAAAGGAAGTGAGAATTATTGACAAATCCATCATAACTCCCGGTAAGATGGGCAAGCCAAGCATACTGATCGGAGTCTACGGCAGTGGTAACTGCGATATAGTAAAAGATCAGTGGAAGGTCTTCAAACAATTTTGATGTTAGAAATTATTTACCGAGCTCCAAGCCCTGTCGGATATACGGGTGATTGTCTTCAAAGACTTCAAAAATTCTCTGTTTGTTCTCGAAAAACCAGCTGTCAAAATGATTTCCTACAAGGTGTCGGGCAAGTGCTCGTCCCAAAGTGAGATGGAGGATTGGACATGAGTGTCCATGTCCAACATGGATATCATACGGCCTGCATTCGTCAAGAGAATGAATGGTTAGAAGAAAAGGGCATACGTACGATCTCCGACCTACCAATACAGAGGTATTACCGTACTGGTAATTGTATGTTTGCAATCCCACCCCAGGTTGGGAGAATAATTTGGGTTAAGGATCAGTTTTGTTGCTACACGTTCGAGGAGTGACGCCATGTCACGAATTCGCGGCTCCGTGGACGATGTTGGATCAATGGCATTGAAGAGTATGATAAACTTCCTGGACAGGGGGTCGACGTACCCCACAGAGCCCACTGGAATGACTTGTTCAAACGTTGATATATAGATATCAGCGTTTTCTCCTATACGAGGTGTCAGCATAAAAGAGTAAAAGAATTTGAAAAGAACGACGGACCGAAATGCGGAACGTAATACCAGCGTGGCCAGCTCCTTTGTTCGCCAAACATACAACGATACACAAAGTCGAGTCTAATATCCTGATAGGGAAAATCGTATAACTTCTTAATGAAAGAAATCGACGAGCAAACGGCAATGTTGACATCAGTAGTCAACGAATATAGGCATCGCCACTTCTTGATAGGGTCTATCAAACGCTTCACGATCACAGGCGTGGCTCCCATGATGGTAAGATGTTGAACTCGTGGTTTGATAGTCGGTTTTCCACAGTTGCAGGCCCGGGGAAGTTGCAGACGGAAATCAGTGGACACGCAACGACGATAGTGGTAGATAATCGTTAGCCGTGTGATTTGTCGAGGAACCCAGAACCGGGGGATGTGGATTTGCGAATCGTCAACATAGTCAACATAGATATGGGTCGCATGTACGGGTGGATTAGGGCCATGGAATATCCTCCGAAGTGTGGACACTATTCCCCGGTTTGCTTCAATGGACGGTTCGCATCCGTGCGCGGCGGAAGTTAGCAGTAGTGGCATAGTCATATAGTCAATTCTGAAAGTTATGGTGCGGCAGAGCACTGGATGGGAGATTGAGGATAGAGACTGGATGCGATACAGCTGTCCTTCATTACAGGAGAAGGGGATGAACGAGTGCATAGAGTTCACCTCCTTGATCATGGCAGACCATTGTTTGGATACAAGAGAGCAAGCCGAGAAAGTTGTAACCTTCTCATCGATAGTGTATTGACTAGCCCAGAGTTCGGTCAGAATACGGAAGATGAGCTCGAATACGAGCGCCATGGGATTCAAGATTTAGAATGTCGCAGTCTACTACTACGCCACGCCAAGCTCGGCCCGATGTGTCCGATCTGACTACAGCCACCGCCATTTCCCCCATTCGCTGCGCACATGATTGTTCCCCCCGTCCACCATATGTGTATGTGGGGGGCTGGCATGTTTTTCCAGACCTGCAGTCGGCCCTGGAAATGCTCTCAGCTTCGAACAAAGGCCTCTATACCCCCAGCGGGGAAAGGTTGGCTCGGTGCACCTTGTCGAAGACGAGTGTTCGTTGTTTCATCTGTTACCCGCTGATACTGCGACTCTCTAGTACAAGACGAACAGGAGGGTATCGACACCCCGATGGGGGAGACAAACCATGGGCAGCATCCGGCGCAGCACATGTTGGCTACCTGCAATGCCGTCTCTGCAAGCATTCGAGCCACTCTGAGGAGCAGGGAAGAGAAGATAGAGGAAGGCATGTGTGAGGTCGAGGAGTGTAGGCGTGAGGTCGAGAAGCGTAGACGCGAGGTCGAGGGATTCGGAGGGGTTGTCATGAAGCTAAGCATGAGGTCGAAGTCCTTAGTCATCCGGAGGAAGAAAAGGTATGCTTGCTCGCGGCGTACTGATGTAGCAACAGCTGGAGGTCTTGGAGCGAGGCCATGACGAGAGGACGTAGGTGTAGTGGATGGTCAGGACAGTTGGTAGAGGGCCAAATGATACCCTTCTCAGGAGGACTTTTTTTGTCCCGGCTCTCGTCCCATTGTGGCGTAAGATATTTCTGATTCCTTCGACTGCCCTAGTAAGTTAGAACGAGGATGATCAAGCGGAAATCAAGCTGGGGAGACGCTCTTCCACACTTGAGGTACGGTTTGCTGACCCTTAACAAACAGTTCACGAGCTCGTTGCGGCGAAGACTGGATGGGCAAAGTGGACTATATTCGGAATGTAAGAATGATAGTTGAGACTACATTTGGAGTGTGTAGGTCGTGGCCTATCGAAGTAAGGTCGCTGGCATTTGCTGCACGTATCCACGCCAAAAATCCAGTCTGAACACGGGTGACCATCACTTCCTTACGACCTCGAGCATCAGTCAAGGTTCGATTTGGTAAAAGTAAACATACCATCATGGCTTTCACAGAAGCGTCGTGACCACGTCATGAAAGCCTAATTTTTCTTGGCCAAGGTGTACTGTGCCACGTCATGAAATTTCGGTGAAGTACCTCGTTATCGTGAGACTTTGGGAAGAACCGGCTACGCCGACTTGGGTCCGCAAATTTTCTCCGTTCTCCTTGACTGTATCGTCGGACCTTGTTTCTGCCAACGATTCTTCTTACCGGAGAGAGCGTGTCGATATGAGGATTCTCGTGCCATTACCCATGGACCTGTGCCGCTTTCGATTTCAATCGAAAGAAAAGTGGGAAGATAGAGCGTCTAATACTACGCTCGTTGGTCGTTTTCTAGGAATCAGACCAGTAAATCAGGATAAGGATACCGTCAGCTAGAAACATACCAAACAGAGCGTATATATCCGGCTCGCCCACACTCTACTCCGGCCATCTCTTGGTTTCCTTTCTAAAACACTTCCTGCCATCACCGCCTATCCATGTTGAAGAATGTCGACGAGAAATTTCTCGATTATCTGGAGGAATGACCTTGGTCTGTGGTAATGCCATCGGTATGGTGTCCTCTTTGTTCTCCGCCCTTCCTAAAGTGACCCAGAATATAGATGAGAGTTTTCCACTGGAATTTGTATCATTGACATAGTACGCCGGAGGCCAAAGGTGCCTTTGCTGATGGGTGTCGCTTTCAGCCTCTGCAACAACCTGAACGGAGAGTCCTGGTAGCACAAAAAAATGGGCGCAGTGTTCCAGCAGCAAGTGAGAGCGATGCTGGTCGTTGGAAAAAAGAGCTACGGTGGTCGTCGTCATTCGATTTGAAATTGAATGTAAGGGACGGATTTGACCGCCCTTGGGCCCCTTTCTTTCACCCTCATCTCGACATGGCTGAGGAATTCCTGAATTCGATGCAGTTTGGCGGAAATCATGCAGATTTCCAGATTCATACCGGCGGTGCAGGAGAGAAGCCAAGAGACGGTGAGCTGCCAACCTATCTCATTTTCTTCTCTAACGCAGATCCGCAATATTAGCTTTTCGGATACCGATAAATACGTTCGGAATAGGCTTCATTCGAAGTCCTCCAACCCAGTTTGTACCGGGATATCACACAGAAAGCCTGGAACGTGCTCAGCTTTCTCTGAACTTTGGGAAGCAAGTATGTAGCCAGCTTCTTGCTTTCGTTTCTCAAATTCATATCGAAACAGGAAATGTTCTTCAAAGCAAAATTCGACGACGACGACGTTCCTGGTGAGCCCCAGGCGCATTTGTTGACTGCTGCTCTTTGACGCTTTGCATTTTAAAGTGCTACTCTGCGTCAGCAAACTCTGTGACATTGAAAAGGTCATATGCAATAACGATCAGCGCAGTGGAGATTTCAAGCACGTAACTTTGACCGTCACATTCTCTAGGCCTCCCCAAATCAAAGCCGACTGGAAGTTTCTGTATCCGCGGGACGAGCCATTACCACCTGGAGTTCACCTTCGGCGTGCTACCGAAGATGATTGGAATCTTGCGATACCCAAAGATGAACATTGTTTCCAGCCTTTATCCCCAGTCCCTAGCGGGGACCGGCAGTATGCCCGTATGAAGGTGCGGCTTCCTTTGCTTACGACTAAACAATTCAAGCTGAGGCCCCATCAAGTTTGGACACTGGAAGACATTTCAGTTCACCGCCGTCTTGGACAAGAGAACCAGGGACAGTGTTATTCATACACTTGACCGTTTACGGACGCTTGAACGTGGGGAGGAAGCTCGAACAACAGTAGATTTTGACCAGGCTGTCTACCTCAGTTTAACGTCTCCTTCAACTATCAATAGCATCGCGGAGTTCTTACGACGCGAATACGAAGAACATCCGAACTCGTTCGAGTGTCAATATCTGTTCCTTGGTCTCATATCCCACGGCATTCTCTTACCGCACGTCGATTCCGGTGGGTATCTTGTATTTATTACGTATGGATGCACAGACTCACCATATCCAGTGGCCAACCTCAAGCATTTCGTGCACTTCTCGTATAATGCCCCCAGGGTCCTTCGCACTCTTTTTCGGCTAGAGTATCTTGGCGAAAACCAAATGGAGCAACAAGTCAAATCCGCAGAAGCTGTTCATGTCACCCAAGCTGGTCATTCGACCAGTGATGCTGGTTTTCCAACTGATCTCCCTTCCGATCGGATTTTCATGAGACGCGTACATGTTACCCCGACGAGAGTTTTGCTTTTTCCAGCGACGATTGAAACTAGTAACAGGGTCATTCGACGTTGGAAAGAGTTCCAGGACAACTTCTTGCGCGTGAGGTCTGTGTAATCTGTGGTAAATTTGTCTGATTATCAAATACTAATTTGCTACGCAGTTTTGGAGATGAGGATGGCAAACTTCGTGTCAACTCGCTCCTGCAACGAAGCGACGACGACGTACGTATGACTAAGCTGCTCAGTGAAAACTGGTTCCAAATACCCCACAGAACCCTCGGACTGGCGTTCTTGCACGAATACGAATTGCCCTCGAAGAGGGCATACAAATTGGGCCGCGGCGTTACGTGTACGTTCTTTTACATCTGTCTCGACACGAGCTTCTGATGGCAAAGAAAAGTTTCCTCGCCGCTGGTGAATCGCAACTGAAGGAACACTCCTGTTGGATGATATACGAGGAGCCGGACCGCGGATTCACCGCGGACATAGTTCGAGAGAATATGGGGGACTTTGGACATATCCGCGTTGGTGGGTCCAAATATGGAGTCGATGTCGTCCGAATCTAACAAGTAGTAAAGTCGCCAAATACGCTAGTAGGATGGGGCTATGCTTCAGCGCCACCAGGAAGGTCCGTGATATTTCATTGATAACAGACATAGAAGACATTCGGCACGATGGATAGTCAGTTTTTTTGTCATTCTTTTGGTTTTGATGGGCTTCTAACGGCTTTTTAGTAACTACACAGACGGCGTGGGGAATTGCAGTGCTGAACTCGCTGACCTATGCACTAAAGCCCTGGGAAATAATACGGCGTCTCCGTCTGCTGTCCAAATACGGATGGGAGGGTAAGTCCTGCATATTTTTTACGGTGCCCCAGTCCAAGGCCCGTTGGCATGTAGGTACAAGGGTGTCCTATCTGTCCATCCTCATCTTGTATCCACGCAAGTATCAGTGCGTCCCTCAATGCGAAAGTTCGCCAGCGACAGCATTGAACTGGGGGTCATGAAGGTTAGCCCTGGCATTCACTGTGAACTTCCTTGTGGCTCATCTCGCTAGATATCAACCCATTCACATGCCCACCTTAATCGTCAAGCGATATCGCTTCTCTCCCACCTTGGTGTCCCGGACGAAGTATTTGTCCGTATGATGACTATTCAGATTGAAAATATCAAGAACATCGAGAGGCATATCCATCGTTTGGACGATTCTAAACACGAGGCACGGAAGCTGTACAAGTCCTCGGAGCTGCCGATCTTGCAGATGCTCAAGGCAGGGTTTGCGCGGGAGCATCTCTTGAGAAACGTGCTCAAGTGTATTGAGTGTCAGTTATTGCAGGATTTGAAGTATCGGGCTGTGAGTATATCCATGCGGTTTATCAGCCAGACTTACAGGCTATATAGCGCATCCAAGTGAACGACGGGGCGTTTTTGATGGGTAAGCGCAAGGCTTCCTTTTCTTATGTACATCACGATGCTCATCATTTCGGAAGGTATCGCCGATGAATTTAGGTATGGCCTGCTTCCTCATTTCGGAAGGTGGCGTTCTTTGACCGTTATGCTTGCAGCGTCCTGAAACCGGGAGAAATCTATTGCGCGGTACACCCTCCCGGAGGCAAACGACGTGTGATTACCGGGCAGTGCACGATTTTCCGTAATCCGTGTCTGCATCCTGGTCCGTCATTGTCCTTGTATTTCCTGGACGTAGATAACCCTGTCTTTTCAGGCGACATTCAGTTGGCGACAGCCGTTGATCATGATATGTTTTCACCACAGTTCTGGCAGGGCCGTCAGCCTACAAATGTCGTCGTCTTCTCTACGCAACCAGGAGAAAGAAATTTACCAAACAAGTTAGTATCACTTCTACTCTCCTGATTTATAATGTCCGTTCATCATGGGTCAGGCTTTCTGGAGGTGACTTGGATGGTGCGTCTGTCATATTACTCGGTAACGTGTCTCATAATTTAGCAGGAGACTTTTTCACTGTCTTATGGGATCCCGAACTTCAGTAAGGCGTTGAGGATCACTTGTTATGTGTAGTGTCACTTACGACTTTCATAGAATTGAGGATCCCGAAGAACCGATGGATTACACTCCTGTAGACCCGATAGAGATTCCTGAAGAGCAGGACAGTGTTGACGTCGAGGATATCTGCGAATTCTTTGTCGGTTCGTGCATTTTTGCGCTCGAATACTCTTTGCAACAGACACAAATCACATTCATCCAGAATTCATGAAATCCGATGTGCTTGGCTTGGTTTCGCACATACACGAGGCAAAATCCGACGAGCTCGACCCGTCCCATCCTTACTGTTTGGAGCTTGCACAACTGGCTTCGAACGCGGTTGATTTCACAAAGACAGGCGTGCCCGTGAAGATACCTATGCATCTTCAGAACAACATAGCTCCAGATTTCCAACGCGAGGACGGATACATATCCCCCAAAGTCTTGGGACAACTCTTCAGGCTCATCGAGCCGCCTCCAGAATACAGCCCTATTTCGTAAGTTTCCACGTCTGGATCCTCATTGCATTCTGAATGGTGGCGTTCTTTGTTAGTGGATCGCAACACATAGACCTCAGGCTCAGAATTCAGAAGGTGCCCGCTCTGTATCTCCAGGACGCAGGGAAAGCGAAACACGCCTATGATATTGAACTAGAGGGTCTCATGCGAAGGTGAGTGTTCTGCTATCGCACAAGATGACCCTCGTGACGCCTTGCGGACAGGCACTCTATGTGTGAAGCAGAACTGTGGGCTGGCGTCTCAATCAGTGGTGATCGGAAGAAGAGGCGCGAAAGGGATTCTGCCGTCCGCGTAAGAGGCGATGCGTCTTTTTCGACTTATTTTTCACCATACTATCATCTTTAGGGACCCGTCAAAGAGGCTATGGAAGCGTTACGGCGTACGTACCGAAACCACGCACGTCGATTTGTCAAGGCTCAACCCGGGGATGAGGACATGAAGAAGTGGGCCATCGCTGCATATCAAGTCACGCACGAAGTAGAACGGACTGCGCAGTATGTCAATATTCACAATGAGAGTAGAAGGGGGAGCACGCCTGGGAGCACGTATGGCGATGAAGGGTTACATGAGGAGCAGGACGCCGAGGTCCCTCGGAGACAATTGATTTCATTCCCATGGGTATGGGCTATAGAGGTACGTGCTCCTTCGGATACGTTTGAATCATTGCTGATCGGTTCGCGTAGCTGTGCCATGCTGTTACAGACGATATTATTAAGGAAGAGGAGGAGGAAGATGACGCAGCTCTGTTGCAAGGCCAGGTGGAGGATGTCTGATTTGTGTGTATCATTTTGTGTAATTTTTAATGTAATCAGCTGTATTCATAGCGACCAGACTTGAATTTCTGGCATGATCAACAGATGTACTAAGTATTGTTGGGTACGACTTGATTATTGGGGTCTACGGCGGGTTCCTTCTTGAGGGAGGGCGGCGATATGCCGATGCTTATTTCCAGATAGCTAGCTGTCTGCTTGATGATAAAAAAACCTTTCGTGGACGGTCATGATCATTGCTGCATGTGTGTGCGTTTGGTACCGAACACATTTTTGGCTTAGGTTTTGTTTCATTTTGGCGGTGGAAACTTTCCTAAAGATAGAGCGCAAGAGTTGGGCCTCCTACCTTACTGGATCCGCGTTTTCCAGAACAAATTTATTACCGAAACGAATATTTTTCACCGAGGATCCGAACGGTTCTATCTGGTCAGGATTGGACACCATGCTCGGACGGTTTCCAGGTCTCTTTAGATCACCGTGCGCTCTTTCGTCAGGAACAAATTTTCCAGGATGAAGGATGCCATTTAGCGATAGCTGCCGATGCTAGGTCAGAGCTGCATGCAGAGTTTCGAAACGGAAGTCTTAGAGAAACAGAGGTGCGAATCGCATGATCACTGAGTGTGTAAAAGGGGGCGACTATCCACAGCGTGTAGGGAGCGACATTTTAATCATGTATTAAGCATCTATAGGGTCACAGATTTATGCAGGAGAATACGGCACTGATACACTCATATCTTGAAGCTTGACGCCTACATAGTTGCCGGACGGAGGCTTCCTCCTCAATTCTTGGACGTAGCCGGGCACTATGAACAGACCATCTGTAGGAGAATATTTATCAGACTCATGAACAACCAGACACTCCAACGTACGGAATTGGGTCAACCATATGAGGTAAAGGATCCCGCTAATTGTTCCCCTGGTCACGCTTGTACGACACATAGTCGCTGCATCGTCGGCATTTTTGCAGTTGACCCCAACTTCACCGTCGTATTCCTTGCTGTACAGCTCGAACAGGGCAAGGAATCCTACGAAAAGCAAACTGAAGCCGAGCGAGATCGACTGCATAAGATCGAATGCCTCGACCAGATTGACTCTTGCTTTGAATGCTGCGAGCAAACTACAAAAACATCAGTTTCTGATGAGAAGAGGGGTACTAGGTGGCGTACCCGAAGAGGGAGATGAGAGCAGTGAGGGTGTTTATGCCAGCGATGATCCATACCAACCTTTGGTGGTATATGACTAGGACGAGGGAGTGATTCAAAATATCTTGAACGTTGATCCATCCGACTGCGGCGATAAACACACTGCCGAGGAACGTCAGGCCAGCGATGATCTGCAAGGATATTCTTTTAGACCGAGTGCGCGGCAACCAGAGTGGAAGCATACACACCATGACACCCAGACGCAAGGAAAGAAATTTGTGCATAGTGTATTCAAAGAATGTGCAGAAAACGCTGACTCGAAGGGTTTTATATACACGAGTCTGAGTTCATGGTCTCGGAATCGTCGATCGAGAACACAGCCAAAAAGACACAGGATTGGCGAGGGCATCTAAGAAGTTTCGGACCTTACTTCATCTCATCAACAGTTCCAATGGAAGATGTCCTTCATGCAAGAACTATATACGAGGAACATACGGATACCCGGTAATGTTTCGAAACCAGTGACAAAAATATTCACTGGGCACGACATCCACAAACAGTCGCCTGTAACGATCAATGAGAGACTGATCATTTGGGTCAATGAACGTGACCCTCTCAAAGTCTACCATCACCGCCCGAACATCCTCCGTGTCGATTTCATGACGGGCTGGACAGCACTCGGTAGGGCAAAAAGGTCCTTGACGACCTGGAGGTCTGATGATGACATTCCGTGGAGCCAAGTCGCTATGAGAAACACCAAGGTTGAGGAACGCCATAGCCAATCGGAAGATGGTGGAGAATATAGCATCTCGGTGCTCCTCGCATAGATAATCAGCAACGATCGAATCCATGTCATCTCCCTTCTCGCAGAGATACCGTAGGTCCTTCCCGGTGACGTGCTCCAATAGCATGACGTACACGGTCCTTCCTTCTTGTTCAGGAAGAGCCATCGCATAGAGGCCGAGGCACCGAGGAATACAATGTCCTTGGAGAGATTGGAGTTTCTCGTACGCTCTCACTTCGCTCGCAGCAGACCATGCAGCAAGGCGGAGAGGATCGATGTTGTCATATGTATCATGGAAGTATAGGGGATCATAAAACTTGGCGATGACAGTAGCATTTGACGAGGTAGCAGTCCAAACGTGAGTAACGTGTTCTCGAATGCCGCCGCACAAGTGTTGAGATAGGGTGATGGTCAAGGATGGGGATGGAGGGAGATGCATGCGGTCAGCGAGGCACAGAGCATATACGCCGTCTGTCCTTTGACGCTGCAGGGACTGCTCATCGTGTTCGCACCACTCGTCGCCCTCGGGGAAGTCAGGTTTCTGGACGGCGTATAGCGGGTAGGGGGCGCGGGGAAAGTAGATGGAGTTGGGATCTGGCGTTGTGTCATCTGGTTCAGACATAAGGTTGCTTGGTGGCCCCTGTTGCATGCTCTTCCCCGAAGGCCGTCGCGCCCCGAACGGCCACTGCCAATCCTACCACTGACCCGCGCCTCTTCTCACCTCTTTACTCCTTCCCTCGACTCCAGCGTTCGTAGTCGAAGGGCCACACCAATGGGTAGAAGGGTAGCTCACGAGCCACGACATCTGAAAACGGCTGAGTGTGTGTACAGTCAAGGGCGCGTATCAACGCACTGTAGCCCCCCGTCCATGGATGTACAACCGTCGCCTTCCCAGCGGCGCCCTCACTCCATCCAGCCTCCGACTAGTATATATAACTCCTCACAACACCCTCAGCCAATCCCAACCCGCACTCATAACCCCATAAACCGTCGTCTCCGCCTGACGATACGTGTTAGTCAACGGCCAGCGATGGGTCCAAGCTCCACATATCCTTCTCCTATCGAATCCTTCTCTCCCTCAAATGTCCAGCGTATAGCGCATCTTCGATTTGACGTCTGTGCAAAAGGTTAGCTCAGAGAACAACGGGACTGACCAAAAAGGGCTTACCTGCTGTCTACGAGGGACGACTCTCGCGCGTCATCTTGACTCCTCAAAAGCCTATTCCACACAGGTGACAATGAGCGCTGCCATAACTAGCGTGCGGAAGACACTCACCTTTGGTGTCCAACTCGAAGACGGCCGTGGTGGTCGGTGGTTGCGCTTGCAGCGTGACAAGCGAGTCACAAAATCAACATTTCCATTGCCATCACTGCCATCAACGACCACGACCATAGTACCGCCGACTTCTTCAAGGCCGGTGTCGTCGAGACAAGGGAGACGAGAGGAATGGGAGGATGGATGAATAGGGCTGGTAGATGGGATTTCAACCACGTCCCACCTCAGCTTTTATACATCTTTCGTTTCGCGGAGATGGAACGTCAATTTTGAGGTAAATAGTAGAATAAACACAAAATAATCATACTCGATAGCCATTAATCATTGGAATATCCAAACTACTCGCCACCGTACTATCACAATATCGTTGGGACCTGGCGCCGTATCGAGTGGTTCAGGTTGCTGGGGTGTCCCCTTTCGGGTGCCGGCCGCCGCGTCCCGAACGGCCACCACCAATCCTACCACCGACCCGCACCTTTTCTCGGATGCACCTCGTTACTCCTTCCCTCGACCCCGTCGTTGATAGGCAAAGTACGCGAAAGGGTAGATCACGACATATATCTGAAAATTGTTGAGTTTGCGAACAGCCAAAGGACTAGCATACAATCCTCGTTCATGGATTCATAACCGTCGGTACAACTTGTGATTCGGCAATGTCCCGACGCCTCCTACGAAAAGGCGAGCTTGCAGGTTCCTGCATGATGGTCTCGAAGACTGAAGATATCACCTTTTCAACTGAAAACCATAGCAAAACTGCAAAAGCTGGCAATATGCGGTTATAATGGCGAGGTACCGACATTTGGAAGTTATACAAAGGAGCGACGACGAGAAAGAGATTCGATAACGTTAGAACTTCAAGAAGAGGCGCGACGACGACCAGCGGTAATGGATGGACAGCTGTTAGATCAGCCTGCAATGTATGTGCTTCCGGTCTTCGACATACGGCTTTGCCAAGGAACATCCTTTCACCTCCGTCACATTTTAGACCCTGAAACTACAGCCAAAGTAAGTTTAAGCGCGGTGGATACGTCTACTCCATCGCTCTTCCTTGACAAAACCCTTTGTATTCATAGGCCCAAGACAGGTTGGTTCAAATTCTCGGTATCAGCGTCTGCGCCGGACGTTCATCCAGTGGTCGTGGTCATATCACCTACCTGCTTGTACAGTATGCTCAAGTTAAATGGTTCTTTTGAGACGTCTCATGACCCGGGTCAGTATCATATATCCCTGGAAACACGGCTTGGCACTGACAGCAGCATCCCATACTACTCTTGTATCTTTAAAGGCTGACAGCACCGATGTACTGCCTTATAGTCATGCTGTAGAAGAAGAAATCACTGTACAGCATAGGTTCCGACACTATATCAGACTTTCAAGTCTCCGTGGCATCTGGCAACACGATGTCTCCATCCCACTACCCTCCCTTACACATCGCTCCCTTACCTTCCACCGACTCATCAGGCGTTAGCCTCCTGGATGATTATGGCAGCTCCAAACCTCAAACTCGTGTCTCTTATGGCGGTAGAAAGAGGATATCGATCGCTGTCATCGTCCCAGGAATTTTTATTTTCATTGCCAGTGCCGGACTTGCATCTGCACTATTGATATGGCTTCAATCCCGTCGCGTAGAGATCCACATACCCCGTGAGGACCAGTACTTTATCAATGTTCTCGTCGCCATAGAGGGAACAACAGCACCCCACACGCTCGACGATGGCTCTTTGGAATCTGACACGACAATGTATGGTCTGGCTATGTCATCTCTTTCTGTAAGTTTATTTTCCGTTCCTTCTGTGAAACGATAACAATCCACCTGTAGGCGCAACTGGTAGCTTTCACTGTACCATTTCTGCTCGGTTTGCTGGGTTATCGGTTGGCCTCGATGTGGATTCTTGCGCAAGAAAAGGAGCGCACAGAATCTATGCCAACGGCAGCTCAGTATGGCCTACTCGTCAAATTATGCGGATCGGCGAATCTTTTTAGCGCATACGAGACAATGCGGTACCTCAAGCGTGGGCGTGAACGAAGATCACAAGCACCCTCTAGCTTGATTTTTGCTTTCGCTATCCTCGCCATCGCCATTGTCCTGAATCATCTTCTCTCGTACGTTTACCGGGGCGGACGAAGCCATCAGATACTGATAACCTTATAGTGCCGCAGACTTATGGCTGCACACCACCGCAAGCACCTTCATCCACACTTCCATGACCGAAATTAATGCGGAATCGATGCCTGCCACAGGCTCAAAGATCAACGTCACTGCGTGTCCAGGTCCCCGCACTGTCTTATACAGGTTATAATGGCAGCACTCATTATTACAGCCACTGTGCTTACCTACCGGGAATGTTTGTTGAGGGATTTACCGTCATCGGAAACAGTAGTTCCACGTCAAGGTCTGTCATGGTCGACGACATGGCAGTCCTTGTACCCAGCACTATGCCTGACAACGTTGACAACCTTACATTCAATTCTTTTGGACTCGTCGCTCACTGCCAGCCTGTGGTCGACTGTTTAGTCGATTCTGAGCACTCGGTGTTCCGTTACCCTTCTTTCAATCCTCCCTACAATATCAGTGTTATGGCTGATCTTTCAGGTTCAGGCTATAGTAGCGTTGATATGCTCAATCTGACAAACAATGCTTTATCGCCAGACCCACTGGCTGGATACCCTCTCGACTCCATCTTGAACCCATATGGAGCACTTGTCATCTTATATTTGTCTCTCTTTGACGACGTAACCCTCTTTCCGGCTGATAATTCGCCTGGCTGGTATCTAATAGACGGAACAGTCCATAGGTTCATGGGTACATGCAATATGACCGCGTACAACGTTTCGCTTTCTTATAGTACTCTCAACGGAAGCAATACGTATGCATTTGCAGACCGTCCCGTCCCTTCCAACTTCAACACCACGTCTGCTCTCTTTGCAGCTCTTAACGTCTACTACCAAACGAATCTGGTTGACTATCTGAAACACACCCTCAGGACTTCCTTCACCCTTTCCACAGAGGAATTTAATACAGTTCTCTCGCGAAATATGTCTTACGCCGCATTGGGCCTCGCGTCGCCTCTCTTCGAACGCGACATGAGCACAGGCGGGAACACTATTCTCCTGAGGAGTGCCAGTAGGTACCCCTTGGCACCTTTATCAATGGTACTGGCCATCCTCTACACCTACGCCTTTCTTGCGCTCGTAATTACCGCGTCCTCTGTGATGTTGTCATCTCGGGAGATCATAGTCGCAAAGAACGGCGGAAAGGAACACAGAGTTACGGCTATTGAACTCGTTCAGCTGCGGCTTACTAACCCGCTGGCGAGTATCGCAGAGCGATTCGTAGACCCCGCGCGGCCTGAGCTGTTGTTGGAAACATCGGCTGTTGACATGTTCCATGAGCACCCGCAGGCAGAGAAACTAGGAGTTGTGATGGTGGATGATAAGGGAGAGGATGGGGAGGGTATGGTCAGGAGAAGGCGAACCCTGTGAGTTGAGAGCGTCGAGCGGAGGTTAACGAGACTTTCGGGCTCAACCATTACTATTTCGGACGCGTTACTAACTTCCACTATAAATAAATTACCATCCCCTCATTCACCCTCACCAGCTGCGATGGTATGTTATCCGTAGTCTGTTCATGATAGATCACTTTTATAGTAGAATTATTATCAGACGAAATGGTAAAAGAAGAAATTCAGAGTGCAAGATGTTAGGCGCGAAGCTCTCTGTACGGTCCACTCATATCTGACGTAAATAATGCCACTCGGATCCTTGACCGAGTGCGTCCAAATTCAAGGACGGGTTTGAATGCAGGTTCCTAAACCACCAAAAGAAATATTCAGTGGGCACGACATTCGTAAACATCCTCCGAATCAAGCGAATGTCCTTCGGATCAGGCCTGATCAGGCGGATCTTCAAGATCGACTCTCAAGATCAATCATCATTGTCCCAAAATCGTCTACATCGATTTCGGATCGGGCCGGACAATGCTCATCGCAGCAAAAAGGTAGGTTCGTACTGCCGACACTGAGTGGCCCGACACTCAACAGTGCCGTAACAAAATCATACTTACGCTCATCTGAAGGTCAATTCCGTTTACAGCTTGTCAGTCAGGGGCGTGCTCGTGGATGGCCGGGAGAATTTTGCGTTTTTGCGTTTTTTTGCGTTTGGTGCGCTTGGTTAGTATGCGTTTGGGTCGACTTGGTGCGTTCAAGTTGCGTTTCAGATTAGAACATTGTCCGACTTACCTTCCTGTAATCGCTAGGCTTGTCAGCCAGCATCATTTTTCTGTATGATAATTTGCCTAAGAACTAAAATGTATGTCTCTCGCAGCTTGGAGGAAGGCTCCAAACGGCGTTCTGCAAGAGAAAACCAAAAGATAAGTCCGAAGAAAACTTGCATATCAATCAAATTGTGATTTCTCACCTCGCAGGACTTCACGCATGCGTTGCTGAAGAAAACCCACGCGTCAAATAAACAACGCATGCGTTAGGCCAAAAACGCATGCGTTCAAAATTCAACGCATCGCCGCACGTGACTGTAACCACTTTGTGACCAGTGCGTTCAGTTGCGTTCGTTGCGTTCAACCAGCATTCAATGGTGCGTTGAGACTAAAAATCATTCAATTTTACCAGACACAAAGACTCCAATCTCCCCAAAGTCCTTGGTGCCATTGCTACTGCTGCTCCGGCTAGCCCGGGCCTATGAATCCGGCACGGATTCAAGCACTAGTTTCGGTTCGTCTCGTTCCTGGGAGTGTTTTACCCGGCGCCCGCCGTCTCGTTGAGTTTGCCTGGCTATGATCTTGTATTGCCGACCTCCGCGACCTCTGATGTTGCCTTCCCTTCTCGGAGATCATTCTTGGCTTGTGTGTGGGCCTATACCTCCTCTTGCATTTCCTTGTTCTTCTCCCGCTTGCCTTCATCAAAACCTTGCTTTTCAATACGGACAAATGTGAGTGCTATGTATTATCATGATCAACTTAAAGCTCATGTCGAATTCAGATTCAAATATAACCAGTAAAATTCTAGTCGAACATCAACACCGGTGGAATATCAATGGAATATAGGCCATACTGAAAACAAAGCAACAGAACAACGCACCTTTGTCACGCACGCAAACGCATTGAACTCATCGATGCGTTTTTTCCCACGCATGCACAATAACGCAAACGCACGAACGCATCACGCAAACGCGAAATTCACCGTCCCCCTCGTGGATGATGAAAGGAAGCACGGACTTAGTCATAAACCGCGTTTTGGGGACTTCGAGTGCAGCGAAATGGCCTCCGAGATTGCCGAAATAGCCATAAACCATCCACAAACACGTCGTCGATCTCCCAAACCATGGTTTATGAACGAAGTTCGGAATCGCTCTCTTCTCTGGCACAAAACGCTTGCTACTGTCAAGCTGTGTGCAAACAGCTGTAACTATGAGTCTCATCTTCAGGTACAGTCGTTTCTACGCACAATATCACTCGGTTCGACGTCCTAAGGGATTCCAAGCCCACGTTAGACCAGCATGCAAAGGTATGTGTTTCCGATCTTCATCACGTCCGACCTACGGCTTTGCCAAGGAGGAAGGAAGTTTTATTACCCGAAGGTGCTCCTCAACAGAAGCGTGCCGGCGTCCAAGGAACTTCCTTTCGCCTCCGTCGCAGTTTAGACCCTGAAACTACAGCCAAAGTAAGTTCAAACGTTCAAGTGCGGTCGATACTACTCCATCGCTCCTCCCTGACAAAACACTTTGCATTCATAGGCCCAAGACAGGTTGGTTCAAATTCTCGGAATTAGCATCTGCGCCGGACGTTCATCTGGTGGTTGCGGTCATATCACCTACCTGCTTGTATGCCCAAGTTGAAAGTGGATCTTTTGTGACGCCTCATACATCGTGACCCGAGTGAGTACCATCTAACCCTGGAAACACGGCTTGGCACTGACAGCAGCATCCTATGCCCATGAGTATGAGTCTTGTATCTTCAAAGACGGACATCACCAATGTGTTGCCTGATAGACATGTTGTAGAAGCAGAAATTACTGCGCTGCACAAGTTCAGATTCTATATAAGATTTTCGAGTCCCCGTGGTGTCTGGCAACACGATGTTCCCATCCTACTGCCCTCCCTTACACATCGCTCCCTTACCTTCCACCGACTCACCAGACGTCAGCCTCCTGGATGATTATGACAGCTCCAAACCTCAAACTCGCGTCTCTTATGGCGGTAGAAGAAGAATATCAATCGCTGTCATCATCCCGGGCATCCTCATTATCATCGCTAGTGCTGGGCTTGCGTCCTCACTATTGATATGGCTTCAATCCCGCCGTGTAGAATCCCATATACCCCGTGAGGACCCGTACTTTCACAATGCTGTCGTCGCAATAGAGGGAACAAGAGCACCCCAGAGGCTCGACGATGGCTCTTTGCAATCTGACACGACAATGTACGGTTTGGCTATGTCAGCTGTTTCTGTAAGTCCTATTTCTCGGCTCTTCCTGCCAGACGATAACAATCAACCTGTAGGCGCAACTGGTAGCACTCACTGTACCATTTCTTCTAGGTTTGCTCGGTTATCGACTGGCGTCAGTGTGGATCCTTGCACAAGAAAAGGAACGCACAGAATCTATGCCGACGGCAGCCCAGTACGGACTGCTTGTCAAGTTATGCGGATCGGCGAATATTTTTAGCGCATACGAGACAGTGCGGTACCTCAAGCGTGGGCGTGAACGAAGACCACGAGCGCCCACCAGCTTGATTGTTGCTTTGGCTATCCTCGTTTTAGCCATTCTTCTGAATCATCTTCTCTCGTACGTTCACCAGAACAGACGGAGCAATCAGATACTGATAATGTCATAGTGCCGCAGACTTATGGCTGCACACCACCGCAAGCACCTTCCTCCACATTTCCATGACTGAATTTGACGCGGAATCGATGCCTGCCATGGGTACAAAGATCAATCTTACTGCGTGTCCAGGTCCCACAGTGTCTGTACAAGATCTCACGGGCATGTCGTCGCCAGGGTCAACTTACTACAGCAACTGTGCACACTTGGCTATTGTGAGTGACCCAGACTCCGTTCTCCAATGGGGTGACCCAGGAATGATCGCCGAGGGACTTGCCGTCGCCAGAAACAGTAGTTCCACATCAAGGTCTGTCATGGTCGACGACATGGCAGTCCTTGTACCTAGTACTATGCCCGACAACGTTGACAACCTTACATTCAATTCTTTCGGACTCGTCGCTCAGTGCCAGCCCATGGTCGACTGTTTAACCAATCAAGTTTCGGCAGTATTCTACTGTCCTTCTTTCAGTCCTCCCTACAACACCAGCAGTACGGATATGCCTGCAGGTTCTAAAGACTACAGCCGCATTGATCTGCTCAATTTGACGAGCAACGCTGTGTCGCAAGATCCATATGGTGGATACCCTCTCGACTCTGTCTTGAACCCACATGGAGCACGCGTCATCCTCTACTGGATAGATGAAGGCACCCACGACATCACCTTTCCCGCCGAGGGTACACCTGGGTGGTATCAAAGAGAAATCGGCACAACTCTTCGTGTATATTGGTACACGAGTACATGCAATATGACGGCGTACAACGTTTCGCTGTCTTATAGTACTCTCAACGGAGGCAATGAGTATGCATTTGCCTCCCGCCCCGTTCTGTCCAACTTCAACACCACATCTGCTCTCTTTGCGGCTTTTGATTCCACCTATCGGACGAATCTGGTTGACTATCTAAAATATACCCTCAGGACTTTTTTCACCCCGGGCCTTTCCGCGGAGACTTTCAATACAGTTCTCTCACAGAATATATCTTACGCCGCATTGGGCCTCGCGTCGCCTCTCTTCGAACGCGACGCGAGCACAGGCGGGAACACTATTCTCCTGAGGAGTGCCAGTAGGTACCCCTTGGCACCTTTATCAATGGTACTGGCTATCCTCTACACCTACGCCCTTCTTGCACTCCTAGTGACTGCGTCTTCGGTGATGTTGACATCTCGGGAGATCATAGTCACAAAGAACGGCGGAAAGGAACACAGAGTTACAGCTATTGAACTCGTTCAGCTGCGGCTTACTAACCCGCTGGCGAGTATCGCAGAGCGATTTGTAGACCCCACGCGGCCTGAGTCGTTGTTGGAATCATCGGCTGCTGACATGTTCCACGAGCACCCGCATGCAGATAAACTAGGAGTTGTAATGGCGGATTATGAGGGAAAGGATGGGAAGGGTATGGTCAGGAGAACGCAAAGTCCTCAGAGTTGAGAGCGTCGAACGGAGGTTGACGAGACTCTCTGACTCGACCATGACAGTATCTTAGAGACAGTGTAAAGGGCCTCCGCATTACTTATAAATACGACCTTCCAAGATATTATCGATAAAAGTTCGAGCACGCTAGCTTCAGCACGAGATATGTATAGACAATGTCTGTAAGAACATCATCGTCAGACGGTAGACCTGCAGCTCTTCGAAGACCCTTTTTTCTTGTACGTCGTGCCTTGAAATTGACAATGGTGATGTTCAGGCAGTGACTGTGCGTGTGGTTGAACGTTTCGCATTAAGTTTATCAAGAGCATAGCCAGCAATTCTATCACTAGTTCAGATCCTTGCGCCAATATCCATTACACCAAGGGTGAGAAAATCTATAACCAATTGGAAGATGGTGGTAAATATCCGTTGTTGGTAGTCAAAGGGTAAAGAACCCCAATGGGTGAAAGGGTAGCTCATGAGTCAAGACCCGTCTGAAAACTGTCACAGCCAAGGGCCAATATCAATGCACTATTCGTCCTCGTTCATGGATGTATAACCGTCGCTAAAGTGTGGCCATCCCAGCACCTCCTACCGCCCGCGAAGGCTCTTAAAAAAGACGAGAGAAGCACCGCAATGGAGTCGTAACACCACAAAAGTTGGCTATATGTACGCGGTTACAATGGCGAGGTATCGGCATTTGGAAGTTATGCAACGGAGCGACGACGAGAAATATACTTGATAGCGTGAGAGCTCAAGGAGAGGCGCGATGACTGCCCAGCGGTAATAGATAGACAGCAAGAGCACATTTGCAGCCGAAGTCATTTGCCAAGCACGACCAAACACACGCCAGGCAGAAAATAGATTCCCGCCTCCCCTACATAGAATCGTCTGTTTTGCTTTCCTCTTCTTCAAATTTAATTCCAAATCCTTATTAGTGTAACAACCTGATAGAGAAACGGTGCATCTATTATCGTGTAGTGCCTCGGTGGGTGTCATCAAGTTTATCACCTTTGGCTTACGCTTTTCAGTTTCAGCTACTGTGTTACTGCAAGGCCCAGAGCGCCCAGAGCGTGACACGAGAGCCTCTCATACGTTCTCATACAACGAATGCTGACGCTCGCTCCTGTAGGTCCACCTCCCCACTATCCATATAAGTAAGTAAAACTGTAAAAGGTTAGCATGCTCGGATGCTGAACCGGCCTCTTGTTCGCACTCAACAGTGCCCACTGTGTCATGCAAAATTATTACTTAGGCTGATCTGAAGGTCAATTCTGTTCAACTACGACTCTACGAGTCTCATATACTACGTCCTCGCTCATGTTAGATCAGCCTGGAATGTATGCGCCACTTCCGGTCTTCATCGCGTCCAAACGGCTCAAATGAACTTTCTTTCATCTCCGTCGTAGTTGCAGACCCTGACTCGGAAACTAAAGTCAAAGTAGGTTCTAGCACGGTCGATATTCCATCGCTCCTCCCTGACAAAACACTTTGCATTCATATTGAAAGGACTTTACCATGTGATAATAACATCTCGCAAACTTGAATCCAGATCGGATACCGTCCCGAGGAAAGCTGAATGCGGAACTAGGCCATCCGATCCATCGTCCACACCCTTGAGCCCAAGACAGGATGGTTCAAATTCTAGGACCCAGCATCTGCCCCAGACGTTTCTCCGGTAGTCGTGGTCATATCACGCTTATATGTCCAAGTTGAAGTGGTTCTTTCATGACCCGGGTCAGTATCATATATCCCTGGAAACACAGCTTGTAACTGACAACAGCATCCCAGGCTCATGATTATTTTTCTATTTTTAAACACAGACAGCACCAATGTATTGCCCGATAGTCATCTTGTAAAAGCAGCGCTGCCCAGGTTCCGACTCGGACGCTATATGTTAGATTTTGAAGTCCCCATGGCATCTGGCAACAAGATGACTCCATCCCACTACCCTCCCCTACACATTGCTCCCTTACCTTCCGTCGACTCATCAGGCGTTAGCCTCCTGGATGATCATGACAGCTCCAAACCTCAAACTCGCGTCTCTTATGGCGGTAGAAGAAGGATATCAATTGCCGTCATCATCCCGGGAATCCTTATTTTCATTGCTAGTGCTGGACTTGCGTCCTCACTATTGGTATGGCTTCGATCCCGCCGCATAGAGTCCCACATATCCCGTGAGGACCCGTACTTTCTCGATGCTATCGTCGCAATAGAGGGAACACGGGCACCCCAGAGGCTCGATGATGGCTCTTTGGAATCTGATACGACAATGTACGGTTTAGCTATGTCATCGCTTTCTGTAAGTTTATCTCTCGGCTCTTTCTGTTAAACGATAACAATCCACCTGTAGGCGCAACTGGTAGCACTCACTGTACCATTTCTTTTAGGTTTGCTGGGTTATCGTCTGGCCTCAATGTGGTTTCTTGCACAGGAAAAGGAGCGCACAGAATCTATGCCAACGGCAGCTCAGTATGGCCTACTTGTCAAATTATGCGGATCGGCGAATCTTTTTAGCGCATACGAGACAATGCGGTACCTCAAGCGTGGGCGTGAACGAAGACCGCAAGCGCCCTCTAGCTTGATTTTTGCTTTGACTATCCTCGTTCTCACCATTATTCTAAATCACCTTCTCTCGTACGTTTACCAGAACAGATGAAACAATCAGATACTGATAACTGTATAGTGCCGCAGATTTATGGCTGCACACCACCGCAAGCACCTTCATCCACACTTCCTTGACCGAAATTAACGCGGAATCGATGCCTACCATAGGTACAAAGATCAACCTCACTGCGTGTCCAGGTCCCACAGTCTTGCCTTATATGAGCAGTTACTATTACAACTGTGCAGGCTGGACCAGCCTCGGATGGGGTGACACGGGAATGGTCACTGAGGGATTTGCCGTCGTCCAAAACAGTAGTTCCACGTCAAGGTCTATCATGTTCGACGACATGGCAGTCCTTGTACCCAGCACTATGCCTGACAACGTTGACAACCTTACATTCAGTTCTTTCGGACTCCTCGCTCACTGCCAGCCTGTAGTCGACTGTTTAGTCGATTATACATCGCAATATGCGTTCTATTGTCCATCTTTCAGTCCCCCTACAATATCAGCCTGCCTTCCCCTGGCACGCTAGCTACAAGCTATGGTCATATTGATCTGTTCGACCTGACAAACAATGCTTCGTCGCTACATCCATATGATGGATACCTTCTCGACTCTGTTTTGAACCCATGTGGGGCACGTGTCAGCTTATATTGGTCTTCCATAGACGATGAAATCGTCTTTCCCCCCCAAAATACGCCTGGCTGGTATCTACTATTCGGAGGAACACTCTATGGGTACATGAGCACATGCAATATGACGGCGTACAATATTTCGCTTTCGTATAGTACTCTCGACGGAAACAATAGGTATACATTTGCGTCCCCTCCCGTCCTGTCCAACTTCAACACCACGTCCGCTCTCTTTGCAGCTCTTGACATGTACTATCAGGGGGCTCTGGTTGATTATCTAGAATACACCCTCAGGACTTCCCTCACCCTTTCCACAGAGACATTCAATACAGTTCTCTCGCGGAATATGTCCTACGCCGCAATGGGCTTCGCGTCGCCTCTCTTCGAACGCGACGTCAGCACCGGCGGTAATTCCATTCTCCTGAGGAGTGCCAGCAGGTATCCATTGGCACCTCTATCAGCCGTACTGGCCATCCTCTACACCTACGCCCTTCTTGCGCTCGTAATAACTGCGTCCTCAGTGATGTTGTCATCTCGGGAGATCATTGTCAAAAAGAGCGGCGGAAAGGAACACAGAATTACCGCTATTGAACTCATTCAGCTGCGCCTTACCAACCCGCTGGCGAGTATTGCAGAACGATTCTCAGACCCCGCGCGGCCTGAGTTGTTGTTGGAACCGTCGGCTGTTGACATGTTCCATGAGCACCCGCATGCAGATAAACTAGGAGTCGTAATGGCGGATGGCGAGGGAGAGGATGGAGAGGGTATCGTCAGGAGAAGGCGAACCCTCAGAGTCGAGAGCGTCGAGCGGAGGTTGACGAGACTCTCTGGCTCAACCATGAATGTTTCGGAGACTTCGTAAAGCGCTTCAAGATAAAAGCTCGAGCGTGAGAAGGGTAGAGGCAACGTTATGGGTATTGGCGCAAGTGCTTGGACTAGTGTACTTGTTTGGTATGCCATTGATGAACTTGTTCCGGAAATGTTCAATCATACGCTGATCAGAATCAAGTCGGACCCCTCCCATATGACAACCATCTCGGCCTGAATATCATCAGCGTCAACTTCGAGGCGTGTCAGACAAGAACAACAGGGACCTCGACGAGCTGAGTGTCTAATAATGATACTCCTTGGGACTAAATCATCCTGAGATACGTCAAGGGTGCGGAAATCCATAGCGAACTAGAAGATGGTGGCGAAAATAGCATCACGGCGCTTGTACTGGGAAGTAGATGGACTTAGGGTCTCTGGTGGCAATTTTAAAGGTGGCTCTGGGAAAACAGATATGAGTTGCTCACCTTCAGTCATTGTACTGCAGTAGCTCTCTCTTCGACACGCATAACGGGGGTATTTCCAGGCTAAAACAACGTCGTACGTTCGACAGACTGGCAAGTATGATCCTTCCAACCGAGAGTGAGGACTGCGATAACGTCGTAGGCAAAAACTGTAGAGAGTAGGCATCGTGAAGACTGCTGGTCGCCACCTGGGAAGCTAGGGGGGTTCAACAGAGTAGACAGATATAAGTGGCCCCTTTTGGGTGCTCCCCGAAATTCGGCCGTCGCGCCCCGAACTGCCGCCGCCAATCCTACCATTGACCCGCACCTCTTCTCTGATGCATCTCTTTACTCCTTCCCTCGACCCCATCGTTCGTAGTCAAAGGGCAAGATACGCCAATGGGCCAAAGGGTAACTCACGATCTGTATCTGAAAACTGTTGAGTTGTGTACAGTCAAGGGCCAACACTAACGCAGCGGCACTACTGGCTATCCTCATTCAAGTTCATGACAACCTTTGCCCATCCCGGCGCCTCCTACGACCCGCAAGGGGTCATGAAAAGAGTGTAACTCTACGATATGCTATGAGCACAACCAAACAGTCCTAAGTGCTCAATAGAGCACCCCTTGCGACAGCTACGGGTACCCACATATGTTGCGAAACCAGGCAGAAAGGTATTCGCTGGGTGCAATATCCACAAAGCGCTTCCTGTAACGGTCAATTCTAGGCTGTTGAATCGCGTCATAGAACACGACCCTCTCAAAGTCTACCATCACCGCCTGAACATCCTCCGTGTCGATTTCATGGCGGGCTGGACAGCGCTCAGTAGAGCAAAAAGGTCCTCTACGAGCCGGGGGCCTGATTATGGTGTTTCGTGGCGCCAAGTCGCTTTGAGAAACACCAAGCTGGATGAAATCCATAGCCAACCGGAAGACGGTGGAGAATATAGCATCGCGGTGCTTCTCGCATAGATAATCGGCAACAATCTCATCTATGTCATCTCCCTTCTCGCAGAGATGCCGTAGGTCCTTCCCGGTGACGTGCTCCAATAGCAGGACGTACACAGTCCTTCCTTCTTGTTCAGGAAGAGCGGTGGCATAGAGGCCGAGGCACCGAGGAATACAAGTTCCTTGGAGAGATTGGAGTTTCTCGTACGCTCTCACTTCACTAGCGACAGACCATGCAGCGAGGCGGATAGGATCAGTGTGGTCGTATGTATCACGGAAGTATAGGGGATCGTAAAACTTGGCAACAACAGTGGCATTTGACAATGTAGCAGTCCAAACGTGAGTAACGTGCTCTCGAATGCCGCCACACAAGCGTTGAGATAGGGTGAAGGTCGAGGATGGGGATGGCGGGAGATGTATGTGATCAGCGAGGCACAGAGCGTATACGCCATTCGACCTTTGACGCTGACGGGTCTGCTCACTGTGTTCGCACCACTTGTCACCCTCGGGAAAGTCGGGAACCTGGACAATATATAGCGGGTAAGAAGCGCCCGAGAAATATATATCGTTGGGATCTGGCGTCGTGCCATCGAGTGGTTCAGACATAACGTTGCTGTGGTGGCCCCTTTCCTGCCATTTTCTGGAATTCGGCCGTCGCGTCCCGAACTGGCCGCTGTTCCAGTACCGACGCGCACCCCTTCTCTAAAGCACCTCGTCGTTGGTAGTCAAAAGGGCAAAGTACGCCAATGGGAGAAAGGGTAATTGACGACCTGTATCTAAAAACTGTTGAGTTGTGAACAGACAAGGACCAATACTGACGGACCGCCAACATAGAATCCTCGTTCGTGGATTCACAACCGCCGCTGCAACTTGTGGTTCGTGAATGTCCCGACGCCTCCTACGAAAAGACGAGCTTGCGGGTCCCTGGACGATGGTCTCGAAGATTGAAGATATCGCCTTTTCAACGAAAACCGTAGCAAAAAGGAAGTATCGTGCTGGCTATACGCGGCTGCAATGACAAGGTATGGGAATTTGGAGGTTATGCAAGGGAGCTACGATAAGAAAGAGATTCAACAATGTCGGAACTCAGGGAGAACAGCGATAACGCGGTAATGAATTCATGATGGTGTAAGCAGGGCGCGTTCGGATTTAGCCGGCCTCCTGTTCGTACTGCACCTCAAAAATAGCCGTGCAGACATTTTGAAAGCAGCAAGTAGTATAGAAACACAGACAGGGTAGTTCAGATCCAATTAACTCTACGAAGTAAACAATGCTATGACTGAGGTATAACCACGACAGCAGTACAGTCCTAACCCATTCCTACGGTTTCGGTTGCGGGTACTCACATATGTTTCGAAACCAACCAGAAAGGTATTTGCGGCGTGCAGTATCCACAAATACTCGTCTGTAACGATCAATGAGAGACTGATCGTTTGGGTCATTAAACATGACCCTCTCAAGGTCAACCATCACCGCCTGTACATCATCTGCGTCAATTTCATGGCGGGCCGGACAGCGCTCGATAGAGCAAAAAGGTCCTCTACGAGCCGGGGGTCTGACGATGATGTTCCGCGGAGCCAAGTCCCTTTGAAAAATGCCCAGTTCGATGAAATCCATAGCCAGCCGGAAGATGGTGGAAAAGATAACATCGTGGTGCTTGTCGCATAAATAATCAGCAACGATCTTCTCCTTTTCGTCAGCCTCTTCGCAAAGATACCGTAGGTCCTTCCCAGTGACATGCTCCAATAGTAGGACATACACTGTCCTTCCTTCTTGTTGAGGGAAGGCTGTCGCATAGAGGCCAAGGCACCGAGGAATACAGGTTCCTTGAAGAGATTGGAGTTTCTCGTACGCTCTCACTTCGCTTGCAGCAGACCATGCAGCGAGGCGAAGAGGATCAGTGTTGTCATACGAGTCCCGGAAGTATAGGGGATCGTAGAACTTTGCGACGACAGTAGCATTTGACGAGGTAGCAGTCCAAACGTGAGTAACGTGCTCTCGAATGCCGCCGCACAAGTTTTGAGACAGGGTGATGGTCAAGGACTCGGACGGGGATGGCGGGAGATGTATGCGATCAGCGAGGCACAGAGCATATACGCCGTCGGTCCTTTGACGCTTCAGGGACTGCTTATTGTGTCCGCACCACTTGTCGCCCTCAGGAAAGTCAGGAATCTGTACAGTATATAGTGGGTAGGAAGCACCGGGGACGTAGATGACTTTGGGGTCTTCCGGAGTCATGTCAGGAAGTGGTTCAGACATTCGTGCGCTCTATTTCAAATCTCGACTGTCTTTGATTTGAGAGTCTGCCTACGGGAGACTATTCGTGCGCCGTCCCGACTCCCGAGACACTCGAACATCGATGCGGCTCAACCTCTGGTACCAGATGCCAAGTAAACACAGTAAAGGTATATTTCTTTTGAAATCCGAGTGCTCGCACTCCATTAGAAGCGGTTCAATGGATAAGCGTCGCGGCTTCGTGGAATCGTGTTTGGTGACAGAGGTTAGTGGATTATATTGCAAAGCTCTGTTGCTTATTCGGGCTAGTATTTGCCGTCCGGTTTGAATCGGCACGCTAAACCTGCCGCCGGTATGCTCAAAGCCGATTCCCTTTGGCGTCGTGCCGGCTTTCGGCCAACATGCTTTGAACTTCGCACTTTTCCTCTATCTACCTATCATCGTGCATGATGACTGCGGCCTTCAGTGGAGCTCAGAGCTGGTCCAATCCAGAATACGTGAAATACATGATGATGAATATGACTCCAGCTCATGCGCGACCGGAGAAGTTTCTCACTGTCGAGGAGGTTTCTGAGGTTGCTGACGACTTTCGAAAAGCGTTGTTCGACAAGTGGGATAGTTTAGGGTCCATCATGGCTATTCATGAGAATAGCGTCCGAAAACGCTGGAGCAGGGTTTGAGTGTCATGTTTTATTTCAGAGTTATCGGCTACTAATCGCATTGGTAGAGGACACAAACAAAACAGCGTTCGCTGTTAAAGGAACTCGGGATACCAATACCGGATAAGCACGCCCCAGAGGTTGATCTATTCGAGAAACTCGGTACAGGTGGAGCTCGTGGAGGCCAGCTCTCTGATGCTCGAGACGCGTTTCTCTCACCCTTCCTCAATGTCGAGGATCTGACATCAGGAAACGGAGAAAATCGTGCGCTACCATCCCTGTATTCCGTTTTGCTTTATCGAAATACCTACCTTCACAGTCCTCGGACTCCTTCATTATCGGACACGTTTGCTGCCCTCTGAATTCTCCCAATTTGATCTGCAATGTGTACGTATTTTGATGTCTTTCTGTTTTTTCTTTCGCAGAGTGACAGGTTTGGATGCATACACATTCAGCTTCATTTTGGAATTGTGAGCGGAGCGATCAAGCGCGTATCTGCTCCCGATTGTACCATGGTAGGAATAGGCGGACGAGAAAGTTATGGTCAAGTCTTGCCTAACGACTGCACCCTCCGTCTTGGAGGACCAGATGGTTTCACATTAGAATGGATATACGGAGCTGGGATGCAGATATCTGAGGGCTTGGCTGTCCTTGAAGCACAAGTGAAATTGGTATATTCCTCATATTCTGAGATGCCAAACTTGTTTAACAATTTTACAATAGCTCTCTTTTCTCATACAACTCGTACACCGGATTCTTATAGACTTGGACCTCACATCGATGCCCCCACCTCCGCCTCCTGCCAATATCGACGACATGACAGATCTTCTTTCAGAATTATCTCTACCGCAGGAGTGGTCTTCCTTTACAAAAAAGCATAGTCTTAGGGCATATTCATTGCCTCCCCGATTCTTGCCGTCTGATCTAGCAGTCATCACGGGTGCTCAGTATGAAATCGCCAAGGATCATCTGATTGACCTCAGGACAGACCCGATGTACCTCGCCGAGCAACTTACCCTCCACCTAAATCATCGACTTGAATCTATGTCCAAGGAAGCTCCTCTCAGTCTCATCCGTGACCGAGCGATTACGTATCTCCTTAGAGAAGCATATAACGCGTTCGCCGTAGGCCTTGCCTCGTTGCACCCTAGATTCATCACTTACCATCTTTTTAGTTCTGGGACATCGCTCATATTCTCGTCCAGGAAATTATTTCCGAGGAACAGAAGCTGAAGCTTCCGTTGTCTCGTGATGAGGACCTTCCCCCGACTTATGAATGTTTGGTGAAGGATCTCCGTCAACTTATTCGTGACTACAGGGCAAAAGCCGAACTTCGTTACGAGATAACACTGTGTGGCTCTCCGCCTCTGAGACGCCGTACGCTGATCATGAACAGTCATAAATTCTCTATGCTTACTGCATCTTTCCAGACTTCCAAGTACAGTTTTCCGGGTCTAATTTTTCTCAGCATAAAATCCAAGGAACTCTACCCAAGGGTGATCGTGTCATGCACGTTCTCCGGATCCTTTTGGACGCGGACCAAACTCGTCTTTGGCAAGTGTCCCGTGTCTTTGACGAGCTTGACCGGGCCGTAGCCGACAATGCCGACCGTGTATCTCCCCTTCTCGCTGACGTGCTCTTTGATTACGGTTCATGCACGGATATCCTTGAGACTATCGACCGCCACCGGCCACTAATCGGCGAAGAGCAAGAGGAAGTCACCATCAAGCGATTAGGGCAGCGCTTGTCTAGATTGGAGGGGTTGCAGCGCTTTGACGGACAGGACCTGCCCCTTCATCGTGTAGCCTTCCCAGGGTCAAAATTTGTATATCCAAAAGGCCCAAAGACCGAGGAATGGGCAGAGAAGTGTGAAAAGGTGGACGCATCTTTTGCCGAGTTTTGGAAAATTGCAGATGGGCTCGTCAGGTCGAAGTATGGAAAAGATCTGTTCGCGTTCGTCGAAGATACATGTGCCGGTCATGAATGGGAAGCGACCGACTGGAAGGCTCAGAGTAAGCTATGTTTCTTCACTACTGCTCTACAGAACTGACTTTTCTATGTTAGTTCGGAGAAAGATAGCTAGGCCCGCTGCCAGTATGTCCACGGACGGGAATAGGGCCATCCCTTTTGGAGGTGCAGAGCAGAGGTCGGCTTCGCCCACGCCCATACCTACAGAGCCCAAGATAAAAACGAAGACTACTGGAAACCCCCTAGTGTCTGTCGTGGAACCTGAGATCATAGCTGCGGAAGATTTGCTTCCTACGGATGAAACTAGATTTTCATTCAAGGTGTCCAAACGCGTTTTCTCGGTCCGCAGGAATTTTCCGAACCGCCGACGAGTATGTCATTCGCATGCGCGTCTAAGTCTCATGACTTTCATGCTCGCTAATCTCTTCGTCCTGTTTAGCTCTGAAATACATACTCAGCAAACATCGTTAGCGTGGAAAGAGGTAAGTTAGAGCATGCCAATCTAGGAGATTTGGGCGCAAATATCGTCATAGGTGCTGCATGCGTTTGCTGCCATCGATTTCCGAGGGACTCAGCTGCATGGTTCTGTATGGCGATTTGAGCATCCGGATCGTCGTAATATCAATTGTGAGCCGCACGACTTCATGTGGATTTGTGTTACTCAATGGATAGCAGTTCACTCGCCGCATCCGTGTCCGAAATATACCTTTTGGCAGCTACGGCGGATGGGGCGCCGCTTGACTCGAAGGTTCGGATGGAGCGCCGAAAACTTTGTGCTTGCTTAGCTTTCCTATGTGCCTAACGTGAATGTTAACTCCTACAAATATTTATTGGTGACTGTCCGCAACAAAAGCAACCGTTATCATCATTGTGACTTTCATAGGATCAGTACTGTGCCATTGATGATGGTGACATTCATTCCTGCTTTATTTCATTTTGCAGTGCTCGCGAGGGCAGTGCGACGGCGTATCGAAGATTAATGACTATTCAGCTCAGCGAATCCACAGGAATACCGTACCAAACGTCGTTTCTTTAAGGCCGGATACAATCAAACCAATACTAGGAGTACGGACTCTGGTCCATCCTCCTCCACTTGTCTGACGAATAGATAATGTAACGCGCGAGTCAAGCCTAAGTTCAACGTAGCCAGGAAATCAAGAGTCTCCCCTTCAAGGCGAGATTACACAATCATGTCCACCTGTAAGTACCAAAGTCACTCCGCAATGTGGAGCTAAGTACGTGTTTGAGAGTAATCGGAGGTCCAAGATCGCCAAGTGGTTGCTGGGATGCGTATTCGATTTGTAAGGCACAGAGCGAATATTCCGTTCGCCTCTTGACGCTGCCGAGAGCATTTATCGTATTTCTACTGTTTGGCAAGATAAAGACCGTAACGAGCGCTTGGGAAGTAGATGGCATTGTGGTCTCTGGTATCATCTGGTAATGTCAAATCGCGGCGGTCCTGGGAAAATATCTGCATCTTTACTCAGCTCCAACCTGGAATGACATTGTGCGCGCAATGTTATTGGTCACTGAGTCTACATCGCTCGCCGACTAGCTCGGTCCGAAACGTCAACACAACCACATACGAGGGTCACACCTAAGGCAAACATTCACTGACTCAGATGCTTGTCAAGGTGAGCATACTGGACGATGCTGATGCCGGCGAGCAGTAATTCCTCCGACGGGAGGAATAACGGAAGACTCGAAAGTGTGCTCGTGGAAGGAAGGAGAGAACCGAAGTGATCATCACCCGCCCTCGACCTCCAAGTTTATGTAAGGACAAACAGCGACAACTCGAATGGTAATACAATAAATATTATACTAATGACAGTTACGATGGCAGAACGAATGCTTCAATAGAAGAAAAAAGGGCACTCAGCAGCCTATGAGTAGAATAGTCTTTTTCATCAGGATTGCAAGTTCGTCTCGGCTCACAGCACCCATCCCCATCCCACCAGAGCCGCCACAGCACCAACAACCAGTCCCTCCGCCCTCAACCGCCCGGCTCCACTGCTCTGAGTTGCTGCCGACGTCCCTGAGCTTCTCGCCGCCGACGTGCTTGCCACTGACGGCACCGTCGTCAACGTCCCTGACCCTGACGGGTTGCTGAAGATGGTGAGCGACTGCGATGGGACATCGCTTATGCCCGTCCTACACACGACATGACACGCGTCAATACTAACGTCGGACGCCAGACAAAGGGACGATGGACGCACACAGTAGCTTCGAAGGAAAGCGTAGTTCCACCCCCATCGCTGACTCCGGGGACGGTGGTGCCTATATTGCTGTCCGAGCTACCAAGGACGGGAGCACCTGTGGCGAGTGCTGTTGCAGTCCCAACATCTGCTGGAAGGGTGGTGTCCTGCGCTTGTGCCGAGAACGCAAGAGTTAGGAGGAGAACGGGTAGCGTGACCTTCATGGGCAATGGGCGCAAGAGAAGAAGAAATCGACAGGTAACGAGAAGCTTTATACTGTAACGCGTCTGTGAAGCTTCTAGTGTTGATCATTTTGGAGCAGACAGTTTATCCGAGTTGTATCGCTGACGGCCCGGCCTATCTTGACATAATGAACTGTGATAATGTTATGACGCGCGATGAAACATGGAAGAATATACAACCTCGTGGCGGTGGATTTGCACCGAAGTGATGGGAAGTAGCAAGTCGGGTATGAGATCCCGCATCCGCACGAAGCTCCATGGGGCCAAGAGAAAAAATTGAAGACCTATAAATATGCGTTCTTCCGTTGTGCTGCATTTGCATCGAAAAAATTAGGTACACTTGTGAATTATAATGAGAATGAAGCGAAATCTGGCCCATGGTCACGATATCCTTGGAGAAGCGGCCGCCGCGGCGAAACTTGTCCGGGTCGCACTGCAACGGTTTTGGCATGAGCACTGGAAACGTTGGAAACGCGAGAAAAGGGGATTCGACCTCACAAGTACATGCTGACCTCCGGCATCCGCACCGACAGCTGAGTATTCCTTCAGTCCTTTACTACGCACCCTCACCGGCGTTTCGACGCTCTCTTCTTTGCCCAGCCCCAGCTGCGCAGTGCTGCCTACGCCCCATGCGTACAGTATCCCTTCTGTTGAGCACGCCAGGCTGTATCTGAGTCCAGCAGAGATGGTCGCAATCTTCGTCGACGAGTATCCTTGATCGAAAGGGGGTAACGTGGGCGCAGGGTCTTCCTCGGTTGGTGATGGGGGAAATGCTATCCGAGCGGGTTCACGAATGTGTAAGTCAACAACTAGGCGTTTCAGCTGGGGATGATCAATAGGACACCCATACTTCTTTGATAGCCCTTCCCGGAGCGAAGGAAGTTCCTCTTCGTATTTTTGTTGTACGGCTATCATCGCCGGATGGTCCTTCGCGAGCCCAATGGCGTATTCGTCGCATCGTCCGCACCCATAAACATTGCCGTTATCGAATAGGAATATCGTATGGAATTCACTTATTGAGATGCAGTAAGGACCGGGAAAATGCCAGATTAAGTTGACAGACTGACCCGCCTTCGATCGCAATCACCCGGGCTCCGCCGTGTAGGCTGGGATGCAACGAATCAATCATTGTCGGGACAAAGACGCTCGTGTCTGGCCCAATTCGTTCGGCGCTCAACCCCAGCTGATACATATGATTCAACCCCCAACCATATACCAAACCGTTTGAATCCACCGCAAAAGACTGGTGGCTCCCGGCTCCAATAGTGACAATATTGTGCAGAGAGAGCCGCTCTGGTTTTAGACTTGGCGTATGGTGTTGTTCTTTACGTGCGAGCTCTCCGCGTGTGCCGAATCCCCACGTAAAGACGTGTCCATCGGCGGTGAGCGCTAGAACATGATTGGCGCCACATTTGACCTGACAAATCTTTTCCTTGGAGAGCGAGGGATAAGACTGCGGCTGGACGGAGCGATCAGAAGAGTCACCGTCGAAGCTCATTGAGCCATCTTCTCTCTGGGTCATTATAAATTCATGGGACGACGTCAGAGGTTGGACAACCACTCACCCTAAACGCTCCCCAGGCGCGCAACTGACCCTCCTTGCTGATGACAACGCTGATGCAGTCTCCCGCGGATGCAGAGACAGCGGTGAAGCCATCAAGGCCGCTGACAGTAGCCGGCGTCGATTCCAACTCATCGACATCTGTACCTACCACATTTTCCGTTTCACGACCCAGAGCAAATTGTTCGTTGGCGCCCCACGACCAAACCTGTAAACAGAGTCCATGAAGCCGTATTTCGGATGAATTAATAATCGGCTCACCTTGCCCCTCGAATCAACGAGCAATGAGTGCATCCCACCCGCTGCTAGACATTGAATACCCACACCTAGTTCCTGGAACTTCTGGTGGAGTCTGGGCCGAGAAATTTCCTCCAGAACATCCGGTCCTAGTCCAAGCTGTCCAGCTTCTCCTCCTCCATGAACGAACAAGGCAGATGGTGCGTCTGAACGTAGTGTAGGAAGTTGGTTCAACGGGCCTTGGCTTAGTGGCGCGGTTCGAGCTCTCTTCCGGGGAGACTCTGGTTTGTGAGCGAGTTTTCTTTTCTTTCCGTTTGTTTCCGGAACCATTGAGACGTATTTTGCGGCTCGAGTTGATTTTGTCATTCTTTCTGTCCGAACAATAGGCTTAGCTCCTGCAAAAAAGTGTCAGCGGTGAATGGAGAGAGTATTCTGAGAGCTAACTTTTCCTAGGCGCCATGATTCAATCGAACACTGCGTTCACGATACGCCAGTGAAGGTGGAAGGGGGAAAGAGTCAATTTGACTTTCATTTTCCGAGTGTGATGTGACATCTCACGTGTCATGTCACTTACGCGTTTTGAAAAATTTCGGTGTCTTCCGGGCCGCCCAGTCCGAAGAGGAGAATTTCTGGTCTAAATGTTTGGATCAAGTTTTCGAGCCCGAATTCAACTTGATTATGTTGACATCCACGCAGTCCCAAGTTCTTCTATCCACCTGCCACATCTTTCTACATACGAATCTGTTCTCATTCAGCTGGACTCTCCGACGTCCAAGGTTCCATTCCGCTGCAACATGTGAGAGCAGTAGCTTAGGCAAAACGCTTCTATTCAGCCTTAGCGGAAGGCATACTTAGTTTGTATTGGTCTACCTTGTGAACTATCTTATCTCGTTGCAATGTTGTCTCTATTTTGATTTCAGAAAATGCACAGAAGTACCACTTCACCAACACTTCACTTTATCTAAGGTCGGTTTTGAAGAAGGGTAAATCTAGTGCGCCAGGAGCTCCTACCGACCTTCAAGAAGAGGCACACTTCTGAGGCATGAGGCCATACATCGATTTCTCGTAGCAGTAGCAACTACCGAGTGAGCTTGATTAATCGACGTTCTGTGATGAGGCGTGCACGGACTTTTTCCGAACGGGACGTATTTGGACTCAGTCTCCTTGGCAACGGCAAGAGCGTCATGATTCATAGAAGCCTTCCCTTCAGATCCAATTACCCTACCATCTTGGGTATCTCGGATGAGGAACTGTAGATTTTAGATATGGGTACATCCATGATACTGAGATGGAAGGTCGAGTCCATGCATCTCGCCATGCTTTGTGGATCTGGTTCAAGATCAGCTCTGAGCGCCACTGAAGGAAGTACCGCGAATCAAAGCTACCTACTCGGATCGACCTATTGAATATTTAGCATTTGAGAAACTATGCACTGGGAACGTGAAAGAGACTTACTGAAAGACTTAACCCTTTATGTACAACCCAATTTGTGCCAGGTACAGTTATCAGTCAAGATCCTGGACGCATGCATCATTGGAACGAAGTGTTCATTGTGATGACAATACTACACCAGCTTCAGCTTCAATTTTGATCGCGTATACGGGAATGAACTTGCGAACCCACCGCCACACCTCATGTGCACCAGCTTCCAGTTCTGCTAGATATTCGCTATGCACAGTACTCGACATGACCTGGAAACCACCCGGCACATTCCCAATTGACGATGGAAGTAACTCTGGTTCCATGAACTATGATATCACGGGCTATTAGGTCCCCGTGAGTGAATACCAAAGAGCAGAATTTAGCTAAAGCAACGCGACGATAAGCACCCTTTCCTCTATCGGACGTCGACAACGAAGTTGGAGATTGAGATAGGCGTTATCACGGGAAGGGCCTTCAAGGAGGACGTATAGAATATAATTTGACCACCTTATACGAAAAAACACGAATCACGGCGTATGCTGCATCGGAATGAAATACTGCGACAGCAAGACCTTATCTGCCTCAGCCTCAAGCTCGTACACTGGAACAAACAAGCGGATTCAAGGCCGCCAGTCTTCAAGTGCCAAGTTCCAATTCTCTCAAATCATCGCCATACAGTACCCCGTGTGAGCTGGATATCAACCCGCACATTCCCGATAGAGAATAGCAGTCATCTTCGTCCCTTGAACCATGATATTCCGCGTATGAGATCACTGTGGGTGAAAATAACAGGATGGGACTTGGTGTGCGCAATGGAAACGATAGGTGCACATTCTTGAACTGAGTGCTGAAGACGAAGCTGCATATTAGGGTGCACTTCGTCCCGAAATGGACATGTATCCCCATTGTCGTGCATCCGGTAGTTACGAATATGTCCACCGAGCACCGAACAAATTCGAGTGTCCGAAGGTGAGGGAATTGAGCGGATTTCGCGTATATATTGCTCGGGCTGCTCCATGATGATCTGTTTGGGTTCATGCGGAAGATCAGACCATACTTCAGCTAAGCACTGCCCAGGTACACGTTTCAATAACAACGTAGTAGCGTTCCCCCACCGAAACTGCATCCAGACCTTAGGGACCGGGACAAAGTGCTTGCAGCTATGAAAGCTTCGAAGCAGATTACATTCTGACGTGCAACCAGCGGTCCAAGAGTCCTGACAACGTTCCCATTAGCAGTACTCCCTATCAAGTGATGTTTGGCACGTACAGCGCCATAAGAACCAAAAGCCTACACAGAGGTTTGCTTAGATGCCTAATCCTGAGACAAGTGAAGTAGATGCGCCAGAAAGAATTTTTTGCGTCGCCGTAAATATCGCGGAGTCCACGTTTCGGGGGAGGTCCAAAATAATCAATGAAATGGATAAACGTGGAACTTGAAATCGCCCGGCATTTGCCGAGGATCTCTTATTAGCTTTCCGGCCCGAAGATGCCGGACTAACTGTCTCTGCGCTAGCAGCGTCTAAGTCAAGTCTAAATGTATCTAAGGAAGTGTGCTAAAGTAGACGTTTTCTTCATGTTTCAAGGTATACTTCGATATATAAAAAATCAAATATGTTGCGACAATGACGAGTGATTCCATCCGTGAAGTACTATTTGACGTCAGGTGAAAAGAAGCGACTAAAAACGACGGATATTCTTCATACCTCCGTGATAAGGCAATCACGATGAGACTGGACCAAAGAAAAACTGGTCGGCCCATACCACTAAATGGTCGAATAAAAAACCAGGATTGGGGTGTGGATTTGTTGTGATTAGTTCTGCGGGAGATTCCAAAATACCCACCCGATTCATAAGGAAATTAACAGAAAGTGGACATCTCATTCGCTTCGAAGAGCATAAGAAGCAAAGAGGTAATGGTTGTCAGCCGAAGGCGTCAGTCTGCGGAATCCCTCTCCTTTCTTCCGACAGGCTGTAAGGCTCTAGCCTAGTAAGCTACTGGTTCCAGCTCGTGCATGGATAGCTGGATTCTCTTCTAAGGAAAACTCGGAGGTGGTGTGGTGTGTGTACCGGCACAAGGTCCCAAACGAAGGTGAGCATTGTCAGCAACGACAGGATGTAAATTCTCACGTTTGAGGAAAATAATAATCTTCCAACGCCGGTCAGCTAAAAATATACTTCCATCTAACATTTACTTACAAAATGTGACCAAGAAGCCCGTAATAACAAGAGCTGCCTGCACCGGGTCGATGAAAAATAGAACCGCAACGCCATTGAATTCCTCACGATTTTGGCAGTCGGGTGCTGGTTTTGTGGTTCAGCGCCAAGTGCGATGAAGTCACTGAATACCGGAAGGGATCCGATATGCAACTAACCATATTCTTCAGGTGAGAAATATAGCGCGCGGAAATAAGCGAAGGACCGTACATGAGGCATAAGACATCACTGATACCTAGCAAAGCACCATCTCGCGAGAGCTTCAAACAGACGAGCCAGAACAGTCTGGAAGGCTACACTCGGGTTCATGCCAGCAATACAATCTGCAAGAGGAAAGGGATATAGTCCTGTATAGAGGACGCCGGGATATGGTCTAGAACAAACACCAAAGCTCACCAAAGATGCTTCGTCAGGATTGTAGGATCAAAAAAGTCTGTTATCAAGGATACGTAAAGATGTAAATCTGATGAAGGGCGTCGATGCAGCTAGGTGCTGCCTACAACGAGTTAATAACACCGTGAGATGATGATTGCGTTCCCTTTCCAGAAATCTTGCGGTAGCTCGGTCTTTATGGTGGTCCTAGCGCCGGACGGTATGATCACCCAAAAGAATGGGTATGGACGAACAAGACATGTACCAAGACGTACTCCAGAGCGTGGAGCTAGAACGCTGGAGTAGTCAGTAAGGGATTGGGCCAATTGATGCTCCTTCCGCGATTGTTACAGGCCTACCTCGCCAATATACTGATAAGCAGACGCCAACGAGGAGCGCCTCCGTTTACGAAGTAAAACTCAGTAGTAAGTAAGGAGATTTTTTCGAGGGATGTATAGAGTAAAATTTCTCGCCCGTTGTGTACCAAGTCCCATGGAGAAACAGCCCTTAAGATCCTTCAAAGGTTTTCATATGATTCGATAGGCGAATACCTTTATCAAATCTTCGTATTCTAATAGCAGGCTTCTGCCGTTCGAATTGTAGCACACCTGGCAACCCGGATCACGCCCTGGAAGGGGTTGAATCGTTTTGTTGCCCATACAATGACCTCCCCTGGCCGCTAAAAAGCTTTGCAAGGCCTGGAGTTCATCATCACATTTTCAGAGTTCTTGAAGGGATCCGCATATCATCGCTCGAGATTCGAGAACCACTCGAGAACGGCTGAAAACAAGTTGGGATCTGCACAGCCACAGTATGTGAAAGTTTTCTTCCGGTCATCCCCGGGCCCGCTCTGACGTTTTGTAATAACCTTGACTACACCGGTGGGCTACAAACGAAATCATTGGAGTATCGCTACTTTCTGAGTTGCGTTCTTCTATCTGTGTCTATTTCGTCTCCGCTTCTGCCCTGAACCGAGCACTTTTCTTACGCCGGTGCCGGCACTGGCAGCCTCTACTGTGGATTTGATACTGTTTGATAGAAGCACAACGAGGACACATGATAGTAACGCGAATTCCCATCTCAGCGTGTTCCTTTGCTTCTTCAGTACCATTTTGTATGTTCTGATGGACGAAACCTGGATTCAGATCTGAGGTATCTGGTGCCGTACGCCATATATATGTAGAGGCTCCGTGAAAATGTTACAGGCAACATCCGTGTCTCTGCGATGGGACTTCTGTGGCTATCTGCAGCTTCCTTTGCCATCTACTACTTATTCTTACTTCTCGGGCGTGCTCTGAGGCGTCACTTTCTCCTCAAAGAGACTTGTGTTAAGGACATTGACGCCCTTGGTCTTCCCCGTACAGCTGCACAGAAAATCCGAGGCACTGCCGTGATTTGCGGTGGCAGGTAATACTATACGTGGTATGATCATCTATGGTCGGCTAACCAATCAATCTTCCAGCATTTCAGGTCTCCTAGCCGCCCGCGTTTGCCTCGATCACTTCGAAGAGGTTGTTCTCGTCGAAGCCGAACCATGGCTGGGCAGTGATGACGCCCAACGGAGGGACGCTTGGAACCAGGAACATACACGTTCCCGAGTGATGCAGTATAACTCTTTCCATGGTTCGTCCCTGCCGTTATGTATCAACGACTTTCTTGACGCTCTTCAAAAGCATATCCCGCCCTCGTTTATCAGGTATACCGGAAATTGTTCCCCTACTTCGATGAGGAATGCAAAGCTTCCGACGTGCGGTGCGTGCCTTTCTGCTCTGTGCCTAGGATTTTTTAACCTGGTAACGTCGGCCGTTTAGCATCAACCCGGCTGACTTCCGGTTTTCAACCTATGGTGAATGGCAATATGTCCCATATGAAGAATATGGTGGAGCGCTTCCGAGTTCGACATTTGTTGGACGGACAGGGCTCGAAACTCTCCTGCGTCGGTTAGTCCTCGGAGGTCGTCACGAACATGTCCGCCAGATTATTGGCACCGTCACCGGTGTCTCTAGAAGCGAGTCGAATAAGCAGTACCTTGACAAGGTTATTGTCCGAACGGAGGAAGGGATGCAGACTTTAGACGCTGCGATAGTCATGGGTGAGTCAAGCTTGCCTTCACGGAATGCAACTCAACTGAATACTGCCCTACCCAGACTGCACTGGGCCAGCAAGCGCCGGGATGAAATGGCTACGGCGCGAAGGGTTCGGCGTGCCGGAATCCGGCAAGTACCCGAGAGGAAAACTTCCTCTTGAACAACTGAATATCAAGTACGACCCGAATGTTTACTACTCAACACTGCGCTTCCATGTGCCCCCCGAAGTTGGGGCGAAGTTTCCTGGGCTTACGACATCATGGGACAGATGCAGTTCGATTTATGTTTGTCTCACCGAGGCCGGGGTGGACTCTCGCGCAATATATTGTCAGCGTATCGAAGGAGATATCGGTACGTTATCTTGTGCCGCGTTCTTCCGGCACGTCTGACTGTGTGATTTTTCAAATAGTTCAATTGTGCACGGGAGCCTGGGGCTGTCCCGACCTTCCTCAGACACTTGACGAGTTTAAGGAATACACGAAAAGTTTGGTCGTAAGAAAGCCAATCCCGGACTGGTTCCTGCAGATTTTGGACATCCTAGACGAGGTTAAAGACACCGTGATATGCAGCAAGACTCAATTCTGTGAGTCTCCAATCTATTCGCATGTTGTCAATCTAAACTCGATGATATAGTGACCGCAAACCACATTCGATATGAGAAGGCTACAAACTTGCCCGCGAACTTTATCGCTGCTGGAGATAGTGTCATGAGAGTCAATCCCGTCTTTGGGTTCGTTTCTCGCTTCTCGTCCCTCTTCCTTTTTCTATGCTAATGGCTCCATCTCCAGACAAGGATGTATGAAGGCTTTCATTGGTGCCATTTGTCTCAATACATTGCTGCAAAATAACGTCCAATCGATTCCGACCGATTTTTCTGAGCGGTTCTTCAAAATGCAGGCCGACAAAACAGTTCCTTATTGGTATGAAAAATCTCCTTTACGAATTTGTGGATTTGATTTAATCGCTCATATTGTAGGGATGCAGCCAAAAGCTTCGGTACTGTGATACTCCCTTGCTGTATTAGGCAGAAACGCGAACTCTACGACTACAGACTATGGATATTCGACTACTGTGCCTATGGCTGGAGAAACACTCTCCGCAGGCTCCTTGATTCGTTGGTACACAAAACAGATCTTCATCCTGGCATTTACCGTATGCTTTTCTCGAGTCCCAAGCAAACGTACTTCTCATTGGTATCTTTAGGACAAGCAGGCTGGATTGGCAATATTCCAATACAGGACATTTCTTTGCACCCTTCGATCGTCATGATGCATCCCAAACTCGTCGCGAAAGTGTTATGGCAGTACATAGCGAACGCTGCTGCACTGCGGAATTTCTTCTTGAGTACCTGTTTGGCTTAACCCGGCTTCTGTTCTATCATTATCTGTAAAAACTTGGCATGTACTAGTATTGAATTATACCTGGAAACTTCTTAACTTTGAATCACACCGGAGGATTGTTCGAACCGAGTCTGTGAGACTGTCTGTTCTACTTATACATCCTTTGACGTTGGAGTCAGGCCATCCTGTAAACAAAAGACTGTAATCAAGATTGATGACATGAAAACAACTCCCCATTGGTTTCCTAAATTCAGCTCTGGTAACGAAGGAGCTTACTATGCACACGAGGGACCGGGAGAAATGAATCACTGTCGCGTGATTCTGAACTTAAACACCGCCAATCAACCAATCCACCTGTCTGATTGTCACCCCAGGAGGCACTAGGAGAAACGATTTCGCAATCTGAGGTTATGCTCACGTACACTGTTTTGATGCCTCTGATAAGATGGAAGATATATTATTCGTCGCGTGACGAGACATGAACGAGGCCGCTGACGCTGAGTTCAAAATTGCACGCTAGAAACTGCCGGCACCGCAATTCTGGTGAAACAAATTAATTTTCCAGGCTACTTTAGTATTTGGTAGCATATCGACCTGTTTACTTCCTTGCCTCCGAATAGGTACTGCTGAAACGTCCCCCCGCCGCCAGTCGCGTCGCGGTTAAGTGCTACCCACGTGATTTAGACTTCCCGTCAAAAAGTTTGGGTTCTGGTAAAACTTTTACCTTTCTTCTCGCTGTCCATCATGATCAATGCATCACGTCCGAGCTTCTAGGGTGCTCCAATCAGCGTTTTTGGATGGTTCTACAGTCCAATCAAGTGCCACAAGTCTTCGTGCTCCAAGTTGCTGACATATTCAATGAATACCGGTCCCGGTAATTTGTGCTCAAACGAAGGCTCTAGCGTAACTTTGAGATATGTCCATGTCTTTGCACATGGCCCTCTTTCAAGCTTCTGAAGATATCATTGAACACGGTGATTACAGCGTATAGTCGGCAACTCCGTCCACGGCATCCTAGTCAGCGACTTATAAGCTTTCATTTGTTCGCTTGTCATGTAAAAATACTTACCGGAAGTAAAAATACGATAGCGGATCAAGTACTTGTTGCAAGGTCTTACGGGTATAATGCCCAACGGCGGATCAAGAGACCGCCCGATTACCTCGAACCTGCCGACTGAGCATCGCTTGCTGAGTCCAAGGAGTTATTCGAGGTGTAGACGGGCTTTAAACAAGTTCGAGGGGATGTACTTTGAACCGAATGCCTACGGATATCCACCCACGCTCCGAAACCACAAGGAAAGGTACTCGGCCTTCATAAAGCGCTCCCGAACGTAGTTATTAATGATCGTGTCCCCATCATGTCCTTCTTCAAGATATACCCTCCCAAAGTCGACCATGACTGCCTGAATGTTGTCGGCGGCTAGCTGGAGGTCGAATGATAATGTTCCGAATCCTTGGGGCTAAATCCTTGGGTCAAAGTCCATGACCAAGCGAAAGATAGTGGCGAATATGACATCGCGGTGCTTCGCACGAAGATAGTCAGCAAGCCTGTCGTCACCGTCTTTTTTGTTGCAGGGATATCTCATGTCCTTCCCGGAGACAAACTCCAGTAATAGGACGTAAACGGTCCTGCCCCCTGAGCATGAAGAAGCGTTGCATAGAGACCAAGACACCGGAGAATACAAGTTCCCTGGAAAACATGCAGCGTCTCGTACACTCTCACTTCATTTGGAACTGAGCGAGTAATGATGCGGAAAGGATCAAGGCCCTCAACGGGGTCACAGAAGTACAGGAGATCATAGAATTTGGCGACGACGGTCATAGGGGATTCGGAAGACGAAGTGGCAGTCCAAACGTGAGTAACGTGTTCCCGAATACCGCCGCACAGTTTTTGGCATAGGGTAATTGGTAAGGATGGTGGTGGTGGGAGATGAACGAGATTGGGGAGTAAAGCCAACAATCCTGCTGTCCTTCTACGGTGCGAAGGGTGCTTGTTGTGGTAAGAATCTGTGTCTCCCTGCAACAAGGGAACTTAGGGAAAGGGGGTGACGGCATACAGACTGAAAGAGGCGCCTGGTAGGGAAACGGCATTGGGGTCTTTTGCATAATCTGGGGGTGTCGAAGAAGTCATAGGATCCGGCAAGAGTGACCCATGTTGTTACTCCAGCCGTTTTGAGCTCCGCTACCATCACCAGTTCTTAGACTGCGCTGGATATCTTCACTTACAGTCTCCCCTAGGCAGACCATCGAATCAAAGACAGTCGGATGGTCAGCGACGATGTCGGCAAGACAAAACATCTCCCCTTGCTTGCTAGACTCTTGTAGAGGGCAGCCTTTGCCTGTAAATGACTTGGCATTGAGAGATATGGAGCGACAACCGGAAAGCACGGATGATGGGACGTAAATAGGGAGGAAGAAGCGACAGACCCTAACTTTAGGTAGTATGTATGTCCACGGTGGGGATATCTGTGGCCTGTCAGGCGGCACGAATCACAGGTTGCACAGCCTAACATTCTACGGTTCCATCCAGATGGTAGTGGAGATGGCAAATACTGACAGAGGGAAATCCAAATTGGCCTCGAGTTTGTTCTTTGGTCCAATGACAGCCGTTCTAGATGAACACGGTCAGGATGGACCGCGTTTAGTTGGTTCAATGTCGCAAAATGAGTCGTTTTGCAGTCCATATGCCGTTCCCTGCAGATGAATGGGAAACTAAAGCCGTCTTGCATAGCCCAAGGTAAGAAGTGGCCATTGTGGGAGACACAAGCGACAACCGGTGCATCACATATATATCAAGGCTAGCTCCCTCATCAGCTGGCCATCCGTCGACCACCATGAAGTTCGCGCTCGTATTACTGGTCCCCGCAGCCTTAGTCGCAGCACAGACGTTCAGCATCGAGCCCATCTCGACCAGCGATGGCGTGACAACGTCGACGTCGGTGTCAGGGCTTCCTACTCCGTAAGCCAAATTGAAGCATGCGCAAAGGAATGAGAACTCACCACCATGCAGCTCGACCTCCTTGAACCCTCTCCCGACGACGACAGAAACGATACCGATATCCATATCGTCGACGGAGAGTGAGGACACTAGCTCCACGGAGGCCACACTTTCATCGACATGTCGACGACTTCCTCGTCGGATAGTGTGACTTTATCCACTTCCACCGAAACGACCACGAGCCTCTCGACCCCTGCCACGACCTTTTCACAGTTGCCGAGCAGCACCAGACCTAGCGCATCGAGCACCAGCCGCTCTGCGGCATCTTCGAGTGCAGCTGTCTCCACCAGCGCATCTCCTTCACCCTCCAATGCTGCCGTAGGGAATGATTACAACGGGTTGTTGTCCGGGGTGTTGGGTGCTGCTCTTGCCGCGCTGGTGATCTGATACAGCGGTTGACCCATGTTGGAATTGAAATACAGGAGTTGTATTCGTAGTATGATTAGGAATTGAAGACCAGATAATGGAATGTTGAGGTGCATGAGGTGGTGGTATTTGTCTGAGTTACACAACGTATTTCACTTGCACCGCCATGCATCCACGTCGTCCAGTATCGCGCTCGTCGCCGCGGCCCTCTATTGACGACAATGATACCTTTCTTTGCAATATTTCTCATCCCAGCATGGTTCACCCTTGTCGATGGATGGCTCTCGAATGATGGGGGCCAATCATCGGTATCGGTGGGTCCGTCGTCGTGCACTCGTCTTACTCGCTGACCAGAATTGTCAGAATTTGGTTATCCGTGCGTTCAGATGGCTGGAATTGTATCCGTCTGCTTACCCGTGTCCTCCAAGTTATTCTCGTGCGGCGTACGTCTCTATTCCCTGGTCGCTCCACGTTGGCCGCTGAAGCATCGTTCTAGGATTCAAGGACAAGATTTGAGTAGCTTAGAAGTTCTTGCTGAGGTGCGCTCCAGCCTGTGCTTGACCGAAAATGAGATTCTGTAAGGTTTTCCGTGCTTATGTCAGTGTATATGCACTAATAGCAATACCGCCCGCCCTAGAATCGGACACGAGCCGTGCAATGCGCCAAATGTGCAGATAGAGGATCTCAGGGCGCAGGAAGTATCAGGAAGACCAGGAAATCTATAACAGCGGGTATATGCTGTTGCTCCAGTCCTTTCAATCAGGCTGAACTCGTTCCTTCAGATCCATACAATGCACCGCTCCCGGTGGGACCCCCTTCGTGCGTCTGTCTTCGATCTCTCTTTCACTCCACTGACGTGAAGTTCTGAAGACAGCCGAATACCTCCTGGGTCTGCTCTTCGAAAAGTTGAGAGTCGCTGCTGAATCGTTCTATGGACAAAACATCGGCGGAGCAGTCGTTTCTATTCCTTCCTTCTGTAGGCACATTTATCTTCTTTTTATCATTCTTCAGCTGATTGGAGCACACTAGACGTTACCGACTTTCAACGTCACGTATTACATTCCCTCGTGGCTTCGAATCTGGAGGTCCGTCAGATAATCCCCGCTGGTACAGCAGCCACATTAGCACATGGATATCCTTCCCAGGGCAACAAATTCATCGACTACTATCTCCTCATATGTACAAAACAACGATGCGGGATTCAATTCTATGATAATGGATATGATGAGATGCTCGCGATCGCTGACGATCTTCGGGGAGAGGGAATTATCGAAGAACTATTAAAAGAAGCAGGAATACTTGCGAGAGACATCCTTCATGTAGGTACCTGTCTTTTTCTCAAGGATAAACGTCGCTGATTTTTATCCAGGTCATTATAATCGATGAACCTACTCCAGTGCTTCAGCAGCAGGTCGAAGCCAGCTTCCCGGGGAAGATATTACCTACAGACCCGTATGCAGTTATGCGTGGAGCAGCTCTGAAAGCCAAATGGTTCAGGGAACCTGAGGTGACATGCGCCATGAGCATTATTCCGTTCGGACTGGGCGTGCAGCTTTCCGATGGGATCTTTGGGCCGGTTATCATGAGGAACACAATATTTCCGAAGCGAGCGTCGAGGAGGTACGTATCCATCATCCTGACTTCATAGACTTCGTTAATGTCTTCTTTAGGTTCAGCTTTGTGGAAAGACAGATTCGATTCTTCACCGGAAGCGGCGCGCCTTGGGAGCTAGAGTACACCAATAGCTCTGCGTCTCAATTACTCGGTACGATGGATCTGCCCGTCGTCGAAGGAACTGCAGCGCCATTTGATGTAATCATATCGGTTGCTATCGACGAGGACGGTTCGATGAATTTCACCGTCGCCGAGGGTGGCATAAGTTTGCACGTCAGTCTATATGTGACCGTATCTCAATCGAACATCTAGGCAAACGTCGATGGTCACACCTTTCCCGCACAATCCGCTGACGGAGGAAGATATCGCCGCAATGGTCAACGAAGCCGAGGACTTCGCGCGTTCTGAGCAAATTACGGATTTGGAAGAAGGATGAAGGATGATACCTCAAACCACTAAATGGCGGATAAGCAAGGGACAACAGACCGTTGTTACGATCATCCATCAACGGCGCGACGCGTCCAACTGAAGCAGCCGCACACGTCACATCCAGAGTTATTCCAGAATCACGCGTGAAACGGGGCATCACCTGACCGTTTTACTTTTCCATTAATTTCATATTTCAAATTCCACTTTTTGAACCTCTACCACGACTTTCTTTCTCGATCCTACCAAACTCCACCTACCTCAAGACTGGGAGATATGAATGTGAATTCGCTCAAGGTATTTCGTTACCGTTACCGTTGCCAATAATACCTTATCACCGAAATATCAGCGGGCTGCTATGCGCGGATCGCACTATGCTCTGGCTAAACTTGCAGAGATAGTAGAGACCGATGACTCCACCTTCCCTCAGCTGCTTCCCGTGCTTTGCCACAACATTCGTACGCTCGACACGCCTTCCATGGATACAAATGCCACCGTGCGGCATCACTCCTTGGTCATTGCCAAGGAGTGTTTTCGCCCGATCCAGGCCAGTCTTAGCAAGAAGCATCGACATGCCAAGGCTATCGTCGACCAAATAGCGGCAGTAGTCCCGCATATCTGTCGCTGGATCATATATTTCTACTGGTCATATTTCCTGAATGCCACTACCAAAGCGGTATTGACCTCAGAGATCGTGGATTTGCGCGACCAATTCAAAGACATCCTTGTGGCTCTCATTGACATCCTTTCTGTCACGTTCGCATCTGTGATGCGCGCCTCTCCGGGCTTTATCAAATGTATGACGCGCGTATGGATTCACTTTGACTCCAATATCGAATCTGCAACGGCTGCGTCTTGCTGGGATGTTGTGGATGCACTGGCCTACGATGAATCTGCTGAATCGAATAAAATCCACTCGTAATTTGTGGATGTATTGAATGAGTCTGCCGACGTCGTCGCATATAATTGCATGCGCCGAATCATCCTCGACCTTCAACTCCCTCCCGTTCACGCTATTACATTGAGGGATCACATCAGCATCATCGCGCAATATTCTACTTGTAGCGATACTCTTCGCCGGTCTTTTCTCAGGGCCAAGTCAGTGAGATGGTGTTGTCGCCTTATGTCACATCTCGCGTCAAGGCGAAACCCCGTAGACGTCATAGAGCATTTCCCGACCATGGGTTGCGTCTCGGTGTGCTGCCATGTATTGGCAGAATCCTTCCAAGATGGCTATTCGTGGGTAGCTGAAGCCTTGGACCACCATCTTCTCGAATCAATCCTCAAATGTCAGCCACTGCTAGACAGTAATGCGGACGTAAACAAAAAGGATGACACGGAATCACTTCTCATAGCACTGCTCGACCTAGTTAACTCTTATCTCATCTACCGCCCAGTTTTACGAAGCGCTCGAAGATCTATCAGGCACATACTCGAGACAAGTTTAGAAGATGATTTTGATCAGGATGGTCCACTGTGGGATGCTTGGGATCGACTGAAAGATGTATACGATCTTAGATGGGAGACGAGGGAGGATTTAGCGGCGCAGGAGGTCACAAGATGTACGAATCCGGAGGTGAGCTCACTTTTGTCTGTTTATTCCTGTCTCTTATCTATCTCTTTAGTGCACAACTCCTGAGCGGGCATTGAGGCAATGTTCAGGTTGTTCTAACGCTTATTTCTGTGACCCGGTTTGCCAACGGATAGCATGGAGACATGGACACAAGGAATCATGTCATGAGCAACAAGATGAGCGACGAGGTAAGGCGATTCTCTGAGGCAGAGCTGAACTAGAACTGACAATACATAGCCGGCTATGCCAAGCGCATCACCGACCGAGATATCAGCTTCTTCTATGCAGTGGCTGAATATGACATACGAGTCGATAACTCAATAATCGGAAAGCTACAAACGGATTTTCTGAAGCAGCACAGAACATCCTCGACCTCATTACTGCACTCGCTCGTCATATGTTTTGACTATGAATCAGTCCCGCATACTATCAAGATCTCTACCGCAGACAACTTCATAGACCAGTGCGAGAGCAGGGTACACTGGAAGCGACTGGTGGACGATTCGAAAGCGCGGAAAGGGTATTTGGTATTTATCACGGTTCCGAGCAGTCGAAGTCCATTCACATCATTTACCATACTTGGCGTGCACTAATATCGGGCTTTACGCATTTCGTCTTGTTGCCGTGTAAATGCTGAAGGTGTGCACATGCCCAAGATGCTGACGTCTGTGTGAAGCTGGTCCTGCAGTTCTCACAGCTATCCTTAACCTTCAGTCTTGAAGGGAGCATTCTGCTATACAGGGAAGACAATTCCCGCACGCGCTGAAATTAAACACTGACGAGAGTAGCCTGAGTGGACCGATGCTTGCCTCCATCAGTGTATACCTCCTGTCTCGATTTCGCTGATTCCTTCGGAGACTTTAGCCTACGCGCCCTTTGTCTGTCGCGCGAAATGGTGATTCAAATGCGACCGAGCCCCTGGGTCATAGAAGCCCGGTGAATGACTTTTCGCTATCACTCAGGCTTATCGGACTGACCTTCCATGACTCGGCCCCGCCTTCTCACTCTGAATCAGTCAGCACGGCCCAGCTGATGAAATCTCTCCCAAAGCTGCGCTGCTGCTGAGCCTAAAGACTGCTGTTTTGGACACGAGGCCTTCTTTAAGAATGGTTTGTCTTCGCTGTGCTTCAGGTGACTACCGCCTAGTGGTGGGCAACCAGCGCCCATTTCGGGTAGCTAGTCCAGGGTGTACGACATCCATGCGCCAAGGTGGGAGCGTACACTCCTAGAAGCTCCTTCTATTGCCAAGAGAAGCATTTCATGTCAGATGAGCATCTTGTGCTGCGCTCAGTTTTTACGCAATAACCCGAAGATAGACGGAGGTCAGGAAGTTGCTTAAGTAGATGACGTCTCTGTTTTTTGTATTCATTTCACCCACACATCATCCGATGACACTCTGCCACTGATAAATATACAAGGAACCATTACAGCTCCTCTTCTCGAAACAGCCCTTCATCTTGAGGACATCAACCTCTCTCTACCATGTTTCGCTTTTTCAGTCGCAAAACTGATGATATGAAAGGCATTATGACAAGTAACGCCAACAACAACTCGTCGAGCAATTGGAACTATCTCAATAAGCCTGGTAAGTGTCCTCGATATTACAGGACTCGTGGGAGTATAAGCCAAGACCACTGTCCCAGGATTTCATCCGCGACCTTTGCGCATTGCTATGTGAGCTTTAATGCCCTTATGCTTCTCGGCATAGCTTATCTGGTACATGTTAGATGTGGGGCTGGGGCTGCTGGACTGTGTCTTGCGTATAAAATCCTCGAAGCGCAGAAGAAGGGCGTACTTGGACCGGTAGAGTTTGTCTTGTTCGAGAAAGATGATGGTAGGTATCTTCGTCGCTATGCAAAAGCTTAGGCAACTCATAACGATGCTACTTTTAGATTATACCGGTACATGGTGAGAAAAAGAGTGCTCGGGTACTCCGCACTAGTGACACGTTTCCTTACAGGCACGCCAACCGTTATCCAGGATGCCAATGTACGCTTGCCAATGGCCATTAACTCATTATGCTTCACACACTAAGGCCGAGATGTTGAAGGCGACAATCCAAGTGCTTCCTACCAATACTCGTTTGCACCCTACGCAGACTGGCCTGAGTGAGCGTATTACTTTCTTCGTAGCATCCTACTCACATGTCATTTCGAAGATATTATTCCTCTGCGGCGGAAATCAAGAGATATTTCAAAATATTTGCCCAAAAATTCGGGATTGTTCCTTTCATTCGCCTTCGACACAAAGTCACGGCAGCCATCTATGACCAGACCCTCGGAATGTGGGACATAACGGTGGAGAATTTGGAAACGTCTCAAGTCGATACGAAGTCCTATGATATCTTTGCCCCAGCCACCGGCGTCTTGAGGTAAGAGCACATCGTCTCTTTGATGTCTCACCTGCTCTTGTGACACGCTCATAGTACTGTTCATCGTCCGGTGATTCCTGGTCTTGAGTCATTTACAAAAGCACCTGTTCTTCACACTGCCGAGTGGCCTGTCGGTTTTGATTGGCAAAGCACTTTCAAAGACGAACGTGTGTACGTTGTGTGATGTGTCTGTTATCTTATCACTCTATTTTTACACGATCCTACTAGCGCCGTCATAGGAATTGGTTCTTCTGGTCTCCAAACTATCGGTGCGATTGCGCCGTATTGCAAGAATCTTGACATTTACGCTAGATCTAAATTTTGGGTCAGTTTTGCCTTGAACCCGAGCTTACGACCTTACCTGCTATCAGGTCGTTCCGGTCCTTTTTGGGCCGCAGGGCCGTGACTGGCACAACGAGAACTTCTCATGTAATTCTTCGCTACAATCGTGCCCATATCAATGTCTGATGGTTGCTATCTTCGTGTAGACTCAGAAGAGGAGCGAGCTAATTTTATCAAGACACCGGAGATCCTTTACCGCCATCTTAAAGAAGTTTCTGCCCCCATAAACGGTTATTATGGTTCGTTCTCTCTGTGACATTGAAATTCTCCAATACTCATTTTGACGTTGCCAGATATCTTGACAAAAGGGTCTGAGGCCCAAAAGGTATTCTTTCTGATCAACCTCGCTCCCGGTGATCTCACTGGTGTACAGAAAATGAAGCAGGCTTCCATTGATCACATGAAATCATCTATAAGAAATAACGACGTTTTCCAGACGCTAGTGCCCGAGTGAGTTATGTGACATGTCGTTTAACAGATGTCTCTTCGGTGACGACTGACCTGAATATGATACAGCTTTGCTGTTGGGGTGGGTACAATTATTTTTATTATTATTGGTGTGATGTTCACCGCGTAATGAGTAGTGTCGTAGGCCGACCCCCAGCGGTGCTTTCCTGGAAGCGTATGTTCCGTTCTTGATAATTGGCGCGCATTCAATATCCGTCCCAGACTGAAGCTTCCTACTGTCGAGCTCACCTATAAACCAATCAAAATGGTTACTCCAAATAGTATCATCACTGACGATAGCACTGAACGCCCAGTGGATCGTATTATCCTCGCGACAGGGTTCGATACAGGTCTCAAACCGAGCTACAAGTTCCTTGGAAAAGACGGCGTTGATCTGCGAGATGTATGGGCGCAGCGACCAAAGGGTTTGAGTTTCCCTTGCTTTCGGTTCCATGCCTAATTAATACGCCCAACAGCCTATATGTCAATGGCCGTCGCCGGATTTCCCAATATGTTCCTCATGGGTTGTGGCCCTGGAATAACGTATGCCAACGGGTCACTGTTGCCTTGTACGGAGGCACAAGCAGACTTTGTCGTCGCTTGCTTGTACGTTCAGAGGATTCGTCAATGGTCGTATTTTACTCAACGAATTCGAGGTCCAAGCTACAGAAGCAAGATATAGAAACCATGGAAGTCAACAAGGATGCACAGGACGAGTATAATATCCAACAAGAAGGTTGGTTTTCTTATTCATACTTAGCTAACTCTGTTACTGACACAGCCGTTGGCAGCGGTCATGAAAGATCTCGTATTTGTACGAACATTCTCGAGAACTGAGGGCATGCTTTGAATATTTATGTAACAGACCGAACCTTGTTCCTCCTGGTATAAAGGCGGCAAGGTGGATGGTGAACCGGATGCAATCTACGCTGGTAGCAGTACGTTTTCAATGACGGATGCAAATGTGAATCGCTGACTCATACGGCTCCAGCTCTTCAATTCATGGAAATGCTAGCTTCGCCTCGATGGGAGGACTGGACGTTTGTCCCGTTACATCGCAATCGCTTCTCCTACTTGGGAAACGGGACATCTACTGTGAGTGTATCATGCAGAGTGAGACGCACTCTTATGTTGTACTTTAGGTCGAGGCTACCGGAGGCGACAGAGCGTACTACTTCACAATCGAAGGGGTGAGAAACGCTCTGAAAGCCAGTGACTATCAAGGCGATTGAGTATGCAGTGATCTATACGCCTTCTCTTTCTGCTGTCCGAGCATTATAGGGTTACAGCTACATCTGTGTATATTAAACGTACAGACTACCGTGTGCAGAATATTTGTTATGATTGCAAGTGAATGCGATACGGTTCATATGTCTTACATCACACTGATTTACGAGCATATATTTCACTGAATGAATATTACCCTCCTTCTGGCATTGCGCTAAATGTTCACGAGCGTACTGGCAGCAGTCAGACCTAGTACCAAACCAGTTTGGTGTTCCGGACGCCGGCTTCTGCTTATTCTCCTCTTCAGCGCCATGTCTTCGAGACGTGTGTTTGGCACAATGGGCTCGCTACAAAGCATCACCGTCCAACCTAACCAATTGGAATGCTGCGTGAGTGTCAGTAACGTAAATACGCCCCTTTCGACTTATTCACAAACGGCGTTTTTACGAAGCAGAGCCTACCACCACCTTTCTCGCACACCTTCACGTAATGCTCCAAGCGATCCTCATCTGCGTAACTGATATCCAACTTCGGTACTATCTTTGCGTAATCGAGTGCGACTACAAGCTTGTGAGCCTCCGCGCTGGGATGACTACCGAGATACTTCTGTCGTAAGCTGGCCAGGGTATCTTATATCGCTTTGAACGTAATATATGACAGAGAGTTCGTCACGGAGTGACATGGGTAGGGGCAGTCCATCTGAAGAGTGATGAGACCTCGACAGTTCAAAGCCTACGCTCGTTTCCTGCTCAGGAGCAAAGTCGACAAATCTCACGGTGGTATTTCCAATCCTGCTTTTGACATTCGATGGAACAATAAAAGACCCTCTCGCACCCTCCACATCGTCTAACTTCTGTGTGCGGTAATGTGTGTCTGTTGGCAGATTGGCACTGGATTATGAAATGAGCGACATATCAAGCAGAAGTACTGCTCCCCTACCTGATAATTAGAACAGGAAAGTACTTCAAATGTCGCATAAAACTTGTCGAATTTGTTGACTCTGATCGCCTTTTCCCGCATGGCCATCCAGGCTTCAAAAATGGGTCCAGGTAGCAAAGTAGTCTCGCGCCCAAAATGTTCGATTTTCCGAAGATGTTTGTATGTCAATCGCGAAACTGAGCGAAAGATGAGGTTCGTATGAAGCAGATCCAATGTTGTAGTTATGTGCCTAATAGTAGCGTCCTTGTCGTATGTTTGTTGATCAATGTTCAGTTGACCTCTGAGAATCGGATCCAGAATACGACCTTCGATAGCTTGAGGGAGGAAATGGGGCCGTAAGAAGAGCTGCCGGCAACGTCGCTTTCGTTTTCTTGACTGACATTCAGGGAGATCGCACTTGGACTATAGGTGTGGGCCCGGTCAGACCTCGCTGAGATTCAAAAAGCTATCGGAATGTCAAATTCAGGCATGGTGCCGGAGTCCAGCTTGCTGTCTGAGATTCAACTATTTAAATGATTTTTAAAGGCCTCGCGTCGATTTGAATGTATAGATGTTCTGTGTACAAGTAATACATTCAGTTCTTATTGTGAAGTCTACAAATATGAGCAGTACCAAGGATTATACAATCAATTGCACCTTGCGGGATTGAACACTCAACGGCCAAAAATAGCGCTCGGGTGATAGAGGTTTTACCACTCTATCACCAGGGCACTGATTCTGAATGTCACTACTACATACTGTATACACAATCTAAATAAATGAATTTAAAGTAATAGTAGTGACATTCAGAATCAGTGCCCTGGTGATAGAGTGGTAAAACCTCTATCACCCGAGCGCTATTTTTGGCCGTTGAGTGTTCAATCCCGCAAGGTGCAATTGATTGTATAATCCTTGGTACTGCTCATATTTGTAGACTTCACAATAAGAACTGAATGTATTACTTGTACACAGAACATCTATACATTCAAATCGACGCGAGGCCTTTAAAAATCATTTAAATAGTTGAATCTCAGACAGCAAGCTGGACTCACGGCACCACGCCTGAATTTAACACTCCGATAGCTTTTTAATCTCAGCCAGGTCTGACCTATAGTCCAACTGCCGGGAAATCCGATAGAAGGCGTAGAATATCCAAGAGATAGATCGATTGGCAAAGGAGATGCCGTTCGTGACTGGTGTGCAGAAGGTGGGGAGGGAGAGGAACGTATAGACTCCTTCGAATCCGTGGACAGAGAAATCTGGGCTTTGGATTCGGGCGATGGCATGCGAAATGCAGCGCTCCAAGACAGCTCGAGGAATAGCGGAGATCGTTTTCGTGAAAAGACGCGTCATGGGGTCTGAGATGCCGACGACTACGTCGTATAAATCTCGAACCAGATAGTGAGTTTGGTCCGGGACGTAATATTCGTTTGCTTTGACCCAGAAATGAATGCCATTGCGCGCTAGAGGTATCGTTATAATTCATTCGATAAAACCAGCATCTTGCTAATGATGTCGGAGATGCCGTGTACTATGGGCCAGACATTACTGTTGTCGAGATCGTTGGCCTGCTGAGAGTAGATGACAGAGAACAGAGATGACATCCAACGACTAAGAGGTCGTGAGAGTTCCACAGAGCGCCTGCGCGTTGGAAGGATTATGGACGACTCGAAGCCGGACAGGTGAATCTAAGCAAATATTGATGGTTCGAAAACATGTGTCGTACGGGGTAACTTTTGTCGGGTCGTACAGTGTGCTGATAGAAGGTAAGATACGAAGGTGATGTTTGACAACGGCTATAAGGTGAGGCCAGATATTTGTATCGCGGAGAACCATTCGGCCGAGTTCTTCTGTGGCAGAGGGGCACCCTTCCAGAGCTGATCTCTGTTAAACGAGTTTAATAATGACTGTGAAATAGTAATTTCGACACTTGCCTTTGCATGATTCATACCAAGAAGGTATTTCTGCATACCGGAATATCTGTAGGGGTATGATCCCCAAATCGTTCGAATAGACACACAGAGGATGTCGGTATTATATTCGAGTCAACAGAAGTAGCTAAGAAGTCGCAGGATGGTCTGCCACAGTGCAGGGCTACCGTCGAGGCTTAGCACTCAGCGTTCATGGAGGTAAATTGTAGAGAAGAATTCACGAGAATGCCGACCCTTAATATTGCACGTGACGCCAAGGCCATCTCAGGGTAACACAGCCAAATAACCGCCTGGCCAGGAATTTGACTGCGGTGAGTGGCGTCGAGATGCCTATCATTGCTGGCGCTACTGCGACGACGACAACGAAGTATTCGCTGCACTTTCCCCACTGTTGGAAGTTAAATGGCCCACTCAAGCAGCCTCAATGTGCGTGTCTTCAACATTTCATCCACCGGTAGACTCAAATCCCTATAGCGAGCGATTGAAATTGTTCAAAAGGCCGTCGAGGACGACTCGAATAAGAATTACCGGGAAGCGTTGAAGCGTTACATGCTAGCCCTGGAATTTTTCATGTTGGCATTGAAATGTGCGTCTGCCTTGTTATTTTATTCGCAGAACTTTAACTCCGCGGCATACAGATGAGAAGAATGACAAGGCCAAGGCGATAATCCGAGTCAAAGTTGACGAATATCTCTCTCGGGCGGAGTTGTTGGAGAAGCATCTCACATCGCAGGGAGAAGGGCACACCGGGACATCCGCTACTGTCGTCGGATCCGGAGGCGTCGGCGCTCTAGGGAAACGGTGCGCATACATTTGCAGCTACAGTATTCTTGGACTCATTCATCACGTCCCAAAGGAAAAACAACGACGAAGACTGATCAAGATGTAGAGGTCAAGAAACTGCGGGCAGGGGCTTTCTAGTGCCATTCTTTCCGAGAAACCTAACGTCCACTGGGACGATATCGCCGGTACTAGAAGGCGCCAAGGATTCGTTGAAGGAAGCTGTTATCTTCCCCGTTAAATTTCCTCAGCTTTTCACCGGTAAACGCACTCCATGGAAAGGTATCCTGTTGTATGGTCCCCCAGGCACTGGCAAGTCATATCTCGCCCAGGCCGTCGCAACGGAAGCCAAGAGCACCTTTTTTAGCATTAGCTCCAGCGATCTAGTCAGTAAGTGGCAGGGAGATTCGGAGCGGTGAGTCGTTGAGGCCCTCTTAATGTTCATGTCCCAATACTCCTGCAGGCTCGTCAAACAGCTATTCGAGTTGGCCCGCGAGTCAAAGCCTTCAATCATTTTCATCGACGAGATCGATTCTCTCGCTGGCTCAAGAAATGAGAGCGAGTCTGAAGGTTCAAGGCGAATCAAGACGGAACTATTGGTGCAGATGAACGGTGTCGGGCAAGATAACACTGGGGTGTTGATTCTGGGTGCGACAAACATTCCGTGGCAACTAGACAGCGCAATCAAGCGTCGGTACGTGCCCTCTTGCCCATGTCTACTCCCGCGTCTCATGTTCTATTAGGTTTGAAAAGCGAATACACATCCCTCTTCCTGGTGTTGAGGCTCGGCGACGAATGTTTCAACTTCACGTCGGTTCCACGCCTTGCGACCTCACAGCCAAAGACTACCGGATGTTAGCCGACAGGACCGAGGGGTTATTCCGGTTCTGATATATCCGTCGTTGTTCGTGACGCATTGATGCAGCCTGTGCGCAAGGTGATAGGAGCGACGCACTTCAAGCGTGTTGAGACAAAGTGGACACCATGTTCTCCGGGTGATCCTGATGCTGTAGAGAAGACGTGGTCAGAGCTAGAGTCGCACGAACTGAAGGAGCCTCAGCTGAAGTTGAAGTGACTTTTTGAAGTCGTTGGAGACCGTGCGGCCCACTGTTAGCTGAGGCTGATACGCGGCAGCACGCTGAGTGGACCAAGGAGTCTGGTGTGTTCTGTCTCTCTCGAAGCCTTTGTAATGGAATCTCATCGTTGATTGATAGGTAATGATGGCGCGTAATGGACTGCTCATTGTATATCCATTTGATGTATCAATAGAGGTGGACTCTGTATACCTATTGGTTTACGATTCTATCTTCGTCTCCAGACAGAGAACTGTCTCATCTACTTACTGAGTCCACAACGTGCCGTTTCGCTGTTCATTGACAGCTGTGCTATGTAGGCACGCAGTACGAGCTTCGTAGCTCGCAGTCCCGAGCAATCAGAAGCTTCCATCAGAGTGAAGGCAATGAAGTGCAAGAATCGGGGCTTTCACACAAATTTCCACGTAAGTCTTCGATGGCACGTCCGCCTTCTAGACCTGTCGCGCAGCATCTATCATGTCTTACGCTGCACATTCCTTTCCGTTTCGAGCTCTTCGCAGCTAACTCAGTTATCATTCCAATCCTAGTGTGTTACAATGCGCTTTCCGACCATATGCTCTCATCTGGAAATGCAGGCGCGAAATGCATCCAACCATATCGCAGGTGTTTACGGGTTCTTCATACCACCAGGACGATACCTACCAATAAGCGCAGTCAGTACCGTGAAGCGGCACTGATGCAGCTGTACTCACCACCTCCACCCGATTGCCAACCAGGGCAACCCAAAAGCGACCGTGGCGAAAGGGATCAGCTTGTATTTGAAAGCGCTCTTGTTGGTGTACGAAAAGGGTAGGTGCTACAGGACAGGACGGTCAGCGAAGGTGTGGAATGGAGAGCGACGAGCGACATACATGGGTCGGGTGGCGGGCTAGTTGGTTCATGGTTGAGGTGGGTGTATTGCTACATAGGTGTGAGAAAACGAGGCTTTTAAAGTCCACGGAAAGTCACCAGACCTATCATCTGAGGGCCTGGATCATGAGGCATTTCCTCGCATCAGCACCCTCCATTCATTCGGGGGCACCCAGTGACTATGCGATCAGATGAGAACCTATACAAACCGTCATCTTTGCTGCTTCGGATGTTTTTGTGGTGGAGACATTCTGAGACAGGCAATATTCATTCGCCAAAGGGAGGAAGTATATCGTCATGGTCCATGTTCGACAAGTCGAGCACTTTCCGTATTGGTTGGATGGAATTCGACGTTGCTGATTGGGCCGCGGACCTGACGCACCGGTCCGGCTGAACGGAGGCGGTCAGAAAAATGTCTACGCAAGTACTTGGCTAGCAACCATAGCACAACCGTACTTCATTCGGAACACTCATTGAACGGCTACTACACTGCCTGGATTATTTGCGCCGTAATTTGGAAGTATGTGCTTCGGTACGGCAAAGTATGGTTTTTCCAGGATATCCCCATCGCCTCATAATTGAAAGCCATCAAACGTCGGAATCGAGCGTCTAGAGCTCAAGTAGATGGTCATCATGGTGATCCTGATGCGAAGGGGGTGAAATGAGGTAACGGCCGTTGACGTCCTGAGCGATCACTGCGAATACGCCGTTCCTTATTGGTTCTCGTGTAGGCCTAGACGCTCCGTTGTAACACTTGTTTCTGAAGCGAGAATCCCTTCAAAGCAGGAAAACTTGAAGTAACCACGTGAAACCTTTCCTTCCGTGGATGTTTATAGGTGGTCATCTTTCTGGTAGAATCACTCAACTCAGTCTCCAAATTAAGCCGTCGCTGGAACTTTTGTTTCTCATTCCAGCCCAGCTTCTCAAGTATTTTTCTATTACACCAACACTCCTTGAGTTTTTACTTGCTGAAATTAATGATGCAACTTGAATACACCCGTAGTTTATTCTCTGAATGTCTGTGACATCGTACCGAGACGTTGCCAAGTAGTATACATGCTCACGAATCCTATACAAATACGTCGTCTGATAAATAAAAAACCTCTTTGAGCCCTTGCGCAACAATAGACTCCATAAAGCCAGCATACTTCATCCTCCCTTCAATCTCGAGCCGGCTCCTCAACACCTGTTGAGCAACATCATTCCAGCCAATTACCTTTTCCTGCACCTTGCACCGAAGCGTCAGCGTCAAGTTCGACAGGCAGAAGCTTGCCATCCCTTTTCCGAACGACGCCATCCACAATGACCGTGTTGACATCTCTGACGCTCGAATGCAACATGATAGCTGCAACAGGATTCTCCGCAGCACCTGCGATCATCGACGGACTAAGAGTGTCATAAACGACAATATCCGCCAGCGCGCCTTCCTTCAACTGGCCGGCATTAAGCTTCAAAGACCTTGCAGCACGAATGGTAGCCATGGCATAGACATCCCCGATTTTGACGCTCAACTCTTTCGCTACCTTTCCTTTCTCCTTGACTTGTCGACCAACGATACCTCGACTCGACTGTAGCATCAGTCTCATTTGAGTAACGATATCACCCGAGTTCGAACACAAACAGTCAATGCCGATGGAACAACAGTCCTGCAAACCAGGATAATCTGAGGATTCAATGGGTGACATTGGATGTCCTATCTGCAGCTCAGATTCTGGAGTTACGGAGATAGTCGCTCCGGACTATTTCAACAGGTCCAGCTCAGCGAGAGTGATGTATCCTCCGTGACTGAAAATCCAGTCCGGACCGAGAAGGCCGTAATCATGCGTCTGCTGGATGTGTGGAAGAAAGCCTTAAAGCGGATCAGTATGAAGAGAATGAAGTTACAATGATGAAGTTACCTTGTAATGCATCACCAACCGCATGAGCGGTGAGAGGAAAGAGATTTAGTTGGCGCGCCGTGCCAATAATCTCTTGAACCGTGTCTTTGGGTAGATATAAGTGATCGAATGCAAAACCCATTCGGACACGTCCATTGGGACCAAAGGGACTTTTCTGCGCCAAAGTCTTGAGCAGCTCATTTCCCCATGCCGGAGAGTTGCCCAATACGAATTGAGGAGACCACGATTTGATTTCAGGCACAACCGCATGACAATAGAAAGATCGCAGACCAGAGGTCAAAGTGGCGGAAATTGCTTGAGTAACTGAGAGGAAGGTTAGTCTCCAATGATATGGATGTGCCGAAACTAACCGTGGTCCGGCGTGCGACTGCAGTGCGCGTGATCTACGACGGTAGTTGTGCCGCTATCTAGAGCTTCCATGCATGAGGAAAGCTCTCCCCAAAAGATGTCCTCGGCAGTGAAAAAGTCCCACTGGCACCAACCTTTCACGCCAACATGTCAGATAATGCTGTAACACATTAAGACCTGTTCACGTTCCCACCTTTGGTGAGGTAATCAAACAAGGTGGAATCGGCGAACCGACCCTTCAGCTGAGTTTGCCACATATGGTGGTGAGTGTCTATAAACCTGGGTGCGACGATCTTGCCCGTGCAGTCGATGATCTCTGTAGATTCATCGAGAGGCCTTGGATCTTGTCCAACTTGAAAGATGACATTTCCTTTGACCAAAACATCCGCCCGAACTAGTCGACGGTCGTCACGGTCGTCAAAGACAATGACGGTGCCGTTCTGCAGGAGCATGGAAGACATGAAGGGCGCGGAAACCTCAAGACCTGGAGGAGCTCTTTATAGACAAGATATTCGGGGTTTTTGTGGCCTGGCCGTAGTGGTGGTGGAAAGCTCTAGTCAGACGATTTGCATTGATGAGCGCATAAACCAACAATTGAAAGAACTCTTTATAGGAAACATATTCGGGGTATTCGAGGCGCGACGGTGATGGTGGAAAGTTTTCAGGAGATTTGCATTAGGTGATACTTCTAAACGGCGGTGCTGTTCTGCAGGAGTATCAAGGACATGATGAGCGCTGAAACCGCCAGAATAGAAAGAGCTCTTCATAGGAAACAGATTCGGGATATTTGAGGCGCCGCCGTGATGGTGGAAAGTTTTAGTCAGATGATTTGTATCAGGTGATACTACGCAATGACGGTGCTGTTCTGCAGGGATATGGAAGACATGATGAGCGCACAAACCAAGAATTGAAAGAACTCTTTATAGGAAATATATTCGGAGTATTCGAGGCGCGGCCGTGATGGTGGAAAGTTTTAGGATGGTGGTGGAAAACTGTTGGTTGGAATGTCGGGACAACGGTCCGAGACTTCCGGTGAACGGCCCGAAAATCTGAGACGAACTTGCTTGAAACCGCCATCACCACCCCAGCTCGAACACGCATCGATTTGTGAAGAAGGCAAGCCGACTCGATCCCTTCTGTTAGCCAATGGCTCTAACATTCCATGGAGGATTTACGAAAATGTCATCCCAAGGAGCCAACGCTGAAAGCTCCAAGTGTGCCGTCTCTCAGGCAAATGTCGATATTGGATCAACTCCTTCTATTTTCTCTCATCCCGATCTCATACGTCTTTCCAAATGTAATGACCCCCCTTTGCCAGCTGAAGAGACGACTTTGAATATGATAATTTCACAAGCGGAGAGTCTCCTGCTAATACTCCGGCAGAAGATCGACACAGAAACACGCAAAAACGTCGGTGCGCGGCTGTCGTGTCTCAGCACTGCTGGGACTTTAACGACTCTTGTTGAGGGGTATCATGAGACCGAAGATTCCATTCGAGCAGCAAAGCGTCTCGTCAGCCCTGTCCGACACTTACCTGTCAAAATCCTTCACCAAATCTTTGTTCTTGTTTTTGAATTCCCCCGCCAAAGGTATGGGATGAAGGAAAACATTGCTGGAAGATTCAACATGAGAAAGCGTCTCTGTGGGACTTGGAGTTGGTATCAAAGGGCTGGCGATCAGCTCTGCTGTCGTGTTCACTTGCGTGGTCCTATATTTGTCTCAAGGACACTGACAGATTTGAGAGAACCACTGATAATTCTGGCTTTCGTGGGCTTCTGCGTCAGGTCGAGAGATCAAAACCAAGGCCATTATCGGTGTCAATTCACCAATCCTCCCGCCAAGGATTTCCAGACCTGCTTATCGCTGCCCTTATTCACTTTGGCGATAGGATCGTAACTCTTCAATTGGCATTGGGAGTCGTCATCCTCCAGGATCTTAACCCCCTTCAGTTTTTTCTGCTGTCCCTCGAAAATCTATCTATCATATCCGTAACACCTGAGCTTGGCACGCTTATACCTGGTCTTTTCAAGGCCTTTTCGTCGGCAGCCGTTGCGGTCATTGGAGCTCTGGCAAGTGTCAGTACCAGATGCGTTGGTCATATCTTGGGCACGAATCCGCCGCTACAAGCACCAGTATCGACATGGGCCGTCGGACAGATCTTTCCATGATGCCTTGTTGCAAATCAATCGCTTCAGCGACGTCGAAGAGTGTGAGATGAGCTGCACCGAACACTTTCTACACCGAATTCAACTCGACATGATTACACTTCCCAAGCTCCATACTCTACGCATGCTAGGGTCACGCAAAGGGTTTGAAAAACTGCCCCTGCTGCTTGACCATATGACCACGCCATCCCTAGCACGCATAACAATGCAGGCCTTCGAAACGGAACGATTTGATAGCCCCGCCCTATATGCCATTCCATCCCTTTTCCGTCTCTTCCAGCGTTCTCGTTGTTCTATCATATGCCTCCGTCTAACGGACGTACGCGTCTCAGAGGCCGACATAGAGACACTTTTCCACCTGGAGTTCGTGCACCAAGCTCTCCAGGAGTTGCATTTATCCAACGCCGGCTCGGACTGCCTCACTGATGGGTTCCTCTCTAGCCTACAGTACATTGAGCCCACGCTTTTCCCACTCCCCTGTCTACACACGTTGCGTCTTCATGGAGGATGCAATTTTATGCCGCAGCGGTTCATCGAGACGGTAGCATCTCGATGCATGCAAGAAGTCAATCAAAAGTCGGTGCGTATGCGGAATGTCGAGCTGGTTTGGATTTTGGGACCCGGCCAGTTCGATCACTGCCAATACATTCGTGAAGAGCTTGCGCCATGTCAAAAGGGTGGCTTGAGCCTTGAAGTCCGTTCAGTCCAGGTCTCTCAGATTGCAGGATAGGTGTTGTCATAATATCAACTGTATTTGTACATAGGGCCTTTAAGATGAACTTTTTACCTCGTCAATTGCCAGTGTATGATCACTACGATGCTACTTACCTTCATTACTTCCTGCCTTTCAGTACGTCGTCAACCATCTGGGTGCACGAACCCAGGTAGTTCTTCGGATCGCATAGTTTATCGATATCTTCGTCTGAAAGCTTCTCCCGTACTTGAGCCATGAGTTTCAACTGTTCGGACAGTCGTTTCTTCAGAAAATTATGAGTAGGAGAAAGGACAATGAGATGAGAGAGAGATGTACGTGAGATTCAAAGCACGTCGTACAAGCTTCATATACGATATCGTGGGCAGTATTGCGACCGAAATGCGGTGCCAGTCCCATCATTACCGCCTCACCGACAATGAGACCTTTCGACATGTCAAGGTTTTCGATCATGCGGCTAGTGGAAGAGTTAACATCAGAGGCAACATACATGACCTAACACACCCTGTATCAATATGTAGTCCACCCAACACGAATTCTGTCTGACGAAGGGCCCCGCTTGCAATGCAAAACGCCTCCGGAACACAGCTCCATTCGAGGTGCCAAGGACCCGATGCACGCTCGAGATCAGAAACCATCGCATCTTGCGCTGTCGCAGCGTGCGTGCGGAGGAGCTTTGAACACGCGAGGATCGCCTCTGATGATATACTGTTTCGCTTCTGAGGCATCGTGGATGATGCCCCACGATGCGGGACAAATGGTTCCTGGACCTCTCCAAATTCGGAAGAGCTGAGGAGGAGTATATCATAAGCGATTTTTCCGAGAGTTCCTCCAATGATCTAAGGTATAATGAGGAATAGGCCATTGGGAGGTGCACGACGACGATCTTACCGACAAAAATGAAATCGTCTCTGCGATGCCATCACGGGCTACATGCCATGAAATCGAAGGATCGTGAAGACCCAGGTCTTCAGCCAGTTTCGCGCGAACTTTCAAGCCGATGTCGTTGGTGCCGAGGGACGCTAGTGAACCCACCGCTCCTCCGAATTGGACGAACAACGCACGAGGACGAAGCTGCTGGAGACGCTCGGCATGCCGATCGAGAGCAGAGAGCCAGACTGCGCATTTGTAGCCAAAGGTGATGGGGAGGGCATGTTGAAGATGTGTTCGACCTGCCATGGGTGTGTCACGGTATTGGGAAGAGAGTCGCACGAGGATATCTCGGACAGCATTGAGTTGCTGAGAGATTAATTCGAGCCCTGTTTTGATTTGGAGGACGCTGGCGGTATCCATAATCTGCCAAAGATGGAGATGAGTGTACATATATCTCTTAAACATTGCTTACATCTTGTGTAGTGGCGCCCCAGTGTCTGAGTCATGTCAATTAACGGGTTATGGGTACTCCGGTGATGTCCTAACTCACAGATACTTTCCACTCTCGGGGCACATATCATCCAGCTGTCTAACAAGCCCTAAGATAGGATAGCCCACTATCTCAGTATCTTTTCGGAGGCGATCCCAGTCAATCTTGTCAGCAGTACAATCGCGTTCAATGATTTCGCCCGCATTGTGCGGGAGAACACCTAGGAAGGATTGGGCTTCTGAGATACTGTGAGTCGGCTAGATACTACGCGAAAGTATTGTACTTACTTGCCAGAGCTACCTCTACTTGGACACAACGTGAGAAGTATGCTTGGTCGGCTACAAATGGGTTAATATGCAACGTTTCATCTGGAGCAAGACCAAAACGTACTGAAGATTAACCGCATTTCTTCATTGGTGAATATTGTGCGAAATATCGAGTCGCAAACTCCAATCGCGGATGAAGACAAAGTATTCATGATGGTGCAGCAAGAAACGGAATGTTCGTGAGAGTTTGCTGCGTGTCATTTGATCAAAGAAAAGAGAAGCAAAATAAAGGTAGCACGAAATCAAACTTACGACCCCGGAGTCGGGACAAGTCCTTCCAAATGGTCAACGTTTTAGTAAATTTCTAGATTCCTGTTACAAAAACTCCACAGCAGCCTCTCTTCAAAGCTTTATCCAGGACGTTGGAGAATAGATGCTGGTCAGCGTCAACGTTGCTCCGGGAATCGGGCCCAAGGGCCCTACCGGGATTGCGGACCGCTACACACCGGCTCAATATCCACTGTACACTTTTCAACGATGAGATGGGTTTGTGTTATGCAAGGCATCATGGATAACGCTCCTCAAACTCCTCCTTGGTCATCGCCCCTCCATATTTGTGGCAAAATTCAGTGATTTTAGTATCAAGTTCGCGGAGCGTCATGGGTACGGCACATTATATCGAGTGATAATCCGTATGTTCGTGCAGGCAAACAAGGCCTGAGGGAAGTTTTGTACCTGATAGAGTATAAACAAATTGGCCAGTAAGATCGAGTCTGTCGTACCTTCTGGTAGGCGGTATATCACGGTATTCTTTTCTTGGAAGCTACGAACAAGTTCTCGTAAGAAAGCACCATTGAGCCGAGCCGATGCGCCATTAGGACCTTGTAAATAGTGTTTTAATGTCACGGCCGAAGACGAAAATACTTCTGACACACCTTCAAACATGGAGCATGGCTTAGGATAAACCAAGCCATCCTCGTGTGAGCGCGGATCGTAGGCGGGTCTTCCCGACTCTATCTGCTGCTTGTAGTCCCACCAAAGTAACTCGATTCGAGTCGTTTATCCGGAAGAGTTCGCATGGTAAGTAATCATACCGCCCAACGGTAAAACAAGGATTTTTGGAGCGTAGCCGTAGACGATTTTAATCGGATGGACCATGAGAGCGAACAGAATACTGGGTACATCCTTGTCGTTATCATGGTAAGAAAGGAGTTTTTTTTCTCAAGTCAGATGCCATTGCGTCCATCGTTCAAATCTAAACGTACAAGCACGCCACGACATAGTCTGCCTGAACCTTTGTACAGGGAAAGAGAGAGCCATTGACGTGTGTGATATGGGGCGGCAGTCCATGAGGAACATATCAGGGAATCCGGCACTCAGCTATTATGCATGACGGTACTAGATGGAGACGCGTCGGTGGCGTGAGAACATATGCTATCATCACGTAGTGCGGACGGCCGATCGCGGCCGACTCCTGGCTTCTGCAGTACCTTTTGGGTTTTTCCTAGATTCTCCAAAAAGAAAAAGAAAAAACGTCTACATAGTATCAAATCCCGAGAAGTCTGCCTAGGGGAGACTAATCTCTCTTTCCACCCAACAACCAGACCCGTAAGAACCTAGTCTCGTCAAAAGGAGACCTTACTGAGCCGCACTGAATTCTACAGTTTCTATGACATGGACGTCAAGAGGCGCAGAATGAAAAGAAAGGGAGATCGTTCCGAACCAGCGCTCAACTCTCTCGCCGGTCTTCCCACCGAACTCCTCGCAATCGTTGTCAGTATGCTCGCAACCCAAAGGGACATCTTTTCCCTCGCTTGTGTCAGTCGAAGACTCAATGACGTTGCCATGGCGCGGTGGTTGGGTCCACCGAAAGAATATCTCACACGATATAGCGAATTCTGCAATATCCAGCAATCACTGGATCCGAAGCCACAGCCGTTTTCCTCCTTTGCAGACCTTCGTCTATGCGTCGTTACCAAACCTCGTATCCCGTCAATGACCCTTATATTTAGCCGACACTACGAAAAAGAATACCAGGAATTCTCTAGATACATAGACACGATCACTGGCAACCAAAAGACCCCAGCCATTCACGTCGAGCTACAGATTCGTGAAATGACTTACACTCCCATAAGTGTCAGGGCATTCAATGCCTTCTGCACGAGCCTTGCGGAATATGACAGTGTTACATCTTTCACCATGGCATTCCCAATTATATACAAAAGCCTAGATGTGAAGGCGCCGAATACCTTCCAACCTGTGTTCCATCCTCCGCCATTCGCGGCTCTCACCAGATTGTGTATTGGTTTCATGTCTGACTACTTTCTTGATTGGCTACTTCGTTCAGCTGCAGCTTCTCCTATCTGCGAGTTGTTCATTTCCCGTCATTTCCGAGGCCGGCTCATCCACATCCCTACCCTCCGCAAGCTGACCCTCGAGGGTGGGAGCCTGACAATGTCTCAAGTGATTCGATTACTCTCTGATAAGGCGCATTCGTCGCTCAGCGAGCTCACCTTCCTCGGAGAGCCGCTTTGGGAGATGCCCGTGAAAGGGCGATGGTTCCCTCTTAGCACGAATGCACTGCCCAGCCTTACGAGTCTCACTGTTGCCTTCAACATTTTGACCAATCTTCTCGTTACACCAAATGCATTCCCGAAATTGGAACACGTGGAAGTGTCCAGCTTAGATGGCGAAGACTCCAGTGTGGCAAAGAATAGTGCAGAGCTTCTATCGAGGATATCATGCTTGCTCAGTGTGCATTGCGTCACTTTTCCTGTCGGTGCGTTGGAGTCGACGGACTGGGATATTCTCAGCGATAGTGGAATTGTCTTGCCGAATGTGACGAACTTTATAGAGAAAGGTGCTCCGGCTCGAAGTCCCTTGTCTCGTCCAGTGACGATATCTCAAGTTCGAAAGGTTTTCCCGAACGTTGTGCATGTCGATAGTCAATGTTGAATACACTCATGAAAACCGGCAGTGTTTGGATAACATATTAGTGAAACGCCTACAAACTGTACCCAGTGAGGGAGACTGCCTCTTTTGTCTTGGGACCCCTTCAGCATATGTGATACACTTGTCTCGTCTGTTCTGCTGCAGTGTGTTACCGTAACAACATGTCGATCTTCGAAGAGTACGTCTTGATAATATATGCCTCTTCCATTTCGGTAGCACTCTTCAGTTTCGCGCACCAATTGCTTAGGACGTATATCTGCAGGATGTGGCGTGACGGTACTTGCACTCTGACCTCACTGTCGCCACGATCTGGCCAGATCCGGCGGACAAAGTCCACGTCGCTTCAACTTGAATGTGTCTGATCTGAGAAATTCAAGAAGAACCACCGACGCCTTGATTAACACGCTACGTACCTATCACAATTTGGGAGTGTCCTCTGTAGCGACTCAATGGACTCGTCGATACGCAATATCCAACCCCAACCTCTCAAAATATCCTTTTGGATGATCAAGCCATGGTCTCTCAAAGGCAGATTGCAGACGACGAAGATACTCTGCCTCGTACCACTGATAATTGCCAGCAATAAAAGACGCAAAAAACAGCCATGATTTTGGCAAACGCCATTGCTTTATGGCCGCCCTTGCAAATAAAACCATGTTCGCATACTCAAACCATGAAGGGAATGCACCGGCCATGCCCCAGTCGACTAACCACACATCACCTCTCCCGTCCACAATAATATTGCGCATATTGAGATCCATATGGCACAGGACAAGAGGGTGGGAAACATCGAACGTGGGGTACAAATGCGGTTTGTAACTCCCATAGTTCATATGCAGATCTACGAGGAGGGAGTAGCGGCAATGGTCGAACCAGTCTGCCATAGCACTGTATGATTCGGAAGGTCCCGCCCCGTTTTCGGTGAAATAATATCCGCTGCAAGCTAAAGCCTTGCCAGTGGAATCAAACGGGCCTGGGACGTTGGGTCTGGGAACAGGAATCTGGTGCAGTTCCCGGACATATTTCCGCAGCCTCCACACAGTCCGCAAGCGATTCCACCAGCTCATCTGTGGCCATGCCGTCTCCATTACATCACCGTCGATAAAGTCCATCACAAGCCATAACGAGTAATGGCCTGGCAATGATTCTTGCTTGCGCATGGGAAGAAGGCGCCGCACCTTTGGAGTGCGAATGGACATCGACCGCGAGGCCACGTATGTCATCACGTATGCTTCGTGAGGATCGCATCGCTTCACGACAGCGTCCGGAGCGATTTTCCATGCGGTGGCGTGCGTCCAGCTGATGCCTAGGTTGTGTCTAATCCCCACCGCATCGTTGCGGCTCACTGCTGCATCAATGAGTGCTTTGACTTGGTCGTCGGTCAATAAATCAATGGATGATGAGAGAGTCTCCGGTTTGCAGCTGAGAAAAAACCCAGTTGAATATACATCACGAAGCAGGAAAAAATCAAGTCGCACAATGGCATGGATGGTCCTGTAACGTTCAGCATAAGACCTTGCTCTGCGTCTTGAAGTGTCGTGGCTCAGAAATCAGGATATGATGATGAGTGGGGAACAAGTGAATAAAGGATGGTGGTCCCAGTACTCAGAAGAGGATAAGATAAAATAGGAGTAAGGTCACACCAGAAAGCGAACATTGCGGGCCGTCCAAGGGCCGTCAGGACGACATTCCCGCCAGAGGTGGCGTTCGTTTTTTTTTTAGCATGACCAACACCCATGCAGCTTTAAGTTCATGGAGTACCGCAAACGAAGCTCCTTCAGGCACCGGTAGCTGTGTAAAAGACTATGGCTGTGTGCAAAATGCGATCTAATTGGTCGACGTGTGTCCGAACAATCGGTCAGGAGATAGGAAAAATTGGCCCTTTCAGGCACAAGTCAAATTTGAACCCGCGGCGACGCGTGTATGAGCGCTGGGTGGGATAAGAATCATGTACAAGTGGTAAAAAAGAATATGTAGCTAAGTCCGCGTGCTATCAGTCCATATAGTCCATGATATTGTGTCCGAAAAAGTCCAATAAGTAAAGGGAGGGTCCGCGAAATACAAAGCTCTTTCTGACGGGTCAAGAAGAGCATTGAGTGAGATAACGAAACCGAAAAGAAGAGAAAGGAACATACCTGACGGGTCAAGAAGAGCGTTAGATTTCTCCATTGATCCCGCCAGGTAGATATAGTCTGAATGTATGAGACATGAATCAGAATCTGAGTACGACATAAGCCTTCTGTTTCTCGGCCTGAGCCTCGAAGAGTGGAGCTTGTACTCACAAATGAAACCGTTGCCTGCTCCCTGGGGAGGCTCCGGAGAGGCTTGAACCATATATGAGGATATACGGGAGAAACGCGTGAAGATGCGATGCAACGTCTGTGAGAGACGTGAGAAAAGGAAAGAGCCAGAAATGGCGTGACTACTCACCAATTAGACTTGTGTAAATTCTTCTTTAAACCCGATCAATTCAACGGTTTTCCCCTTACATACGCATGACCAGTCCAGCTGTCATCAATTCGGATACGCCTAATCTACCCTACTGAATCTCCGTCTGTGCAATCCTTCACTCGCAAATGGCATTTCTAAAGCGGCATCTTTGGGATGAGCGAAGTGGATCTTGTCCTGGTTGTGGTGCTTCGTAAAATCTCAGATCTCAGCTCCCAAAGCATGTCATCAATTGTGAATATGAAGGAAACCAGCATTATATTGATTCCACAATTCCATCAAGTTGAGATTGGTACTATACTACGTGAATACTTCAAAGGACGGACACCGAACAATGATGTACTATAGACATTGCGTTTTCAATGCGGCAATGGTGAGAGCGGCGATCTATTGCATCGTGGTAAGTCTTCCTACTGCCATCTCCATTCATCTATTAGCTTTGATCTCAGAAGGACCCTAAACAGGATCTCATCAGCGCACTCACTATAAATCCCAGCAAATAGGATGAAAAATGTCGACTACTAACTGTCATGGACTTCTTTCGGGCGGTGGATCTCTCAGCGTTTCTTGCACTAAGCTACATGCTGTATCGGCTCTTTTCAAGGCCTCGACTTCGTCTGCCACCAGGACCTAGAGGCCTTCCTATCCTTGGGAATATCTACGATGTCCCGGCAAAGTACGAATGGATCACTTACAGGGACATGGCACGACGATACAGTAAATAATTATCTCTGTCCCTCTTTTCCATGTTGATTATCGCTCTAGATTCTGATATCATCCACCTCAATTTAATGGGTACCAGTCTTATCGTTGTCAACACTCGTGAAGCGGCTCGCGAACTTTTCGACCGACGTTCTGCTGTATATTCTGACAAGTGCGTCGAGTTTTGTTATCTAGCCGAGTCATATCTAACAGCGATTGTATAGGCTGCCCTTTCCCATGTTGAACGGATTGTAATACTCTCCTACTGGAATTAACACTGTCCAATCGAGCTCATTTTTGCCTTGCAGAATTGGGTTTACTTGGCATTTTGCCTTCCATCAATACAGCGCTTATTGGAAAGGTTAACTACCGTGACCACTATTAAGAAGAACACGAGAAAGGGCTAATTGCACCCACACAGAGCACCGTAAGCTATTCCACAAAGAGTTCGTCGGGCCCGCAATGACCAGCCACTATCCTCGTCTACTCGATGGGGCAAGGTGTCTTCTGAAAAGGTTTCTGGACGATCCGGGCAATTTCCGAGAGAGCATCCGCTTGTGAGCATGAATTCACTTCGACTTGAACTTGTACTAATGCTCTGATCCTCAGCATGGCCGCACGAGTTATTCTAGGTGTGGCTTATGGTATAGATGTCCGAGATAACGATGACTATTACGTTCAGACAGCAGAGAACGCTATGGCAGGAATGGCCGCTGCGGGGAATGCAGGATCATTCCTTGTTGACTCATTTCCTATCTTACAGTACCTCCCAGATTGGTTCCCAGGAGCTGATTTTAAGAGGAAGGCCGCGAATTGGAACTTGTCAGTCAAGGCCATGCCCCATGTGACCATGAAATTTGTCCATGATTCTATGGTGAGAGCATACTCTCTTGCTTCATTCTTGCACTTAACGTCAAGCAGGCGTCTGGTACTTCGGTCGAATCGATCGCGTCTAAAAATATCGCTGAGATGGAAGAAAATACAGAGAGTTCATTAGAGAAGGAGGAAATTTTGCGCAATGTGTTGGCGTCCTCGTATGCTGGTAAGAGGCTACTGAGTCCGTCTGATATTTTATCTCATTCCGCTTGTTCTTTCCAGCCGGCTCGGACACTGTAAGTGTTTGTTGCATTTCGTGCAATTCCCTACTGAACTCGCACCACTCAGACGGTTTCAGCTCTGACCACATTTCTACTGGCCATGACACAGAATCCTAAGATCCAGAAGAAAGCACAAGAGGCAATCGACGATACTATTGGGTGTGATAGACTCCCAGAATTTTCCGATTACAAGTCAGTACCTTATATCAATGCCATTCTCAAGGAAGTCCTTCGGTGGAGAGCAGTTACACCGCTTGGTATGTCCCATCCATTAAAACCTTAGGAAAAATCCAGTATTTGTGAATTTGTGAATTAGCCGTTCCGCATAGTGTCACTCTCGACGATGAATATCGAGGATACCATATCCCTAAGGACTCTATAGTGGTTGGTAATGCATGGTATGTACCATTTGTTCTGCTCCTGTCACTTAGCGTTCAATAAGAAATCTCCGTTAGGGCCATGTTGAACGATGTCTCGGTTTATGGAGAAAACCCCGACGTCTTCAATCCAGATCGTTTCTTAAAAGATGGAAAGATAAATCCAGATATTCCCCACCCCGAAGAAGCTTTTGGCTTCAGATGGCGGATCTGTCCAGGACAGGACATGGCTGAGGCATCTATGTGGATGACTATTGCGTCGATTCTCGCTGTGTTCAACATTACCAAGGCAGTTGATGATAAGGGCAATGTCGTTGAGCTGTCGGGAGAGTTTACGTCGGGCATGCTGAGGTACGTGGGTTTCTTTTGATGTAGTTGACGTTTAAGAAGTATGACCACAGTCATGCCGCTCCCTTTGAGTGCGAGATCAAGCCCAGATCAAAGTATGCTGTATCTTTGATTCAGTCGGGTATCCATGTTCTCTAAGGCGGCGCTCCTGATACAAGAACTTTCATTGCGCTTGTTCTTTAGTCCCGCACGTTGGCGTGTTACTTGATATATGTAAAGCATCAGTTTCTATACACGAGAGTCAGACCATTTTGAGTAAATAGAGCACATACAAGAAATTGTGGATAATCGATTGAGCCTTGTTGGACATGGGTGTCTATCTCCCCGACGTCCGACTATCTCCGCTATATTCCCACGGTGCAGAGCGCACCAGTAGCGTTACCATGTATTGCATGCTACATCCACTATATACACGTCGTATCTTCTCTCACCGTGTCTTTCCTGCCACCTCCTCAGCCTATCAAGCCTGCCTAAGCTCGCCATATCACAGTAAAACAATGTATTGATATATATAACAACATGGGAAGGGGGAGCCGCTTAGGCACGCCTCTCGCGAGTGGGATTCCAGAGGATCAACGAGAGACGCGCGACGATCAATCCTCTGAGCTTAGTCAGCACCTTATGAGGGATCCACAGGCTCCTCCCTCAACGTCCGGCCTGCGGAATGACGGCCCGGCAACAAATTCCGGAGCGATCAACCGACGCACCTTGCCTGCTACTATCATGCCAAACGAACCTCAAGCTTTCTCCATTTGCTCCCGGGTTCGTCACGCTGGACTAAAGATCAAAAGAACGTTATCATTCGACAGGAAGAATGGTGCACCATGCTGGCCATGCTCATCATCTGCCTGACCCTGCCTTCTGTATCGATATCTCGATTCTTAGGCTTCACCTTCAGTAGTACTATTCATCGTCCAACGACCTCGTGGTGTGTTTCTGCATTATCTATTGCCGCCATAAGCTCCAACGCCACCTTCTGCAGTATTCCCATGGTTGGTTCGGTGACAACTTTCCTTGTCTGCCAGGTGGAGCGGGACAAAAAATCTCCGGTAAACGCATATAAGCTGAAACCTTTATGAACCTTTCATTAGTGCTGATGGATCTTTCACTTGTAGATATCGCTGCCTTCATTGCGCTGGTCTACATCTTGCATAGGCTATTATCGTCCAAGCCTAAGCATCATTTACCTCCAGGTCCCAAAGGACTTCCTATCATAGGAAACATATACGACATTCCAGAGAAGTATGAGTGGATCACATATAGAGAGCTGAGTCAGCGGTATGGTGAGCCTGGCAAATTTCTTTCCTGGACGCTGGTCAGCTAAAAATGGCATTGGCAGGCTCGGGAATTATTACTCTGAACCTCATGGGTGCTCCGGTCATTGTTATCAATAGTCGTGAGGCAGCCAAGGATCTGTTGGAAGGACGATCGTTGATATATGCGGATAGGTTTGGCTTTGCAATTCCAATGTTCTCCCCGGTGTTACTTACGCGATGTTGTAGACCGAATTTTCCTATGTTGAATGACTTGTAAGCTTATCATTTAAGCGCTCATTCGGCGGTTCATAATCATTCAAGGATGGGCTTTGGATGGGAAACCGCCTTCGCTCATTACGGAGAGGTATGGAAAGGTTTGTCCCTCTTCGCTTTCGTACTGCCTTCTATCTCAGCTGTCATCTTCTTAGCACATCGCAAGATCTTCTATCAAGAGTTTGGAGGTTCAAATGCTGCAACATACAACCATCAACAAGTTGATTCGGCCAGGTTTCTGCTAAGGAGGCTTCTCGATGATCCAGACGTCTTTATGGATAGTATACGATTGTGTGTGACGTCGTTTACTCCGTCCCTGCATCACCTAATTCTCATCTCAGAATGGCTGGACGAATGATCTTGGGCCTTACTTATGGAATCAACGTCAAGGCAGCCGACGATTATTATCTTCAGATTGCCGAGGCATCTCTAAAGGCGATGGCAGTCGCTGCAAATGCGGGCTCCTTCCTTGTTGACATATTTCCGCTATTGAGGTTTACACCCGATTGGTTTCCCGGAGCAGGCTTCAAGCGTAAAGCGAAAGAGTGGCGAAAGCCCATCGTTGCGATGCCGGCAGTAACCATGGACTTTGTTGAGCAATCGATAGTAGGTCGTGTCTTTCTTTCAGCATCAGAGATAGTTGATCCCAAGCAGAAAAATGGGTCGGCTGAACCTTCTATTGCGTACAAATACCTCTCCCAGATGGATGCCGATGAAGCACGAACAAAGGAAGCCGAGGAGATCTTAAGTGGGACGATGGCTTCCTTCTATGCTGGTGGATGTTTATATTTTCTGCCCTATTGCTCACATCTGATGCGTGGTAGGTGGTGCGGATACTGTGCGTAATACACCCAGATATCTACGTTTTTTTTCTGACAGTGTCCTAGACCGTTTCTACGTTGTGCTCCTTTGTACTGGCAATGGTCTTGTACCCAGAAGTCCAGAAGAAGGGGCAAGCTGCCGTGGATGAAGCCACCGGCTCAGGTCGATTACCCGAGTTCAACGACTGCAAGTCAATGCCCTATCTTCAAGCCATCGTCAACGAAGTCTTGCGATGGGCGCCCGTCGTACCTTTAGGTGCGGTTCAACAAAACAGAAGAGCACATCAGGCTAATTAGTATCTAAAGCTATATCTCATCGTTGTAGTGAGGACAACAAGTATCGTGGATATGATATACCCGCAGGTGCAACTGTCGTGGGTAATGTTTGGTCAGTCTATGACTCCTGCGTCACTATAGTTTGGTTGATAAGGTCCGATCGTAGGGCACTACTCAACGACGAGTCCGCCTATGGTCCAGATACACACAAGTTCAGCCCCGATAGGTTCATGAAAGATGGAAATTTGAACCCCGCCGTTCCTTTCCCCTCTGAAGCCTTTGGCTTCGGTCGGCGTATATGTCCAGGGCAGAATCTAGCGGTGGATTCCGTGAGGATAACCATAGCATCGCTGTTAGCAGTCTTCGAGTTTGGAAAGGCTGTCAATGGCGATGGAAAGACCATCGAGCCTTCTGGGGAGTACACTTCAGGGATGTTGTCGTAAGTCTCGAATTGCCGGGATGACCTTTTTTTGACGTGGCTGAAGGTACCCTATGCCGTTCAAGTGTTCGATTCGACCAAGGTCGGATGCGGCTGTTTCTATGATCAACTTGGAAGACTAGTCAACGGAGGTTTGCACATATGTTTTGATTGAATGGATGGATTGATCCTTTGAACTCTGACTTAGACAGCATCCATGCAATTCGATAAGAGTATATGAGATGTTCGAACCAAGAGAGAAGAATAACCTCTACGGTATGGATATGCATTGCGCAGCTCACATGAGCGTACCAGTCCCTTAAGTCGCGCAATCTCAAATTTTGTTCTCCCCCCGTGATCGTTGAGGATCCCATCTCATCATTACACGGTACGGTACCTTCAGGCACGCCGGACGCAAGGACACAGGTAACGGCACTACGAAACCCAAACCTCACTACCCTCTACTTATTCCCTAAGCCGAGCTCCCGGCGATCGAGCCACCCCGACAGCGCAGCTCCATGCCATTGTAGAACTTGAAGATCTATAGACGGAAAACTCGAAATCATTAATAACCCTCCGGTACGTACCCTAGCCACCACGGTAGACAGGAACCGCATAAAAGATTTTCAGAACGACGTGCGCCCACTTCGCGACCGAGGCAATTGCCTTACGACTTTGTACCTTCTTCTTCAAGAACTCGACATCCTCAAGTTGGCCACGTACAGGTACAAGATCAAGTTCGTCACACCGGCATCTCACGCCTAACATGCACCAGTGCTTGCGAAGCCGTGCATCCAGGCATGGCATGTTCAGGTGACTCCACCACCGTCTTGCAGAAACGGCATTTGCGGTGCTCGCCTTTAGAGTTTGGAGAGGGTTTGATAGAAAAGAGTCTTCGTCGGTACCCCCCATAACAGATACCCGATCAACGTGAGGCTTGTGAGCGGTAGATAGAACGTGAGCGGGCTCTTCCAACGGAAGTTCGAGGTGAGCATCTGAACGATGGGGAGAGAGGTGGGTTGTAGGCGTGTCGTATCCACTTGGTGTTCAGTGCCGTGCATATGCTATACTGGTTGTCAATCACTTGGTGATAGAAGCGTTCGCATACTCCCTAAAAGGGATCCTCCAGCGTCTAACCTCACAGCATCTTTGTTGAAAGTCCTATGCGCCAGCGGAATAGCATGTGCGTAGATTCTTCAATAATGTTCAGCCCAAGTTAGCCACCAAACTTGCACAAGAATGAATGAAGGCCTACAGAACGAAGCTCTCTCTCAAGTATTCCATTCAATATCCCTAGACATCAATTCCACTTTGTTCTATGGCAGAGCGCTCAGGGTATAGATTGTGTTATCGGTTTTCGGACAATCAATTCGTAGTACCAACTATCGTATTTTTTTTAAATGTAATTGTAGCAATCCTGGAAACCCCTGAGTGCAACCAGCATCTCAAAGAACCGACACCAAGGATTGACCGAGTGTGCGGATTTATAGACACTGATAGTACCAGGGAGCGCTGTGAAACGAACAACAACAGTTGAGCATCTGAAGGTAAGTGATGGACGAAAGAAAACATACTCGACAGCTGTGCAAGTGCTTCCAGAAGCGCAGGCGGTGGCGCCGGTCCATCCGGTTCCACCACACTGTCCGTACTTGGCCTGAGTAGCGGCGGGAGCCTGAGGCTGTAAAAACAAATAATCAGTATGCGTTTTACAACATAACAGAACGCAAAGTCGCGTACGCTGGTAGTGGTAGGGGGAGCCTGAGTGGTCGTAGGAGGGGCGGTGCTAGGAGCACCAGTGCCGCCGGAACCAACAGTGATATCGGAAGATCCACTGCTCTGGTATCCCTCAGTGGCGACAATCTGGTAGTTAAACTGACCCAAATTCATGCCGAGCGAGGCCCACGCATTGAAATGGTTCCCGGTCGTCACCGTTCCGCTGGTGCGGTGCGAGTTGCGGACGGACCAGTATTGGTTGAAAGTCGCGGTACCGTCGATGGAGGGCTGGTTGACACGTTGGGTCTTGTAGATATTGTAGCTTCCTCCGTCGGAAGTGACGGTGCCCAGAAGCTGGGTACCGGTGCTGGGGTTGTAACTGCCGAAAGATTCGACGATGTAATATTCGATGAGAGGGTTGGTCGTCCAACCGTAGACGGAGAGGTAGCCGTTGCCGTTAGGGCTGAAGGTACCGCTGTAGGTAATAGCCCTGGGAGATTACATAGTTCAACAATTCTGGTTGTCAAATATGACGAGGGAAAAAAGAGTTACTGTGCAGATCCGGGATTCCATCCCTTTCCAGCAACAAAGTTACCGGCGTTACCAGTCCATTGGACCGCGTATTCACCACCCGCTTCGTTAGTGTAGGTAACATCACCTGCACCGTCGGTCCAGAAGGAATAATAGTAACCGCCGTTGGTACCAGTAGAGCTTGCGGTTCCTGCGCGCGAGAAGAGCTCAGTGTAATTTCCCGGGAGAGCAAGAGCTCCAACAAAGGTGAGGGAAGCAAGAACGAGAGAGGTGATGCGAACCATAATGGAGATGAACGACTATCGAATGTTATTCGTGGTCTGGGGATTGAGGCATTCTGGTCTTGGTTTTTTATACTCCCTCGTATCCGAGAAAACACAGAGGATTCAGTTCTGCAGCCTGCTGGCGATCCCATGTGGCTGCACGTCGTCAAAACCGTTATAGCATAGAGTAGGCGTCACGTGGTCATTGCGGGGTTGTCACGTCATACATGGTCGATGGGCTGTATATCCTTCGTACATAATTCAATAGTATGGGTAAAGTTCTGCTCAAACTCGGTCACTCGGACTGTGGTTGCTGCAAAACGGAACAGACGTAGAGCAAGTAGAGCGGCAGTGACACATCGGAATAACTACGGCTCGCTGGAAAATGTTAATGATCATGAATGGATCACCTATGCTGTGCAATCATGATTCTTTGCAGTAATTCTCGGATCTCGAGGAGGTGAAATGCCTCCTGCTGGATCCGAGCATTGAATTGAATTCGCGATCGGAGAAAAGTGTTCCAAAGCCGCTGAATTTGTACGAATGGCTGGCGGGGCGATGCAAATGTCGTCATTTCCTGCTTATGTGATTGTTTATCGCCTTCCTTTACCTTCGCCCAATACCGTCGCTCGTTTTCCGCGTCTTTATGCATATGCTTGAATAATCATTATAGTCGTTAGAGGGTACGTAGGAGATAGTGGGGAGGTTTTATGTCTCCGAGAGACCCGGTGAAGGCAGGACACCCCCAGGCGCGTCACTGCACCATTCTTTTTATCTTGAACTAATCTTTTCAAATTCGATTTCACTTTTTCTACAGGTTTCATCCTGGTAATACCCACAACAACCACCCTTGCCCACCGCCATATTCCAACCGTTCACGATTGTGAATGGTGGTACAACATCCAAGCCTTAGCAAGCGGCAGCTGCAACTGTGGTTTTCAACTCATGGTGAGTACAAAATCTTTCCTTTTCATGTCTCGGTTTGATACCGCGGAGTCGTGATAGGGCCCTGCTCCGTGATGAGGCTGTCTATGGCCCGGAAACGGAAACATTCAATCCAAACAAGTTCATGAAAGCCGGAGTACTAAACCCGGACGTTCCGTTCCCTATGGAAACCTTTGGCTTTGGCCGCCGCATCTGTGCTGGGAAAGATTTGGCGATTGACTCTATAAAGATAATGATGGCTTCGTTGTTAGCGGTATTTGACTTTGGTAAGGCTGTTGATGCGGAGGGGAATATCATCGAGATTTCGGGGGAGTATCTGTCTGGCGGACTGATGTGAGCGCATGAATAACGAGTCCCTATATTTTTCTAATCATTTTAACAGTCACCCAGCACCGTTCAAATGCTCGATACGGCCAAGACGTGAGGCTGCTGCTTTACTGATTATGGCGGATACATAGCATTCATTCCTTAATTCTTTATGTCGAGTTTAGGTCGTGTAGGAACGCTTATTAGCCTTTTGCGCCATCTCGTTCGTATCCTTTGTTCATTGGTGCACGTTACAAGCCACTTCCGCGGACGGGAAAAGTGCCTCCTGTTCTATGCGCTAGAAACGTCTCCCTTGTTTGAACATGGCACCTTGTTTTTTATCCGTTTGTTCTATGACATGAACGGGAGTTCCGGGTAAGCCTCATTTCTTGCTCCGCCATGCAGTGGCACAGGTCTTTGTTAAAAGCGAAGAGCTTCGAACATTCTAATCTCAACTTCTAACCATCACTAACATCCAAATTTCCTTTCAAGCGCCTTCTGCAACAACCGGTGTGTGCGCACGCCCTGTCCTTCGCGTGGACTATGCACTCATGAATCTCATTGACAGAACACAATGCCACTGCAATCAAAGGAGAACAAACCAGACAGGATTGAAAGCTCAAAGGCAAAGAAACCAGCTCGTCGTGAACCCTTCGAGTCCGACTGTGAACAAGCCCCCTTGAAGCAAACGCCACTGACATCAGCTGAAGCTGACTATGTCATACCGGAAAACATTGTTGTGTTGTCCGACGACGGTGTCTTGTGTAGCTGGTCTAGAGGCCTCAGTCCCGCCAAAGTAGGCACGCCCCTTCCACCGGAAATTGCTGCACGAGTGGTCAACCTGCCTTGCCTTCAGCCCGAGGAAGATGGCACGTTAGCGGATGATGAGGGTGACTGATGCATCATGCGATCTCGGCTGGAGAAAGGGACTTTTGCTTGTTTTGCAGTTTTGGGACGGTCCTGTATTTTATTATTGTAAACCATCATATGCATCATAGCTTGAGTGGCAAGCAACATATTGAAGCCTAACATCACAGTAAGCACAGGGGAAAATTCTCGTTCGATTTTTCTGCCAGCTTGCATTTTGCACGAATGGAGAATAATAGAGAATAATTTTTGCCCTTGTTGAAACGGTAAAATGGTGTACATACTAGGCTCTACCGAGATCAAGAACCCCGGCTTTTGCCGAACCACAACATACCGTAGACGCGACGTAAACGCTTTGTTTACACGCTCATGTTTGCTACCTTGGATCCCTCTCTGTTACTTGCTACCACAACAATAGATATACGAAGATGCAACATCTGCAAGGCTCAGATTTCCCTACATTCTCCGTGGAAGCGATGCGACGGTTGTAGGAGCAAAAAAGCAGCGGAACATCGCAAATGGCGAGACGGGAAGAAGGATCGACTCTCCTTGCTTCCTGTCTGCTCAACGGTTCCTCTAAAGCGCAAGTCTGGGGAGTTGAAGATTAACGGACCCAGCAAACGACCCAAAGCGGAGAGCAATGGCAAAGAAAGGCAGCAGCAAGATTCTCCGGAATATTGTCAGGTGTGGCTGCTCGATTTTTATTACCGTGTCATTTCGCTGACGATGCGTAGTTTCATCCTATTTGGATGCCAGTGTCTCTTTCACAGATGTATGAAGAACTCCGTGACCTCCCCCAGAAACAGGATCTCTGCCTGCATGCCAGCCATTCTATTGTCGCGTCTCCGGACGTTGATCATCTTCAGCGTGCTCGTATGGTAGTGAATGGCCTGCAAAGGTGCCAATTCATGTGCGCTTTCCTCCGTGTTATGTCTATACACGACAGATATACCCTCCTCTAGAGCTAACGAGAGGAAACCACGCGTAACGGATATCCCGGGCAGTTGTACCCTTCTGTTCAGCTGCGCTTGCTTGGGGCCAAGCATGGATTGCCGCGGAAGTATCAGAATAATGGTTGAAGATGACATGTCGCACCCGTTAGGAATCAAAGGACAGAAGATAAGCGTCACCATCCACCATTAGCTTTTGTATTACTACTCGATAATTATAGAGTATCTCTATTTATTGGTATACCCTGGGTGTCCAGCATTCTTTCTCTTCGCGGCAGAAGTAATAGTGTTGCGGTCGAGGACAGGGTATGGACCAGCTAAGTCATGAATTCAACACTAGCTGCCTAACAATAACTTTCCAAGGTAAAAAGAACCCGTTTTCCGTCTCGCATTCTGATTGTTGAATTTGCTATTCGATAATTATAGTGCTTCTTCATTTATTGGTCTACCCTGGGTGTCCAGTATCTTTTCTCTTCGATGCCATTCGTGCCAGAAGAAACACTGCTGCGGTCGACTGCTCAAGGTCAGGGTACAAACTGGCTAATTCATGAATACGGCACTAGCTGCCTAACAATCACTCTCCGAGGTGAAAAAAGAACCCGGTTTCAACCCAGTTTTCGTCCTTGTGTTCTGATCGTCGAACTCTTACTTCGTCCATTACCCCAAGCCGAAGAAGATAATAAGCAGTTTTTACTGTTAGCCCTCTGAGCGAGAAGCCACATCGCCGGGCCGCTCATCCGACCCGATGTAGACGCGAGCTGTCCAGGGTCTCAACTTGTATCCTGGGGTCCTCTTCCCCACATGATTCCCCCGCGTCCGTTGGCCTAGGACGGCAGAAGAAATCTCTCCTTTCCCTACAACTGAATTTATCTGACACGAGAAGTATAATTCTCTCATGGCGTTAAGCGTTGCCCGCAGCTGATTTCCTTGCCGGAGCACACACTCATCGCGTCTCGATATGGTCCCGCTTTTCTCACGACCAATGATCGTAGTTAGGTCATGGCGATCTTATGTTTTGCCCCGGATCTTGTATAAAAGCTGCTGATATTAGCTCTTACCCCACACTCACGATGTCCTTCACGGCTCTCGTTGCTGCTCTTGTCTTCGCAGCTACTCTCCTCGCCGTAATATACACTCGACTACGACGCCCCTCTTCTGGCTTACCCTTACCTCCAGGACCGCCGAGCGACTCGATATTTGGAACCTCGTTTCAATCCGAGTTGTACGTCCTCGCGATTTGCTTTCTGTGCATCTCGCCTAACAGCACTTAAGCTTCTACCGACATTTCGAACAATGGACACAGGAGTATGGGCCAGTGTTCTCGTTCAGGCAAGGTTTAAAGACAGTCGTCGTCGTCGGAAGGTTTCAGGCGGCCGTAGACATCATGGAGAAAGAAGGCGCGGCGCTCGCTGACCGTCCTAGGTCCATCGCTGCTGGAGAGACGTTGTCTGGCGGAATGCGTGTCCTTCTTACGCCAGCCGGCGAGCGGTTCAAGAAGATGCGAAGGTAAACCTAATGATTACTCTTGTGGCATTGGTCCAACTCGCCCTTTCGTTAGAGCCTTGCATTCTCATCTCCAGCCAAAGAGCGTCGCTTCGTACTCCCCAATACTCATGAAAACCGCGAGACAGAATATGTTGGACATCATCCAGGATCCAGAAAGGCACCAGGACCACGCAAAACGGCGCGTAACCTTCTCTTTTCTAATTGTCGTTTCCCGTACTGACATTCGCTATAGGTACGCTGCCGCCGTGGTGATGGCCTTAGCATACGGCAAGGTCCCACCGTCGTACGAAGACCCCGAAGTTCAATCCGTCAATCGATGCCTCACCAGACTCGGGTTGACGATGCGCGCAGGAGCCTGGAGGGTCGATATTTTCCCATTGCTCAAGTGAGGTCACCGATCTGGAGGCGAATATGAGTTGACCTTCATCCTTGGTTTAGATTCGTACCAGGATATCTGAAACCACTGAAAGACGGCCATGCTGAGGAACTAGGTCTCTTTAAGGGTCTCCTTCAAGAAGTTCGGGACCAGATCGTACGTCCCCTTCTCCACGGCCCTTCGTGCTCTTGACGTTGTCCTCTTAGGCGAGAGGAGATGAAGTCCCGTCTTCTTTTGGGAAATACCTCATAGAGCGACAAAAAGAATATCAACTCAACGATGACGAGACAGCCTATCTCGCTGGAAGCATGTTTGGAGCTGGCAGTGACACCACGGCGTCGGCGATTAGCGTGGCTGTCATGGCTGCAACATGCTACCCCGAGACGCAGAAGAAAGTCCAAGAAGAATTGGATGCGGTAATCGGAAAAGACAGACGTGCGTTTGTGTGACTTGCATTCTGATTGGGATTCTGATGTGGGGCTTTCATCCAGCGCCGACATTTGCCGATCAGGATATTCTTCCACAGACGATGGCGTTCGTGCTGGAGAGCTTTAGATGGCGACCCGTCACGTCTGGCGGATTCCCGCATAAAGCTACGCGGGACATCATCTGGGTGTGTACTTCCTTCGTCCTTCGTCCTTCTACATCGTAATCTTATGGTTGTGTAGAACAATTACTGTATACCAAAAGGGGCGTCTGTCATAGGTAATGTGTGGTAAGTCATGCCATCTGGTTATGAGAGTAGCCGGATGACGATTCACATTCAAGGTCTGTGGGACGCGACCCTGCCGTATTCCCAGATCCGGAGACGTTCAATCCGCAACGGTGGATCGCGGCAGACGGGACACTGCGAGATGACATACGGTCATACCCATTCGGGTTCGGTCGAAGGTACGACATTCCAGGACGAGTTTACCTCAAGCTAACATAAGAGGCAGAGTATGCCCTGGACAACATATAGCGACGGCGTCGACGTATATCAACACGGCGCTGACGCTGTGGGCGTTCAGGCTTCGTGAAGACGAGAAGGAGAAGATTGATACCTTGGCATTTACGGAGAGTGCGAATGCGCATCCGATGCCGTTCAAGGTCCTGTTTGAGCCGAGGTTGGGGGGTGGATGGGATGCTGTGAAGGAGGCGTTTGAGGTGTATGGGATGTGATTTAAAGGGTGTATGTCAAAGACACGCTTGTATTTCTATCTGTAGTAAAGGGGTTTTGAACAGTGAATTCCTCAGGGTTTGCGGGTTATCGGTCCGAGCTCTCACATCACCCAAGCTTCGGTCCCGACGCCCGGACGCAGATTTGCCAGTTTCTCTCATCAGACTCAATCCTTCGCAACGTCAACCTTTTAAGTCTTGGGAGACACGGCTCGATTTCTACGCTGTACAATGAGCTCAGACATCAGGTCCTCGTTCGACGTATTACGCGCTTCGAAAATTACCGGCGGTAAGGGCGTTTGCACAATTCTCCAGTGTAAAATAATAAGCTCTATCACCTCCCGTGGCTTCAACCTAGCAATGGGAGTTAAGGAAAAGTCACAAACAGGGTGAAAAATACTACGCACCGAGGACTCCCCATTTCCGAGGTAAGCGAATCGATTCTTATATAACGGTATGAACTTCCAGTCTTCCCACCGAGGAGAGGACAGTAACTCCCTATACTGTAGTGCTGGAATCTTCTTAGATAGCGTGCACAGTCGAAGAAAAGGTACGTACTACTTCCTGCGTAGAGGGCATACGGTTCTCCGTCGACTGTTCCGCCCTTATACCAAGACGAGCAACGTTCCGACTGTCCAGGTTAAGTACAGATGCTCAAAGGTCAGAAAGTAAGCCGCAACGCGCACCCATATAAGATCTTTCACAGTCGCTTTTCTCCAGTCAGATCTCGGCTAGGAAGAGAAAAACAGAAAACATACATGCTTGTTGGATGTTATACTCGTCCTGCGCATCCCTGTCCACCTCCATAGTCTTGATGTCCTGTTTCTGCATTTTTGACCTTGTGGATTCAATCAAAAGAAAATGCACCGAGACGATGACCGAACGTACAAGCAAGCAACGACATAATCAGCCTGTGCCTCCATACCAGGTAGGATAGACCCATTAGCGTACGGTATCCCCGGTCCACTTCCCATGAGGAACATGTTTGGAAATCCTGCCAGCGCAATTGACATGTACGCTGAAAATGCATTGACACCCAACAGCAGAAAGAATTAAGAGATGCATATACCTTTGGGTTTCTGCGCCCACACGTCTCTGAGGTCGATCCCGCCTCTACCGCGGAGGGTATATTGTGGTCTAAACCCAGTGTCGAACCCTGTCGCGAGTATGATGCGGTCTACGGGACGCTCGATGCCGCTCTCCGTGAGGATGGAGGTCGGAGTGATGCTCTTGATCGGGTCCTGGACCAGATCGACATGGGGGGATTTGAGTCTGTTCGAGAAGGTTGGTTACAAGTATGCATCCTTTTTTCTGATGTTGCTACATACGCTTCCATAAAAGCAGCTCCGGGTGTTAGCCTTCGGCACTAGGTGATTTTCAGTGGAGAGTCGTACAATGGAGGAATCTGGTATGTACCCCTACGGCGTAGCTTGAATATAATGAGCCGAAGAATATCATGTAGGGAGGCGGCAGGGTCCTTACTCTGGTATAAGCTTGAGAAGGAGGTCTTCACGATCCAAGGACTTCCTCATGTGCTCGAGGGCAGTATTTTGCGACATCTAGCAATTTGGTGAGGTCCATAGTGATTGAAGCAGTATGTTATTACCTTTTGCATCTCGGAATTGCTTCGCTTAGCCTCTACGAGGTATGACTGTGTTAACGCATGCCCTTTCCTTGGCACACAAATATTACGAACCAAAACGCGTATTCATCTTGTCAAAGACCTCCTTGATATGACTGTACAATTTCTCCGGGTCCTTCGCAAAGTCGGTCCGCTCTTCTTCTGAATCTGGAGGTGGTCAGCGGAGCATAGACACAAGCGGGGATTGCTTACAACTAAAGTTATCACTCTTCCAGTCCCGATCTTTGAGGGAATCAAGGGACACGATAGTCGGTACAATCTATCGTTCAAAAGTCAGCAACCATTCTGGAAAGAACTAGTTGCAAGTCGAACCCAGACTTTACTCCTGGCGTAAATGTCGAGACTCTTGCAGTACGACGCGATGGTGCCGATGATCTGGAGACCAGAGGATCCGACACCTATGACAGCACTTTGAAGCAACGTCAAGTCAGAAAGTCAGCACACAATAATATAAAAGACCTACACTCTCTCATCCTTAAACGCGGCCTCCCAGTTAAAATTCGCAGGCCATTCAGCAGTGTGAAGGACTCCATGCCAGCGATGGCAGGGCGGTTCGCATTGCTGTTAACACGAACTCAGGCACACTGACGCCTTGAGGATATCATTCACTTACTTTAAAACCCCAGTCGCCGGAGCAAAGACATCATAAGTCTCGGTTCTAGTCTGCGACGTGTCCAAATCTTCCACCGTGACCGCCCAAGACCCAGAAGCCTCGTCGTACACCGCCGCAGTGACCTTGTGCCGAAGACGAATAAAAAGAACAATCCCATGTTTCTGAGCGAACGTTTTGAAGTATTTCTTAATTTCTCCGGCGTAAGAGTAAAAGCTAGGATATAACGAGATTATTAGTGGGATTTCAATCCACGTATTCGTAAGTCGCACTCACTCTGGCCAATCCGCATAGGGAGCAAACGAAAATTGATAAGCAGCGCTTGGGATGTCGCCTACCGATTTCCCAGGTTGAGTTTACAGGTACCGTGATGGAATCGTAAACGTACATCTACAGCCAGGATACCGATTCGCGTGCCTGTAATGGATTACTCATCGAAAACAATGCTATGGTTCCTCTCACCATGTCCCCGTATAATCTACCTCAAAACCATTGTCGCTCAGTAGACTTGCCAGGAAGAATGAAACCTACCACTCTCTTTCTCCAACAACACAAACTCGACCGGTCCAAGGACACCATTCTTCTGAGCCTCTAGTATCTTGTACGCAAGGCACAATCCTGCAGCACCTGCGCCACAACTACGGAGTTTGGTGAGGGAGACTCTGCCGTCTGGAGCGACTCACATAGCAAGGCGCAGCGGACGGGGCTGGAATCCTGGGAGTCACGGTCAAAGGGACATCAGCAGGAGGGCCAGCAATCAGACTCACCTGGTTTCTTGAGATAATCCCAGTCGCTTGATGTGCCATTGTTGTTCAAGGCCTCATCTTCTCCGGTAGTATTGCTTTGAAGGGAACTGGACATGGGGGAAAGATAAAGTGTGTGCTCACTCTAAGTATAAGCACTGATAACAGAGGGTCACAGGAATAAAGAAGCGAATCCACGAGACCCCTGCTGACGCTGAGAAACTCCACATGGATATCCGTGGCATATGACGTTGAGAATGCCCAGTCTAACTCCAGCGGTAGCAATCGAAGTAGCCTTAAGCTCATGGATGCCTTGCGCCCTAAAATCTCACATGGGGATGAGCGGGTTCCCCTACGTGTCAATTTCCACCAGGCTGAGGATGTTTCGTCGCAGAATACAACCCGCAGAATACGACAGCGAGAGGCTAGTAGGGAGTTTCCAGTAGCGGACTCGAACTGGCGGGAGAAAGAGGCACAATCAACTGTGTGCTTTTATAAGATATTTCCGAGGAAAGAAAAAGGGACAAAGATTTTGTCCACGGGTGTGCTGAAAACTTCAAAAAAGCAACAAAAAAGTTGACTGTTGTCGAGTGAGTTACAGGTGGCTGTGCTGAGGAACCTTGCCGAACCGGAATCATTATCTTAGCCTTTTACCACCATCATCAGCAGTACCCACCGCAAATCACCCGCAATTTCTTTCTTTGGGCTCCGTAATCTATCCTTACCCTAGCCTCTATGTCTACCATTCGTACTCCAAGGCCAACACGGAATGTTCGCAAGCCATACTCGCTGGCCGAGTCAACAGTGACCGCGTCCAGACACACGACGACCAAGAAAAACGCGTCCGTCTCCACATTGCATCTCGCCCAGTTTCATATCATTAGCAGGAATTACTTTGACGCATTACCTACCGATGCAGCGCTGGAGGACTACTCTTTGACCGACCAGGAGCGGTCGCTGTTGATATCATGGACGGATGAAAATTCCGTAGACGAAGCCGCGCTGCATCCTCGCCTTGTCGAACTTTTACCAGAACTTTCGTTGAAGACTCGATGCCACGGCGTTGACCTACTGTTACATCGAGGGCGACCAGTCGCTATTCGCGAGGAGCTGGCCTCTATCATCATTTCTACCCATGCTGAAAAGCACGCCAATGGCGCATCCAACTATCACATCATCGATAAGCGCTTCGCGTGTGTTCCAGCTTCCCTTGTTCTTGCCTGGGCGATGAGCTGTCCAAGTTGCACCAAGGAGAATACCCGCCCAACGCGAGGACCAACCATCACGCCAGTCCTCCAGCCGCTTTCGAAACACGAGGGGGTCGATAAATCGCTCCCGCTTCACTCTTCCACCAATGTCGGGTATCAGAAACCGATGTCGCGACCTGGACAGTCCAAGAAGATCCTACATTTCTGTGGTCTGCCTGTCATGACCCTGAGTCCGACATTCAATGACATCTTGAGGCTCGGTGCTACCCTTCAGAGGACCTCTTCTACCGGACAGGGCCCTTCCGTCACTGCAGAGGACATCGAGGCCGCAGAGATTCTGGTGCAGATGTCGAGACTAAGGAACAAGATGTTTGTTCATCGGCGTGATGAGTATTTTATCCTATTTACCCCAACCAGCTTCACCAAGTCTATCTAGATATCCGCATTTCGCATTACTACCTTACTACCTCACCTTACTCCAATCATAGATTTATATGTCAAATCCACTTTTTCGCTCTTTCCGGTTGAGTGACGCAATGGCTTTGATGCTGTTTCTCATCACCGTCCCCCCTCCTCCTTCGCATCCCCCCTCTCCATTGACGGTAAGCACACTGCACCACACTCAACCGTTGGGTTACATCATCTACATATATTACTTTACTGTACACCTATTCTCTGACGTCGCTGCAAGCGCTGCTGTCGCGTACTTCCAAATGGACATGACTGAGAGTGTTTGACAGAGGTGTATACCATACCGTATAATAGTATATTTATGTCTTTCGTTGGAATACCTTCATGCGCGGCCTATTTACTCACTTGCTCCATGTCCCTCACGAGTTCCAACACTTCATCTTCATCACTGTCATTACAGAACCGTTTCTTCCTGGCTCTAACACCAGTTCTCGCAATTTCACAAAAGGGATTCCCGGAGGGAAACTCTTGTACCTCTTAAAAATGGAGCGGATTTCCTTGGGATGGACGACATCTGGCTTCAACAACTTATTGATGCAGTAAAGCATTGGGGCTTTCGATTGCGCATGATAGAACGTCATATATCCCAGCAATCAGCTGCTAATATCCAGCTTTCACTGAGGTGCGTATCAAGAAAGGTCTTGTGAACTTCTTCATCCAAGACCAAGACTGGATCGCGAATACTTCGATCTGCTGAAATAACATTAACATGTCGCCACATTAATTCGAGACCTCTCACCGGATAACGTACTCAAAGTTTTCCTTTTACGAAGACGCTAACCCGTCGTTCGTAGTCGTCTACCAAAACCCGACGTAATGTCTTTCCATTCGACGATTCCGGCAACTAAACCCAAAATGATAATTATCATTCTCCTCCATGATACATCGTATACAGGTCTTACCTCTCCAACAACTTCGATACCTCCGTGTAGCCATTTGGACTTTACCAGATTTCTCTCGGTCCACCGTTTGAGGGCGTCGACAACGGCTGGATCCCCTGCTTTCTCGCCAGCTTTGCTTAGAACAACCCACGCTCGGAGAATCCTTTGGTGTCGATTCGTCCCCGCGCTTACCCCGGCAACAATAACTTCCCTGACATACTGTCCTGGGTGCGCATAGATTATGGTCTCGACCTCTTCAGATAGTTTCTGTCGACGGTCGAGTTAGATGACATAACGATGGTCTGAGGGGAAGGGCTCACCGCTCGGTCGGGGTTGAATGTGTTCATGGTACGAGGGGGATGAAGCTGCACCTTCTCGAAGAGCTACATGTCGGTTCTGACATGATTTAAGTACTGTTCGTAGGAGCCGAATCATTTAACGCCACAGCGATATTTCTTCTTTTTCGCATCATTGAGATGGAGGCAGTGGTCTAGAAGCCGCATATCTTCGAGTATGGTTCGAAGCCGCGATGAGAGATCTTGATTGGCTTGTTTATAGTACCTTCAAAGTAGTACCGAGAATGAATCTTTTATGTTGGTGGATAGGATGAAAGATACGGCCGTCCGGTCCGGTACTGTCCGACGTGAGCGGTTGTTGATCTTTTCGTTCAACTTGAAATTCCGTCCCTTTGTCCGGTTCAGCGTTTTTCCAACACAGGACATGCTTCCTTGTATCGATGGGGCTGCTTGTACTTGGGATTTGAGTTGATACTGCGGCTTCAATGACTAGAGCGGACATGGGACCAGTGGTTCTGTGTCATGTCATGCCCTCGAAGCAATTTAGCGGCTTAAATGCTCCTGCCGGCGGTGCATCAGAGATGTGGCGTAACGCGTTGCTTCCTGGATTCCATTGCTATCTACTTACTAGGATTTTCATGCAGGGTGCCTCTAGTTGGCTGAAGAAGGTTCGTGACTCTCACATTATTGTGAGTCACATAAAAAGCTGCAGGATTAATTTCTTCAATCTACTTATTACACTGGCAGCACCCAGCATAGTGCGCTATTGTTAAATCCAATACCCTTGCTTAAATGCTCCTGCATCAGAGATGTGGCGTTGATTCCTGGATTCCGTTGCTATCTACTTGTTCATGCCGGGCGCCCCTACTTGGCTGAAGAAGGTTCGTGATTCTGTTATAATTTCTTCGATCAGAGCTGTCTACTTGATTACTACACTGGCAGCACCTCAGCATAGTGCGCTATTGCTAAATCCAATACCCTTGTATATCATCGGCTAAATCCGGTGTTTCCGTTGTTCTAAGCTTGCTTTGTTCGACGCTCTGGTAGATAAGAATGCAACAGCACGCGCATCGCGTGTTCTTCACCCACATCCACCTTTGATCCATCTGCTAACGAATTCCTTTCTCTAAAATGGACGCACTGAAGGCAAGTGGTCAACCAAAACGACTCTTCCTTTTACTTGACGCGATTTGACAGGAGTCAGCTCTCAGTGGCTCGGGCGACGCCCTTGTTCAACTGGGAGAATTTGCCCGCGATGATACCACTGTGTTCCCTCACCTCATTCAGGTCATTCGCGTGTTCCTAAACTACTTGCGGCTACCAGCGTCGACGGACGCCGCATCTCCTGAAGAGTTCTATACATTGTTGGACAGAGCAGCGTGCTATTTTCATGGGCTCAATGTCGCTCTTCAATCGCCTCAGGCTCTCGAAAATTCCAAATCCGCGGGACTGATGACCACTTGTCCCAAGATATACCTTTGGGCTGTCAAGTTTTTCCAGCACTATTTCGTCGACGCCAATCTCCCCATTTCTACACTGGCAGTGTGTGCAACTACCGTTCGGATTGTGGAGCTCCTCAGTACCCTGTCCGCCGACCCTGATTATTGCGAAAAGATGCGAGAGACCAAAGGTTTCGTTTTCTCTATGACCACGCTGTGGATATACGGCATTCGAGCAGGACAGGGTTTAATTGAGGACGTTGTCAGGATAACTATGATGCATATCCTACAGAAGCGCACTCTTGATAAGGAAGTTACCGATGCTCTCAACAGGGTTCCGAACGATGTTGTAGTGGAAATCTGCACTCGCGTTGTTGCCAGTGAGCAGGACCCTGAGGCCGACTACGACGCGGGTATCATGTTCCTAGTCATCAGCACGATGTGTTCTCGTTCGTTCACTCGGGCCTTCATCTCGTGCCACTCTGTGCCATGGATCTGTCGACGGCTTGCCAGCATCGCAGTCAAGGAAGAGGAAGATGCCATCTACGCCAAACTGTTTCAGGTCTCGTTAGTCTACTTGCAACGAACGTTTAAGGAGGGTGCTGGCCGGATAATCGAAGGACTGGACGCTGATGTGATACCGATGCTCTTAAAGGTACAGTCAAAGTTGGAAGCTGATGACAGGGATGCGACTCTTGTCCCACTGCTGCACTTGATAACATCTTACACCCTCTATCGCAACGTACTCACAAAGCTGTGGAAGGCCGTATACATGGCCGATCTGGGACCTGCAATTTCTGAGGCGGGACCGACTGGCGATGCTTGGACAATACTGAAGGAGATCACAGAGACGCGTTGGGAGATACTCAAGGACTACATGGCTTCTGGCCGTGAACTGACAAAGTGCTCGTATCCTGCTGTAAGCTCTCATCATGATTCCCCAACACCCCGTCGCTCACGCGATCTTATACAGTGTCCGCACCCGGATGTTGGCCCAAAGCGGACGCTCAGACGTTGCGAGGGTTGTCATTTCGAGTATTATTGCTCGAAAGAGTGTCAGAAACAGGATTGGCGTGACGGACATAAAGATGTTTGTCGAATGTTACAAAACTGCCTTCGAGGTCAGTTCTCTCTTTCTATGAACAAGTTCCAGGTAACGATCGTCAACAGATGGCCTGCCCATGCTTATGTCGAAGCGCGAACGACATTTCGCCTACGCCATTATTGAAAAAGACATCCAGGATAACGCTCAACTCATCGAAGAGCTGAAGTCGGAAAAGCGGAGGGACACGGACGGTCCAGTCGTCTTGCTCACTGTCACGGATTACACGCCGGTCCCAAGGAAGTTGTATATCCGCACGGATGAAGAATTTCGCAGATCTGAAAACTTACCTGTTGAGAAGTGGGATGCTGCTTTGGAGCTTGCGAAGGAAGCCGGCAAGGATTTCGTCCTTTCGATAATTCCGCAAGGAACAAAGGCGCAAGCGTTGCTGGATATGTATCCATTTGATTTCGATACGATCTCTGTATAGCTAAAGCTGATGTTTTGGAATGGCAATATATTGTAAACATAAGCTACTACTTATCTGACGTGCTACTCCCTCTTCCCCTGATAGGTAGGTTGGTAGTATTACACCGTTCCAATGTAGCTCCGGTCATGAATGGCTTCCGAATGAGTTTTTGGGAATGTATTTTTGAACATGACATGCCTCATGCCGAAATTTCATCGCATCGAGTCTAAAAGAGAGGTAAGAATCAACTGCTGGAGATAGAAATGCGAATCTAGTAACGGAACAAACCAATTGCTCGTTTCATGGTATAATCATAGTCAATTACTCGTATGCCGTCGAGAGTGTCACCCGGCCAATCAGGACTTTCTCCCAACATTCCCAAGGCGAGCACTCTCTGGTAGAATCGGCTCTGTAGGTCGCCTGTGTCTAACTGTATTTTTAAGAACCCCGTCTCCACGAGCTCAGATAGTATTCGAATGCACCATTGTGCGCACGTCCAACCTGCGCTGAAGATGTGTTGATAACAGTGGCGTCTCGCCTTGCTCTGCATCTTGTTCTTCCAGGAACGCATGTACGTCAGAGATTGGGAGATCGATGGAGGGGAGACGGACACAGCAGTTGAACTTCTCCGTAATAGCTAGGTTGGGCTCTATAGTGTGTGCTAGCTCCCAGAATGAATCTCCGTTGGGGTTATTAATCTGGTACACCTTTAGCGAACGAGTGAACCTCTTATCGCTAGTTGGAACGAGGGCCCAATGGTAGGCGCCAGTCATTCCAATATCGTAGAGGGCGATGTAGAGATACATTGATTAAGATGAGATTGATCCAGACGTCCCTTGATCATCATCCGTGCTTTCACATGACCTACACCCTAAAGCTAATCAGAGACGATGCGTTGTGACTTTACTAATGCCAAGTACCATGGCTGGCAAGACATTGGAAGCTTTCTCGTGTTCTGTAAGATTTATGCGGTGCTGGCATCCATGTCAGTCATTCAATAAAGAACGAAATCTATAAACATTCTGAGGCTTTTCCGGAAGGATGTCGGTTTGTCCAATATTTGCTTCAGAAAAGTTCAAGCGACTAAGGACCTTGTGCCGGTACCAACACCAATATAGAATACAGATCAAACGTTAGCACAGACTTGTGACCAGAACAAAAGGACGACCCCCGGTTGACATATTGAAAATCATGAGTATTTGGAAGCATTGAGAGCTTCAGGATGCATCATAACGCCATAACCGGGGGGGGCTCAAATCAAGTCTACAAAAACATGAGGTCGGAAGATAGAGACAAGAATAGAACCCCCACATGGCGCCACAAGGGGCACGTCAAGAGGATCATCGGGGACGACGCCGGGAGGGACAGACATAATTCCAGTACTACGCCAGAGTGCCTGCTCCAACTCCGACTCCTTATCATAAAGGCCATTTCCCAGAACGCCGACGGCATTCCAAAACGTCTGCATCACCTCTGATCCCATACTCTGCCTCTCCATCATCGTAAACTCCCAATACTCAGGAACCACCCTGCCGTTTCCCAATCGACGATAGCTGCCAACCGACCGTCCTCGCTAACAATAACGTTTGTTTTAGTGAGATCGCAGTGGGAGAAATAAAGCCTGTGTGGTTTATCGTATACAGGAGAGGCGAGTTGTTGCAACCGAGGTATGCGGCTTTCCCATGACACGTCCGAGAGTAGCATGTCATGGAAAGCACGTATGCTTTTAAAAGGTTGCAACACGCGGCGATCTGTATAGCGCATGTATATGAACGGCAAACTATGAGGACCAGACACCTCACCCGAAGGAGGAGGAATAGAACGGAGTTCTGTGAGAGCTCGTTTCAAATCGTCGATAAGCTGAGCACCATCCGAGAGATCGAGGACGGGTTCAAAGGTGCGAAGAATTTCAGAAATTTCCTTGAGGCTCTGCTTTCCTCGCATCTGGGGAGGACCTCCCAGGAGCGTAATGTAACGGTGGAACTCGGGTGGATATTTAGTCCTGGCCCACAACCAGTCTTGAAGGGTGACTCCTTCGACTTTGGTCATAAGGATCAGTCCGTCTGGCAATTTAGTCCCTGTTGGGATGTCGGGACGGACGTCAAGAACACGAGGGACAGGAATGGATGTGTTTTTATGGATAAATTTTATGTTATTGGCTTCAATTTCTGGGGGTCGATTGTGGGTATGTTTGAGGATCAGACCGAAGGGAAGGTGTTGGATGTTCCATTCTCCAACGCCATACCAATCTGCGAGACGGAGGTACATTGAAGATCGGATGTATTTAGGTGGACATAGCCATAGCCGCCAAGAAAGTGAAGTGAGCACGGAATCATGCTTGAACGCAGTAGGATTCGACGTTCAAGTTGTAGCAACCTCGTGGTTTGTCAGCAGGGAATACGGAGCTCGGACCGCTATCCGACCGGAGAGAGTTTATTAAATAATTTATTTCTACGATTTACGACTCTCTAAAGTTAACTCCCATCATCCACCTATGCTTCAACAAAAGGATAGTCGGTATATCCCTCTGGGTGGTAATCTGCAAGATAGAAGAGCTCTCTTTTGTACGGGTTGAGAGGTACGTCTTTCTGCAGTCTGAGTACCAGGTCGGGCTAAAGAAAACCATTTATGAATTTCAAGAAAGAGAACGGTCGCTGACACTCACGTTCGAAACAAAGTGCCTTCCAAAGGCAATCAAGTCGCTGCTCTTGTCTGCAGCCTCCATGGCGGTCTGCCTGTTCCGCCCGCAGCGATGAGTGTCTTGGGCGCCCATATTGCCCGAATAAAGTCGTTCTCTTCGTCGGCGCCGACGGTCTCGCGGTCAAAATTGCCGAAAATGCGAGGCTCGATGATGTGGAGGTAGGCAAGGTCGGGATGCCGGGACTTTATCTGCGAGACGAGGTGCGCAAATGTTGGCTTTGGCTCCTTCATGTTCATATCTGACACCCATTCAGCTTTGCACCTCCTTGGATGAGATCAAGAACGTACCTTGCCAGCCATTCCACGGACTTATTCTGTACGCCGTTCGCTCGGCACCCACCGCCTTCACGACGGCCTCGATAACCTCTAGCGGGAACCTTGCCCTGTTCTCGACGCTTCCTCCGTATTCATCTGTCCGGGTATTCGCTGCGTCACGAGTAAACTGATCCAAGAGGTGGCCGAGCGCTCCGTTGATCTCAACGCCGTCAAAACCTGCTTTTACGGCATTCAACGCCGCCTGCGCATATATCCCCGGGTACTCCTTGATCTCGTCCACTGTGAGAGGTCGCGGTGTGCGGGAACGACCCGTCAAGGGGACGTCTGACGCAGAGACGTACGGGAATCCTTCCCTGTCGAGGATTTCAGGAATCCCTGCTCGTCCTAGAGCCCACAGTTGGCAATATATGAAGCATCCCTTTTCGTGGACAGCATCCGTGATCTGGTGAAATTTAGATAATGAGAATACAGGTGGCAAAACGTGGATACGCGCCTGTTTCCATACTTCTATTTACTCGTCGCTCCATATGCCGGGAGCGTGGTCCATACCACCAGCCTTGGCCGCAATGAACGTCGCTTCGGAGACGAGGAATGTTCCTGGCGTGTGCGCTCGTTGGACATAATAATCCTTTACGATCGGGAGGTGCGGTACGTGCGCCTTTGACGCTCTCATGCGCGACATAGGTGCGAGGACGACTCGGTTCTGAAGGGTCATTTTTCCGACCTTGATTGGCTGGAGTAGTTTCGAAGACATGGTACAGGTTGATAGTGATTAAACGCGTCGAATGGCAGTCTTTTATATGATGGTCAGTTATCGTTGCATTTGAAAGCCATCATCTCTGATTGTTTGTTTCAGTACATAGTTGCGTGGTGCTGGCAGAAAATTATCTGGACATCCGTCTTCTATATATAAAAGGCCTATCTACATACCAAGATGTGACGCGTCAGAACGGCAGTCGTCCCTAGACTGACAGAAATACTCCCAAATCATCAACGATCACATCGGCACAACCTAATTTAAGACCTGTAAGAGATCTTTATCAGTCGTTGTTCGTGTGCTGATGGTTCTACTCGTAGTTTGGGTACCCCGCTTAACAGGCTTATTCATTGTGTCTGCATTCAACAAACATTGGCCGCCTACGAACCGAACAATTTCTGGTGTCACAACATTAGTCAACACGTTTGGTTAATCAGAACCGCGATCAAATCAACATCATTTTCACTGCTTAACCGCTAAACCCCAATATGCGATCCACTTGCGAATACCTAATTCCTTCGCAACTGCCCACATCTTCCTTCTCAGCTCCAATATACAGTCCTTGAGACTATACGCAGCATCCGTCCAGTCTCTGGACCTCGCACTCCTGTAGAATTCCCGACAGACATCGACAGCGAAATCGCCGTGAATGGGGTACAGAGTCCCGAAGAGTTCAGGTCTTGCTGCAGCGCAATGCAAAGAAATGTAGTTTCCTGCGACGCGTCTTTGGAGCCTGGAGGTAAAGTGGAAGTGGACACGTGCACGCGTCCGCCCCAAACGTGTTATTTGATATTAGGAGCTCACCTCTCCCATCATCCGATTCATCGTCATTTCATTCGAGGGCGCTGCAAATGCCCATCTGGATGCGCTCAGCCTGCGGTGTAAAATTGCGCTGCTTCCTCGATACAGTGTCATTGTACAGCAGTTCAAGCTTAGGTTCTCTCGTGCCGTCAAACTCTGTGCAGCATGACTAGAAGAGGCGGACAGCGTTGACCACCGATGTGATTTTCTCGAACATATTCATCCGATGGACCAAGCGATGGTTTATGCGGTGGCCATCTAGGCTCCTGGTGCAAGTCAAGCCCGACATCGGTAGCATTTGTTTACTGGATATAGCCTCTTGCAGATACACTACTCATCCATCCATGTAGTCGACAAATATATCCTTCAGGGCCCCTTCACTCTCGTGCTATCAACGTCTAATTTCCAATGGCTCTCGTCTTCGTTGATTCCATATTTTAACGGTATTCCGATCCCATGTTTCTTGACCGTGCTTGGGACTTCGGAATACACCATCAAATACACATCCTCCACCAATCTAGCTTCTCTCAACGGCGCGCCTCTTGGCAAGTCGGTTTTGGTTCCTAGTAGCAAGAAGGAGAGCATGCACAGCACCACGGAGCACACAAAGGCAACAACCGACCGCCAGCGGAAAATTTGTAGCCTTCCTTTTTCCAACGTACGCGTTAATCCTGCATTTACCAGCTGCGGGGTATCACCGGTGTCTTCTGCCATTGTTGTATGGCCATATGAAGAGTGGAAGTTCCCGCAAATCTCCCCCGAGTTGGACGTCAACAAATACGGATAATCACAGCCTTGCCAAATGCCCCAGACCCAGCTCGCGAATAGACCTTCGATCCACTCTTCCAAGTCAGTCACTCTCATATACTTCGCCTCCCAATTGGTTGTATTGACCAAGCCCATCGCCAGAACTTTCTCCGCTACCGTGTGTCCGAGATCTCGCCATTCCATCCCACCTCCCGGGTCTGGTATAGGGCTAAACGCCGTCAAGAAGGTGTTGGCTAGCCTCTTCGACGGCGATTCCTCCCATACGAACTCGGTGTATTCATGCCTATCTACTTTGGGAGGTGTATCGCTATCTGAGAGCTTCAAAGTCTCAGTAACGCCTATAATGGTGTGATTTAGGGTGAGGGAACATCCAAAAACTTGGACATATCCAACAGTGAAGTTGTATGTGGTGCCATTTCACCCGGTGGAGTCCAACAGGATGGCGTTTTCGTCTGTTGTGGCCCATGCGAAGAGTATCTGGTGGTGGGAAGGGAAGCCAAGGGATTCTTTCAGTGCCCATGGATGGAGCACGACCTTTGCTGGAAAAGAAACTAATCAGCTATCTCCAAAACCGACACGATGGATGTACACACAATGATTGTTGTGTATGTCCCAGTACGTGGAAAAGTTAACTGCACTATCGGAATACGGTGGCGTCGAATTCATCGAGACGCTAATCCACATGTCCATATTCCCGTCAAGCGAATTAGGGTCGAACACTGTGGCGGAAGAAGTATCATTGCTCCCTGCTGGAACAAGAAACGCTTCTACATTAGCAGAAGGTTGTCCACAAGTTACTTGCATCCGGGTCGAGTTGACGTGTATAATGTTATAGGAGAAGCCGGGAGTTCCGGGTAAATCGTGGACAAGACTACAAAAATTGTGTCACAATCGCCAGACGTAGCGAAGCGATGAACAGCTGCTTACGTCCCCTGCAGTCCCTGCGTCCGCGTATTGTTCACATATGAGATGAACATATCAATATCTCGCGTCTGGTTCATCTGTCAGCTGATAGACGTAGCGCACTGAGAAGACGCACCGGCCAACCCAGACTCGTGTTTGTGAAATAATCCTGTACGCTCCTCGACTCCATCGGGAACGGATCGAGATATCGTCCCTGGTGACTTGTAGCCTGTTTTGGTACCGAATCCCAGATCCTCGTCTGGTTATAAATTTCCACTCCTACCACGACTTTCATAAGCAGACAACTTGCAGGACATTAAGCGAGCGCACCGAGGACACTGGATCCGGCTAAATGCACCCCGGCTCCCGTTATAAAGTAGAGCGGGATGAGGTTTCGTATCCCACGCCAGTTGGTGAAGACGTTTCCTATGCCGCCCCATGCTTGGATACGCACATCGAGATCAACTAGTGTTCGGGCTGGAAGACGAAAATCCAGTAAAAACAGAAGGAAAGCAAAGAGGGTACGAACGATGCCTTATAGCTTCATCCACCGCAAACGCTCGAGAAAGCACGGATAACGAGATGACCGATACCGTGAAGAAGATTTGAAAGCCGAGTGTTATGTAGCTCGCTACGTTGCCTGCCTAGGGTGGAGTTGAAGACGATCAAATCAGACGATGTACAGGCAGGACGAATACCTGGCTGCTATCGATGTATGCGTTATGTTCCCAGTGGAATATTCCGACGACAAGGATGATGAGGGTAATGAGGAGAAGGAGAGCATGCAGAACTTGCACAATGAATAGTCGACAGGATGTTCGAAGGACTGGCGTTTGCTCCGACTTGACGACAAGGTTGTGTTGGCTCGAATCCTTCATGGGGTCCAAACCATCGAAAAATGCGTCATTTTCGCCAGCCGGCATGGAAAGAAAGGATAAGAAAGCAACAAGAAAAAAGGCTTGGTCTTGGTTTCCAGCATCTTTGATAAGTATCTGGATGAAACACGAACCGCATCCCTGACTGTAATCAAATTCGCGAATGCCAAGATATCTTTATTTCCACTGAGTCTTCTTCATCCTTCGAGATTTGAGCCCATTGAGGATATGAATCGCATATTAGAAGTGTACTAGACGATTCTCCCTGCGATTAAGAGATTTAATCTTCAGCGGCTCGCCATTTAAGCCCTAAATCATGCTGAATCTGACTAGCGTTACGGTAACACACTGCAGCAACAGGCTTGGAGACGATTGTATCACGTATGCTGAAGGGGAATATCCCGAGGCAATTAATAGGCAGTCTCCCTTGGGTACAGTTCGGAGGCATTTCACTAATATATTATCCAGACACTCCGCCGGTTTCATGATTGTATTCAACATTGACTATCGACGTGCACAATGTTCGGGAAAACCTTTCGAACTTGAGATAGCATCACTGGACGAGACAAAGGACTTCGAGTCGGACCACGTTTCTCTATAAACTTTGTCACATTCGACAAGACAATTTCGCTATCGCTGAGAATATCCCAGTCCGTCGGCTCCAATGCACCGACAGGAAAGACGACGCAATGCACACTGGGCAAGAACGATATCCTTGATAGAAGCTCTGCACTATCCTTTGCCACACTGGAGTCTTTGCCATCTAAGCTGGACACTTCTACGCGTTCCAATTTCGGGAATGCTTTTGGTGTGACGAGTAGATTGGTCAAGACGTTGAAATCGGCGACGAGTCTGGTAAGGCTGGGCATTGCATTCTCGCTAAGAGGGATCAATCGCCCTTTCACAGGCATCTCCCAAAATGGCTCTCCAAGGAAGGTGAGCTCGCTGATTGACGAATGCGCCTTGTCCGAGAGTAACCGGATCACTTGAGACGTCGTCAGACTCTCAAGGGTCAGCTTGCAGAGGGTAGGGATGTGGATGGGGTTTTGGAAACCATGGAGAAGGGTCAACTCGCGGATAGGAGAAACTGCCGTTGAGCGAAGCAGCCAGTCAAAGAAGTGGTCAGATATGAAATCAAGATACAATGTAGTGAGAGCCGCGAATGGCGGAGGATGGAAGACAGGTTGGCAGGAATTCGGCACCTTCACATCCAGACCCTTGAGCTTATCTGAAATTATTGTCGTGGTGAAAGACGTAACACTATCGTATAATGCAAGGTTCGTGCAGAAGGTGTTGAATACTCTCGCATTTATGGGAGGAGTGTAAGTCATTTCATGAATGTTTATCTCGATGTGAAGGGCTGGGGGCTTTTGGTCGCCGGGAATCGTGTCTATGTATCTAGAGAATTCCTGGTATTCTTTTTCGTAGTGTCAGGCCAAATATAAGGGTCATTGACGGGATACGAGGTTTGGTGATGACGCATAGGCGAAGCTCTGCAAAGGAGGAAAACGGCTGTGGCTTTGGATCCGGTGATTGTATCTTTAGCACGAGCTGGATAGGTAGGAGGGTAGTATCGCAGAATTTGCTGTATCGTTTGAGATACTCTTTCGGGGGACCCAACCACCGCGCCATGGCAACGTCATTGAGCCTTCGACTGACACGAGCGAGGGAAAAGATGTCCCTTTGGGTTGTGAGCATCCTGGCAACGATTGCGAGGAGTTCGGTAGGAAGACCGGCGAGAGAGTTGGGCGCTGGGTCGGAATGGCCTCCCTTTCTTTTTGTTCTGCGCCTCTTGATGGCCATGTCAGAGAGACTGTGGAATTTCAGTGCGGTTCGGTAGGTTCTCCTTTTGATCAGACGGCTGGCTCTTGGTGGTAAGGAACCTTTATACTGTCCTTGCGCACAGCCCCACCTTGTGAGACTTCTGGTTATATTGGTCATGCCAGAGACCGGCATGCATCGGCTCTCAGAATTTCGTCTTCAATTTCGGGCCGAGCAGGGCACTGAAATTCTCGGACCGCCGTCCAGGGATCCCAACTACCAATCGAATCAACCATCTCACTAAACATTCAACCTCTGTCTCTGCCATCGAGGGCTTCTGCAGTTTTTCTTTCGTTACTCAACCGTTCTATAATCCTCTTTTTCCTCAAAGTAAAACCCACTGATTCAAACTACATTCGACGAGCAACGTCAACAACGGTACTAGTACTACGGTAACTGGGATGATTGAGATACCTCAAGTGGGCGACGACTAATAGTAAACGATTAACATCTTCTCTTAGGATTCCGCCTTTGCTATGTGCATTACCATGGGGCGAAGTTGTCCCGACATTGAAAAGTAGTATCACCTGATGCAAATTGAAATCACCATCGTCTGACTAAACCTTTGACCTCCACTGCCGGGCCCCGAATATGTTTCCTATAAAGAGCTCTTCCAGGTCTTGAGGACTCCGCGTACATCATGTCTTCCGTACTCCTGCAGAATGGCACCGTCATTGTCTTTGATGACCGTGACGACCCTCAACCAATTCGGGCGGACGTTTTGGTCAAAGGAAATGCCATATTTCAAGTTGGACAAGATCTAAGGCCTCTTGATGAATCTACAGAGGTCATTGACTGCACGGACAAGATCGTTGCACCCGGGCTTATAGACACCCACCACCATATGTGGCAAACTCAGCTGAAGGGTCGGTTTGCTGATTCCACCTTGTTTGATTACTTCTCTAAAGGTGGGAATGGGGAATGGATTTCAAGGCGTTACAGCATTATCTGATATGTTGGCGCGAAAGGCTGGTGCCAGTGGGACTTTTTCACTGCTGAGGACATCTTTTGGGGAGAGCTTGCCTCGTGCATGGAAGCTCTAGATAGCGGTACAACTACCGTCGTAGATCACGCGCACTGCAGTCGCACGCCGGACCACGGTTGGTTTCGGTACATCCATATCCGAATTGGAGACTGACCTTCTTCTCAGTTACTCAAGCAATTTCCGCCACTTTGACCTCTGGTCTGCGATCTTTCTATTGTTATGCGGTCGTGCCGGAAATCAAATCGTGGTCTCCTCAATTCGTACTGGGAGACTCTCCGGCATGGGGAAATGAGCTGCTCAAGACTTTGGCGCAGAAAAGTCCCTTTGGTCCCAATGGACGCGTCCGAATGGGTCTTGCGTTCGATCAGTTGTATCTACCCAAAGACACCGGTTCAAGAGATTATTGGTACCGCGCGCCAACTAAAGCTCTTTCCTCTCACCGCTCATGCGGCCGGTGGAGCATTACAAGGTAACCTCTATGGTTGCAGCTTCTTTCTCGTCGTACTGATTCGCTTTAAGGCTTTCTTCCACACATCCAGCAGACGCATGATTACGGCCTTCTCGGTCCGGACTGGATTTTCAGTCACGGAGGATGGATCACTCTCGCTGAGCTGGACTTGCTGAAACAGTCCGGAGCGACTATCTCCGTAACTCCAGAATCGGAACTGCAGATGGGACATCCAATGGCGCCCATTGAATCCTCGGATTATCCTGGCTTGCGGGACTGTTGTTCCATCGGCATTGACTGCTCGTGTTCGAACTCGGGTGATATCGTTACTCAAATGCGATTGATGCTACAGTCGAGTCGAGGTATCATTGGTCGACAAGTCAAGGAGAAAGGAAAGATTGTAAAAGAGTTGAGTGTTAAAATCGGGGAGGTCTATGCCATGGCAACCATTCGTGCTGCAAGGTCTTTGAAGCTTAACGCGGGCCAGTTGAAGGAGGGCGCGCTGGCGGATATTGTCGTTTATGACACCCTTAGTCCGTCGATGATCGCGGGTGCTGCGGAGAATCCTGTTGCGGCTATCATGTTGCATTCGAGCGTCAGGGATGTCAACACAGTCATTGTGGATGGCGTCGTTCGGAAAAGGGATGGCAAGCTTCTGCCTGTCGAGCTTGACGCCGATGCTTCGGTGCGGGTACAGGAAAAGGTACTTGGTTGGAATGATGTTGCTCAGCAGGTGTTGAGGAGTCGACTCGAGATAGAAGGGAGGATGAAGGATGTTGGCTTTACGGAGTCTATTGTTGCGCAAGGGATCAAAGATGCCTTTCATCTATCAGACGACGTATTTGTATAGGATTCGCGAGGATGTATACTATCTGGTGCCGTCTCGGTATGATGCCATCGGCATTCAGAGAACAAACTACGGGCGCATTCGAGTTGGATCATCAAGTATTTCAGGTAAAAACTCAAGGAGTGTTGTTGTGATAGACGTACCCTGGGCAAGGACGATATCCTTGACAGAAGCTCTGCTACCTACTTCACGCATTTCGGGAACGCGTTGGATACGACAAGTAGTTTGGTTGAAATCGGTGGTGAGGCCGAGCAACGCTCTCGAGCTCAATTTCCCTCTCTGCCTCGTTCATGAATATGAGCTCGCTTAGCGAGGAATGCACTAGTCCGAATACCCAAGGTAGGTAGATCCGAAGCCTCCCGGATGGCAAACCGCAGTTGAAGACAATGGTCAACTCGCTGATAGGAAAGGCGGCTGCTGAGTGGCGCAAATGTATACTGGATGTGCAGTTTGGTGAGAGGTGATGGCTGGAAGGTTGCTGGCGGTGAGAGACACGACATTGTCGTATTCTGAGAGTTGGCTGAACGTCTGTGGGGACGTGAGGTATATTTAACCTGACATGAAGCGTCGGGTGCTTGGGATCGTGATGTACAAGAGAATTCTTGGTAGTTTGTGTCAAATGTGACGTGATGTTGGGTTTTGTAACGAGGCATAGGCGAAGGGTGAAAACAGCGTTGACTTTCGGTACATTTTCGGAAGGACTTCCGCAGAATGTGCTGTATCGTCTCAGATCGTTTCGTTGGACACAGCCGGTGGTGTTGTTAAATCGCCGACAGACTCAAGCGAGCGAAATGATGTCATATCTGGTTGATGATTACGGGTTCGGTAGGATGGCTAGCGAGGAATTTAAGCGTGAGTTAACGTTGTTCTTGGTCCTCCTTTCTTTTCGCGCTGCGTGTCTTAGCGGGCATGTCATATAGCAATTGTGAGAGCCACGTCTGTCTCGGTATTCTTACTTTTATGGAACTGTACAGACCTGGATGCTGGCTGAGGTGAAGGAAGGGGATAGTATGGCCCCTTTTTCTCTGTGGCGAGCCCGGCCTTCGGTCGTGACGTCGTTGGTGTAGGTCCATGTGTACTTCTCTGTCCTAATGGTCTCGACCAAGTCCCAAGTAACCGTACTGCTCCGCCATGTCCCAGGTCTCTGTTCCTGTTCTCCTTTCTTTGCTGAATACCTCAAGGAAACAATTGCACTGGTTTAAGGGACGAGTTTTAAATTCTGTCAGGGCCAAGTGGCCGTGGTTGTGCTGGCATCGATATCGCAATTCATTATGGGAGTCCGGTTAGCGTCGGCCACGAGGGGTACGGGTGCAAATCTTTGTGAATGCTTCTGTGTCACCAATATTAATTTCTTGATGAAAAGCGTACTTCTGTGGGAGAGACGAATACACGAAACGGGTATCTCCTAGCATTGAATTAGGATGAACTAGTAAGAAAAGTGCGACCTGTCAGGTAAAATACTGAACGACATACTAGGCGTCGTGTCTAAAAACGGCAAGGTGCCATGGCAACCATAGCAACGACATGACATCCAAACAGGCACAAAGGCAAACGTCTCTTTACTACCATTTACCACCATTCCACGGATATCACCCATCGAGGGTAACGAGCCGGACGACAAAGGCCCTAGGAAACATATATAACGGACTCGGAGACCAGCAGTGGGTTCAGCATCAAGCCAATTCTCGCGCAGTTACGTCGGGGATCGCATTTCGCCATGGCATCTGCAGTTCTTCCGGAACCAAAAGGTGGGTTTCCTTCTTGAAAAGGGCAGCGAGCAAGGCCGAATATCTAGGAATCGGCGCCGCAGAACTATATATGTAGTGGGAGAACGGTATTGCCAGGGGCTGCATCACGAAGCCGGCACCGTTGATGCCATCTGTCTCTTATTGTCTGAGCATCTTCATCGTACGTTGCTGATTCGCTTTCCCAGCCGAGCGTCTAGTTTCGCTCTCTGTTGACGGTCGTCCGTCGTCGTCACCATTCCCATCGCCAGGCTCGCCTTTCCTGCCGCCCCCAATGCCCAGCGTCCACGAATTCGCCATACCAAACCCAAAAAACAAGCCAAAATCCCAGGAAAGACATACAGATACCCAGCCAGCCTCACCAGTCCGTGTTTTTTCCCCAATAACGCCGACACCGCCGGCGGCACTCGAGCCGTCGGTAACGACCCCAACCACGCCCGTACCACCAAAAGCGAGCAGAAATTCCGTATCTTCACTTGCATCGAACCGTCCAGCTCCTCCCTCACCGGCGATGTCACGCCGTGCCTCAGCTGCACCCTCGTCAAGTGGCCTTTCATTATCCCGGGCTAACTCCACACGGACGCAGTCTATCGCGTTGTCTGTGACTTCCGTGACTTCGACGTCGAAGAAGCGCGTCGTTGCAGAGATCCGTATACGTGACTTTGGGTATCCTGCGACGGACGAGCGGCACCGGGGGCTAGGGCCAGACGTGCCCAAGCCTAATCGACCGGCTGTGATAAACCGACTAGAGGCAGACACCGACAAGGAGGAGGACAAGGATGAGGACGAAGAAGGGGACGAAGGCTGGTCGCGTTTCAGGTGGGGGATCGGCCGGCTCAGCTGGAATTTCGGCGCCGGCCATTCGTCGTCGTCGTCCTCTGCAGCGGGCGGGTCTGGCGGCGATGGGTTTCCGAGCAAATCGGATCTGGAACGGAATTTCGTTGAGGCAGATGATGATGATGACAACGAGGATGATGACGAGTTTTACGACGTCGAGGAGGAGGAGGAGGAGGCCGCTGTAGATGAGCCGCTGCTGCCAGGTCTGTATAAGGCGCTGTATGCCTTTGAGCCGGAGGGTACGGCAGAGATGGCGCTGGAGGAGGACCAGATTGTTAGAGTGGTAGGTCGCGGAGGGGGAGTAGGTTGGGCCGTCGTCGTCGTGGATAAAGAGAAGAATAAGGGTACGCAACAACAGCACGCCTTGGTTCCGGAGAGTTATCTGGAGTTGGTCCAGCTAGACTGAGAATCGTTAGCTGGCCCATGTTGTAGCGTGCAGGCGCGCGTGTACATCTCAGCTGCCTGTTTCATTGCCTTGTTTTCATTTTCATTTTCTGTTGCATTACTGATTTCTTTTTGTTTAAACAAACATTACCGTGTAAAGCGTAGGTACCATATGGATCTTGGGACAATAGTAGCTTACATTACTTTGCTTTAACAGAGCGACCTAAGTCGGATAACGTACATGCTTTCTTTTATTCTCTTCAACTATCGTGCTTGGGGATCCAACATATGATGTTCTGCCATTAAAGGTACTCATCTAGAGGACACTATCTTGCAATTTGAGCGTCCTCGCTTTCGCTGCCAGTGGAACGGACTGTCCAAAACCATCGTGAGCTTATCTCCTATACTACTTGATAACACTTACTCGAATAGCACCGTTGCTAGAGGGCGAGTTGTACATAATAAGCTTAAGTGGACACGATCTGACTCTAAAGATAATCGATAAGGTATTTAGCGTATGCGAAATCCCACGACCTTGGGAAAAAGAACTCAGTTCGCGCTTTGATCATCCACAGAGGTAGTGGAAGGCTTAGATCTAGACCGCGATATGTCTTCGCTCGTAACTCAATGATCCGAATACGACCAGGCATCTGCCGCCAATGAATCTCATCCTCGCAAGTGGTGTCTCGATGTCAAAGGATTCAGGAAATTAGTACCATCAACAAAGGACCTGGAGGAAACTTCAACGCCGGAAAACTGTACTTACCCTCAAGCGCGGGCCGTCCGGGGCCGTAACAAACTTGTTTGACTTTTCGCCTATCTCTACTTTCCTATAACATCGGATATCACTGAAACGGCGACATCGAAGGGGATACCTTACCTGAATACGACCCGTGTGCCGTCGCTTCGCTAGTTTTCCCTCTGCCGATGGTACCCATGGTATGATCACGATTCTATTGTAATTCCTATCCATTCAGCGAGTGGCAGGAATCCTCTCTCGAATGATGCCTTTTGACCGCTTCACGATAGAACCCGGTTGCATACCGATGGAGTTGGTCCATCTGTTTCTTGCCGCAACTTCATTCGGCATGATCTGCCAGTGTTCTGGGGCGTTGCTGGAATGGATCGATGTAGAATGTTTGAAGACGCGTAGTCGGGCTATCGAGACGTACTAAGTCATGGTGTGTACTTTGCGTTGTAAAGTTGCCAAGTATGCGTCCTGGTTCCCCATTTGATTAGACGTCTACGGTGTGGCTATTGCTGTTGGTTGGCCATTCGTTATGTGCCGTCTCGAACGTGTGGTGAAGAAGCACGTGGTCAATGGCAAGTCTGTGCCATCATTCTAGTGCTGACATAGAATAATATGTGCAAACCAATAGGTGAGTTTTGTAAGGCTCGAGGACCTCAAGTTCGCCCTATCTCTAGCGCCATCACTGTTCTGACAAAACGAAGACAGCGAGTACGCGCGGATTTAAAGTGAACTGCTGCAGTCCTATGTACACGCCTACGACATACTAGTATAATTTGTATCTCAGTGGTTTGGGAGCATATACCCTCTGTCGACAGCCGCTGAAGCTTGAGCTTACGGACGCCGATCAAGAGTGACCCATACCATTGCCCTCCTCAATACGGCGACAAGGAGAATTACAAGATAAGTATTCACCCGTCATGTCTACAGGTACTCAATACAACTGGTATATCCATTCGGGCATCCTTGACTGCCAACGATGGCGAGGAGTCAAGTTTGATTGCAGCGAGAAGGACGGGGATGATGAGGGCAAGCCGCACACGCATGTTTTTCAAAGTGCCTTCTTGGAGTCCGGATTCAATGGCTGTCTCCATGGGGCAAGCACCGGACTGTGTTCAAGATGAAAGTAACCAGCAGAGAACGATCAGCTTGACTTCGAGTCTCGAGTAGCCAACCGCCCTTCCTAGAGCCTTGGTGATGACCATCCCTTACAAACAGCCGTATTTTTCTGGGACTTGACGGTCAACTTCCACCACCTACCTCCATACTTCTATTGCACTGGATCCATCGTCGGGAAGTAGGAATCTCCGGAACCGGAGAGATGTTCTCAACCAAGTGTGAACTTGGAGCTAGCGTCAACGGAACCAATATCATATCTCTTCGTGATCCTGACCGGTCTTTTCGAGGTGCCCGGTCATTCTTCTGTGTAACTTGATTAACTGCAATGGCGTCGTGCCATGCTGGCATTGGCCTCTGAGTCAGTGTTGAAGCAAACAAAGATCGGTCAACTCTGAGACGTTGCGCAACATCCTGTGAGATCACGACTCATCAAGCTCATCGTGGGGTACGTGCTGTATTCCCTGTTGGAATATGGCAATCCGGCATCTTGCCGAGCTTGCTGATTAAGGAAGAAGAAGTAGGAAAAGTATAGAAAGTTCTAGTAGAATAGTACTTTAGTATAAAAGTGGGTACTGTAGTGTACATCCTCATGCGTTTGCAGAGCTCAGCCAAGCGCAATACTATTGGCTTGCCACCGCGCGTCTATACTGGGAACGAACTGATCCCCCGTTTTACAACATTCCCTTCGCCCATTTTCTTGATAGATACACTAGTTCCAGGTTAAATATTCTCCTATTGTATACCGCCGTACTGTGAGATCTCATCTCTGTACCACTTGCGATAGTTGGTTCTCTTGCCAAAACATTCCCGGAACGATCCGTCGGTGTAGCGATTGTAACTGGTATCGTTCCTAACCTTTTTCAAGCAAGATCTACCCAACGGGATTTGTGCAATAATGGAACATGTTCAAGTTAGCAGGCACGCCGAGATCTCACCAGGATGCTTCAACTTGTCTTGATACTTTTCCCGGTCGCGAGTTCTCTAATTCCACAGAACGCTCACAGCTACTTTCCATACGAGATAGGGCTTTCTGCGGCAATATCGCACCTCGAGTCGCATCTCTGTTGCTAGTTGTGTTGAGACTGGCAATGTGAGTACACGGCGGCATCAAACACAGTCAGTTCGTAAGGATCCCGTTCTGACTGATTATTAACATGTAACCAGCAACCAATGAGCGTCTCAAGTTATTACACCGTTTATAACGAGAAGGTTGGTATGTGTTCACACAAACCGCTACCGTGTTTCTCTTGCTTTCCCCCATGGCGGCTCAGACAGCTATTTTGTCAGACCTTACCGACGACGATAAGGCTTCCGTATTTCAAGCTCTCGACGCCATTCTGAACTCCGGAATTCTTTACTCGCTTTTGCACGGTGGGCAACAACATTCAGTGTCTCGACATGTAGGTGCTGATTAATAACAGGCATATACACCGGCATTCTTGCTGTTACGTTGTGGACTATATGTGAGTCAGGAGCGTCTCTATTACAACATCTAAGCCAAATTTGTACCAAGTTGTCAACACATGTCAGTGGCCGATTCGACGATCTACGATCATCATCATCATTCTCCTCTATGCTCTGACTACATTCAATTTTGCTGTCACTTGGTCATATATACGCTCTGCATTCATCAAAAACGGGCAAAGCTTTCGGACTGTATATTCAAGACTTAACGGTCCAGTCTTTTGGGAGACTTGTATCACGTTGTATCATGGCTACTTTGGGTACTATTCTCGCAGACTCATATATAGTGTGTGCGACTCGCTGCGACCGTGGATCATCCACATCAGCTCACAATTCGCTTCTACTTTAGATATGGTGTTGCTGGATGGTTTGGGGACGACGCTGGCTTTTCGTTCTACTTCCAATACTTTCCCTAATTTCCGCGACAGGTGAAGTACCCGATTTCGTCTACTCTCTTCGTATTACCAACCTTCTTATGCAGTATTAAAATTTGTTGAAGAGTATCATGCCTACTTCAATACATCCTACGAAGTATTCCTACTGTTCTATATATCCTTCATCCTGGTGACGACATTATGGTGTACGTCCCTCATCATTTACCGCATTTTGACGGTTGTCGGGGTTGGGTGCGGAGCAGATGGTCGATTGAGAGTTTATCAACATTTCATTGCAGTGCTTGTTGAATCCTCAGCTCTCTATTCGATATCTCTGATTGTATATTTGGCTCTCGCTATTCACGAGAATTCTTGGATGTATTACCTTGATACCATAGCTGGTATCGTGAAGGTGCGCCCATACCCTAGATTCCCTTGTCATTGATCAAACACCTTACGTAGGGAGTTGCACTTGCACCTACGCTCCTTATTGGTCGGGCAGCGGCGGGACATACGCGCCTCAAAGACGACTGCGACGAAACTGTAGTATCGACACTTCGTTTCCAGACGCCTTCGGAACTTTGCACGACGAGCTTTCAATAATCCAACATGCAGAGCCCCAGCGCAGTCCTTGAAATGGATATTGAGGCTCAACCGGAGCGGCTAGTGGTATTCGTTGAAAAGACACAATACTGTTCATGACGAATCAGGCTGACATTTTGGATTCAATTTGGACTGTCATTTTTTTTGTCAGAGTAAACCTTTGTGATTATCGTACTTCCTACTTTACTCTTCGATCAATTAAGAAGTATCTAAACTTCTGAAATCTTACTCTGGTACTAGCGCCGGTGAAAACATAACTTCCTCGTCGTTCGTTTCAGTGAAACATTGATCGTGCGGATTACCATCATTCCAGTGCTGACATTGAATAATGTGTTTATGCACCCACACCTTTACGCCAACAATTTAGTAAGAGCTAAAGATCACAATTTCCTACTATTGGCATCATCCATTCAATTTAATCGACTTCATAATCACTGGCTTTGAGCGCATTCTTCGCGTCATCCATTGTGATGTAGTATGCTCTGTCGCCTCCAGCAGCCTCGATCTGATCTCGTCGACTTGGAGTAAGAATCAGGACGATAAACACTGGAGGTGCTACATACCGAGGATTCCCCGTTACCCAAGAAAGAGAAGCGGTTCTGATATAACGGGACAAAAATCCAGTCTTCCCACCGGGGAGAAGCTAGTGTTTCCATGAATTGGAGAGCTGGCAAGCACCGATGATCAGCGATGTGTATTTATTAATGTCGTGTTAAACGTACTGCTCCCAGCGTACAGAGCATCCGGTTCACCATCGGGTTTACCACCCTTATACCAGGAAGCGCAGGGGTCGGACTGTGAAAATTGGTCATGAAAACATGGAGTAGCGAAGAATATCCGCACCCATATAAGATCCCTCATAAGAGCTACAGATATTGATCAACCATTACCAGCAATGTGATCAAGTACCAGCGAAGAACGTACACTCTCGTTGAATGTTATATTCGTCCTGTGCATCGGGGTCAATTTCCATGGTCTTCAAGTCCTGCTTCTGCAGCTTAGACCTTGCTTCAATCAGTACAATGTATTCATAGTTAAAAGATGAACGTACAAGCATGCGACGACATAGTCTGCTTGTGCCTCTGTACAGGGTAAGAGCGAGCCGTTAGCGTATGTGATACCGGGACCGCAGCCCATGAGGAACATATTAGGAAACCCGGCGACCGCTACTGACAAGTAGGCTGTCATATTGCATGAGCATTATCTCAAAGACATAGAGTTGGGAACCCCAAAACCTTTCGGCCGGTGAGCCCAGACGTCTCTGAGGTCGACGCCATCTTTTCCGCGTAGCTCATATCCTGGCCTGAAACTCGTGTCGAACCCAGTCGCGAGGATGAGACGGTCAACTGAACGCTCAATGCCTCCTTCGGTGACAATACCAGTCGGAGTCACCTTCTTGATGGGATCGTTGATAAGATCGACGTTGGGAAGTTTCAGCCTGGAGAGAAAAGGTAAATGAAATGCACGTCACGAGGTTGGAGGGCATCATACGCTTCCAAGAACGCCAGGTGTGAGTCTGCGACACTGGAAGGAAGTCTCAGGGACGACAACAAGTATCGATATTTGTCCTACGTACGCTAACGCCATGGCTATTCTAAAAACAATATAAGTTCCCAGCTAGAAGGAAGAACAAACAAGAGTACTTACTCGGATGGTACTAACTTCTGAAGAAGATCATCACGTCCTAAACACGACTTCATATGCTCAAGGATGATCCGTTTGAATGCCTGTCAATGTTGGATTAAGTCAACGAGACGGTAATCAATGAGAAGAGGCTTTACCTTTTGTCCATCGGAATCTTTGTGAAGACAATCTGGAGATGTCGTATTAGTGAGCTGTCTCTGACATAGATGCGGCAATAACTACAAACTGTAAAAGCTATTTATCGAGGAGGAAATTTCCTTGAGGTGGTTGTACAGTATCTCTGGCGTCTCGATAAAAGCTGCACGTTCTTCTGAATCTATACAAGGCTAGTGTTCAACAGTCGAACCTGAGAAGAGTATGAGACCTACAGGTGAAGTTCTCGTTCTTCCAGTCACGTCCATTCAGTGTGTCAACCGCGCTGATAGGGGGAATGATCTAGTGCCTAGTGAGTCTCGCAGTTGCAAAGCAAGCATCGCAAATGAACGCGACCCAAAATTTAGATCTGGCATAAACATCCAAAGTCTTGCAAGTAGACGCAATGGCACCAACGCCTATTACGGCACTAGCATAATCTTCTACACAACGATCTTCAACAAAGCAGCAATATTGACGACGCACATATGTTCATCCTTGAAGGCGCTCTTCCAGTCGAACTCGACCGGCCACTCGGCAGTGTGCAGAACGGGTGTCCTTGTGAATGACTCCAGACCGGGAATCGCTGGACGATTGACGTTACTAGGAATGCGGTTCAAGATCGGCTGCTCCAGAAAATGGCTTGAATTCGCCTACCTCAGGACTCCCGTTGCTGGTGCAAAGACATCATAGGATTCCGTCTGCGTCTCAGATGTTTCTAAGTCCTGTACGGTTACGTCCCATGAACCCGATGCAGCGTCATAAATCGCCGCGGTAACTTTGTGTCGAAGGCGGATATAAGGAACAATTCCAAATTTCTGGGCGAATATTTTGAAATATTTCTTGATATCCCCGGCATAAGAATAAAATCTTGTAGAAAAATCAAGTTGTGTGCTACGAAAGAAAAGCGCGACACCCACTCTGGCCAGTCAGCGTAGGGTGCGAACGATAAGCAGCACTTGGGATGTCACCTGCGTAATCCTTAAAGTCAGCATTTGTGGTGTGTGGTGATGAATAAGTACCAAACGTACTTCGACAGCCAGGGTACCGATTCGCATGCCTGTTCGCATAAAAATGAGGTGCCAGATCGGAGGAGTGAAATGTTCCTTTGCTCACCATGTCCCCGTGTAATCTATGAAATAATAACTAAATGAACGAATAAACACTTCTAAAGTGAGGCTACGCACCGTCATCTTTTTCGAACAAGACAAATTCTACGGGACCAAGTACACCATTCCTCTGCGCTCTCAGAATCTTCTGCGCAAGGCATAGACCAGCTGCCCCTGCACCGCATCTATTGTGTAGAATTTTAGAGTCTTCAAAGACAGCGATCGGGAACACTCACATAGCAAGGCGAAGAGGCCGCGGCTGAAATCCTGAAGAAATGTTATTGTACTACTGCAGATACCATTGGAGGCACGTGCCAGGTTTCTTGATATATTTCCAGTTGCCAGAGCTTGAGGTCTTCAAGTCGTCGACGCTAGGCGGCAGAAGGCCCGTTTGACGGTCAGTGTTGCGTTCGAGAGTCCGAAGCATAGCGAAAGGCTGAGAGGTAGACGAACTTGGAGGCACTCCATATATATCCGTGTCAGCGAGTTGTGAGTCATCGGATGGGGAAGAATGGAGACAAGAATCCGCGGGGTGTTTCACCCCGGTAGTACAATCACATACGGGGAGAGAAGGGCCGGCATGTAGGGCACCACATGATGTCGAGACTTTCCCCTCACCATCAGAGATACCAGATGGAAATCCAATAGAGAGAAAAAATTCTTCCACGGACCTAAAGGCGAATTGTGCCAGGTACGGAGTTTGCATGGGCTTATCAATACGCCCACTTGGCGGATTCTCCAGGATGAAGTCTTGACGGCCAGATCTGGATGAGATTCCAACGCAGAGAAGGATCCTCAACTTGGAAATATAAAAGCATAAATCGTATTATGCTCCGACAAGAAAATCGACAGAACTGCAGAAGTAATCATCAGTAGGCCACAGAATATTCATGAGTACAGGTGAAGACGCGTCGGTGGCGTGAGAAAAGATAATTGCTACACGTGAAAATTTTCCTGCTTACCTCTGTTCATACCCCGGTCAAACCAAGCTTGAAGTCCTTGTACAGAGCCGGTATCGAAGGCTTCTTGCTCGAATACTCGACTCGGACGATGACCGTCGTATTTTTCTTTGTGCTCGCTCCCAGCCTGGATAGTCCGTCGATGTTGGTCCGTATCACCTAGAAAACTGAGGGTGCGAGAAGGACAGTGATCTCGCCGTCGCTAGCGTGAGATAGACCAATCGTCGCTCACTTTACTGGGCATTTTGTACCTTGGGACTACACAACACTTTGTCTCGAATTTTCGACCGTTTGAGTCTGACAATGTGACACCAATCCCCTATTCCTTCTTCTCTTCGTCAACCATGGCCACAGATTCCAGCACCCCTAACGCCCTCTTGGAGGCTCGAGAAGCAAGATTGGCGGCCCATAACAAGACGTTCGGTGGCCCAATTGACGAGGAGACCCGAGCCTATCATAATTCACTCATCAAGCCTGTCCGGCTCTTTATCGAGGAACCCTCAGGACAGGAGCGTAGCGAAGTGTCTACCCAAGAAGATTACCAGTTCTTTGTCCAATTTGTCCGGCGTATCCTTATTCATCTATCGGTTGCAACTCTTCATCTAGGATCAACTGCTGGAGCTTACGAGGTGGTAATGATGGCAATAAGACAAACTGACAGGGGCATAGATGCTTTTCAGAAAACTCAACATGCACCGGTTGAGATAATGACTCTCGTCCGTTCTTATATTCGCCACCATCCTCCAGCAATCGTATTAGTAGACACTCAAGAGCATAAAGATTGTCCATCGCATACGTCGGAAGAGTTTATTTGGGGATTTGTCGGAAAGGATGATGCCTGCTCGAAAAACGAGATATTCATATCTGAAGAGCTGGTAAATGCTTATATACGTCTCCAGGTATGTGCCAATTTTCTTTCCTGCTTTATGCTGAGTATTCGAATGTCCTTTAAGAGAGCCAAGTCCGGCGGCCTCCCCCTTGATCCAAAAGATGAGACCGTCCTCGTCTTTATCCAGATAGTAATTCTAGCAACGTTCCTGCACGAATTGGTATACTCCCTCACTCGGTGGATTTTTGGGCCACTCATCACCGTGACTAAGTTTTGGATGTGCGAATCTGGGGAAGGGATTGAACGATTCGTATTTGGCGGAACCTTGTGTGCTGATTGGAAATGGCAGGACTTTGACAGCCACCCGCCCCGTGTGGAAATGATAGAACGTCTGTGTTTGAGAACCCGGGACAAGGACGTTTCAAGCCCATCGAGCGAACATATCAAAGATAGTCAATTTGCTTACCATGAACTTGGTGCGTCAATGATCTTTCGCTTCGCGAATGGCCATTCAAACTTTTTCAGGATTGGAGGATCTGAAGAGGACTCTAAAGTCTCTTGACGATTACAAGATCCACTATCCGGCTTACACTTTGGACAAGAATGGACTGTCTGATCCTGATATCGGCGCTGCTGACAATAGTCACGTCCGTCAAACTATCGTTAACGAGGTTCACGCTGAATGCTAGTGCTGCTGATCAAAGAAACTGGAATTAGCCCACTCCAAACACGTCGCTTCATACTGGTCGTCCGTGCTGCGATTATGAATAGCGTTCCGCTTCATATATCAGGTTGTAAAACCTATGTGCTACAACCTGCATGTAATCTACCCTTCAGCGTTGCATATGACCTTGACCCATGGTCTCTAACGCTTGACTACATTGATGTGTACTCATAAATGGTCTTCAAATGCATGGAAGGTTGGTTGCAACAACAAGTCGACAGTAGCAACCTGCTCTACCTGCTTCGTCGGAGACACTCACCCTACACCATCACCTTGATGTAAAAATCAAGGATCATCGAAATGCCTTGACATGCTTTCTGCTGTCGAGCCACATGCTCGCGATAGAGAGGCTTCGGTGGAGAGAACTTGGAAGACTGAGACTTGAACGACACTCCCGCAAATGCTGTTTCTGCAGAGTTGCGGTGGGGATGCAATGTGTCACAAGCGTTGGTACATACTAGGGAAGAGATGATAGCGAGAGTCGTCCGCGAGGAACCTGATCTCGTTAGCGACATCTATTTCCTTAAAAAGCTAGTCCAAAGTCGAAAGGCGATTACCACGGTCGCAAAGTGGGCGCGCGCCGTCCTGAGAATCTTCTATGCTTTTCCGATTTACCGTGGTGGCTAGTATGGGGGTTATTGATTTCGAGTTTCCCGTCTATAGTTCTTGAAGTTCTACAACGGCTTGGGCGGCTCGGTCTGGGATTTCTCGGTCGTGAGCTCGGCTTGAGGGTTGACTAGATCGTAGTGAGGAATGGGTTTCATAGTGCAGTTACCTGCATCCTTGTGTCTGGTGTGCCTGAAGGTAACGTGCCGTGTAATGATGAGATCTCGACCCGCCGTTTAAGTGGATGCAGGCTCAGTTATCACTGGATTCGGAGATAACAGGATCATAGTCACCGCGCAATAGGATTTTTGCACTACACATATTGGCTGAAAGTTCAATTATAGTTGTTTGTGTTCCTTGTTGTAAGTTAGGGTATGGTGTACAGATTGGTATACAAATTATAGATATAAATTAGATAAAAAAACTGGATTATGCCTCCCAACCAGCGGGTAAGGGCCATTTCTCATCGAACCATTTGTGTAATAGTTCATTGACCTCATCCACACTCGACGGCCGCTCCACATCGTCATTGATACATACCAGCCTCAAATCCGCGTTATCTTTGAGACTTTTAAGTTGGCTGCGTGCTGCTCCGATGGTCGTTATTGACGTGAACCTTGTTGCGAGCTCTCCTACATCGATTCTCGATTATAAACCCCACATTCCTCGTAGATGATGTCCACTCACCGACGACGTAACGGTACCGCTGTATCACCATCATTGTCCATTCCCTGACACTCACGGCTGTTCCAAGTCCCCTGCGAATAGACACCTCCGCCAACCACGGCCCCATCACAGAATCCAATGAAAAGTCGATATCCCGGTAGTCAGATCCTAATGGAAGGTGTGGAGGTGCTGTTGTCGGGACATAGTTTGCGAGGCTATTTGATACAGACAGCTTTCTATCGGGCGGAGGAAGAAATTCGGATATACCCAGAGGTCCTGAGGCGCCCAATAGCGCGCGAATAACTAGAAACGTGTCAGTTTTTCATTCCGGAAATGAGGTTTCTATACACTTACTGCAGTCCCCACACCGAACCTTCTCAAATGCAACGTGAATGAACATATCGCTGGTACTTTCGAAGGGCATTCCTTCCTTCTCGAAGCACTCAGTCCATATTATCTCACATTCTGGAGCCGGGCGAGGGGGGTGGCCCTTATAATGAGGATTCGTGGCTAGGCGCGGCGGCGATCCAGGTAGGTTTGGGGTAGTATACTGCAACGGGCACCCGTCTTGAGAGGAGAATTTGTATCGGCTCTGCATCCCATCTTCCCGGGTCGAATGAACTGTGTCTTCAACGCGATCTTGATCCAAAGTCTCCCGAATCGGTTGCTGGACTCTTAGCCTTGTGCTATTCCAATCACCTCCCAGCTCTTGCCATGCTCGACGGCCGTGTAGATCTGGTATCCACAGGTCTTCGTCCTCGTCCTCATAACCAGATGGTGTTCCGTTCCCACCAATGCGCCCAACTATCCAAGACCACAATAGCGCCTCTCGGGCCCGATCAATCAGGTAATTGCTGAACAGAAACCCCGGATGAACGTCATCTCCATCTTGTACGGGTTTGGGCGCTAATGTCCAATCAGCAACGATCCTTCTTTTAATTTGTCAGGAACAGGTACACTTATCGGTGGCGGTGGGGTGTCCATTCATTCCACGGAACGGTCGACGGGCGGTGGCCTCAAACTCCTGTGCCCACATCCCCACGGCCATCTCGTGCATGATGGGAAGGCTGATCGACTTGTGTGCATGGATGATGTAGAGTCTTGGACGCAAGCCGAAACGCTTCGACAGCAAATGGCTGCTGTAGTCTAGTGGGCGCCATTCTCCATCGCCGGGAGCACGGGAAGGATTATGCGGAGTCACGGCGATATCATACTGGAACCTCAGCACGGGGCCGTAAAGCGGCGTATAGAAGTCCTCCGGGTACACGGGACCCCCGAAGAAGAAATCGTCGTTCATATATATGAAGTTCTCCGATACACCGCAGAGGTTCCCTAGCTGTGACTCAATTGCGAAGCTGTTGAATGTGGGACCAGCATATGCCCCGGGTAAGAAGAACTGGGAATGGTGGCGGATGCTAAGTGAGACGTTGCCGTCGTTCCAGTCCGATGCAGAGAGCCATTGTGGTATCTGGCCGTACCGCAGTCGGGGGAGGGACTCGTCAGACGAAGGCGCCGGCGTATCAGATGTGAGGAGATAGAAGTTACCGACGCCATCACGGAAGGCGGCAAGCGCGGAACGTATGGAGTATTTAAGCTCATCATGATCCCTATGGTGACAAAGGTCGGATAAGAGTGTAGTGGGGTTTGACAAAATGGGCGGGAGGCTTACCGATAGAGTTTGGGTTTTGAAGTGGCATAGCCAAGCTCATGTTCGGTTTCAGAAAGCGCTGCGGTGTGTAAAGGATCGCTTCCATTCACCCACGACCAGACGATATCCATAGGAACTGCGGTCGACGTGCGATTATCCGTCTTCTCGGCGTCGGGACCCGGACAGGCCTTTCCAAGAAAGTAATCTTCAAGGCAGTTGGCTGGTATTGGTGTCACTGGAAGTAGACTGAAAGGTTTCCGGGCGATATCCCCATGGAAGGTAAAGGAGTCGTAGGAATTGGACTTCACCGTTATTAGATGTGGTTTCCCAGGTTGATTTGTAGGAGTGCATAAGGATGAAGGAGAGTATTTCGTCTGCCATGTATCGAGATCGGATAGCAGCGAGGATTGAGGCGCAAGATCCTCAGAAGGAGAGTCGTGATTATGATGAACAGGTGTCCAAGAGAAAGTGGGATAGCTGCGGCTGTCTGGTAATATGGCATGTACGTAGAAAATGCCGAGGATAGACAAAATGACGAGTCCCGAGCACACGATTACTCGTGAAGGTCTAAGGGAATGCTTGGGAGATGGGAGAGTGGTCTGAGGTAGGAGAGAGTAATTGTGTCCCAGGATACTCTCTGTCAAATTTCTTCGCCAATCAAATCCTGCTGTGGCGGTAGAAATGCTGTCCCCCTCGTCTGAAGAGTGACCTGAGGAGTGTGGGTATGCGCCAAACGTCATGGCACGGACAGAACAGAGAGTAATTCCACGTAGTGGACCTCAACAAGAGCAGGATAACATGTCTCCGGAGAAAAGCGGTCGTGTGAGCTGCGATGGTCGTGTGCCGCTGTTGTTAGATCTGCGCAGCGCAGTTGATCAAAATTATCAGCTCGGAGAAAATATCAACCAAGTCAGATAGAACTGACCACAGCGACTCGGACTGTTCCGAACACTCCTACCAGCGTGAATTCGTGGCAGAGACAGCAGGAGACAGTACAACGCAGCAGCCATCTATTTTAATACGCAAGGTACGGCACTTTTCGAGCCTTCCAAGGGGTTCGAGGTGCGCAGTTTTTGCTGCGCAGTTGTCAAAGATAGAAATAGAAGCGATCAACGATCGCAGGGACAGCTATTTTAAGCGTGCCGAGGACGGCATTAGGTGTTTAGCGCCGGACCGTCCACCCGGAGCGCGTGATGTTGGAGCAGATTCTCCGTAAACTCTTACACTGTTACTTCCCCACTATTGCGGAACATAGATGGTCTCTACAGTTTCTCCACCTCGCCTACGTGGCTTGTTGCCAAAAACTGTGAACCTGATCATCTGACTGCAGGGCTAGCAGAAGGTGAGAAGTTATAATTGGAACAATAGAACTTCTAGAAGATATATATATATAAATGACAGCTGTTGGATTGGTGCCTAGGTAGGTACTTGTACTTGGCTATACTTAGCCTAGCAAAACGCCTTATAGACCTTCGCGGATATATAGAGTACTTATACCTATATTTAACTGGATTGATCGCGCAGTATGGGCACGTACCTAACGACATATTTCCCACAGGCTGGAGTTTTCGCCAATATATCAGAGTTTCAGTCTGAACAGCCAAAGTTGCTCCGTGCTGGCATGTAGGCATAAACGATACAACTGAGGTACATACCGCAACTCCGAACTTGTTCAACATCCAACTCGGAATCAATCTAGTTTAATTCGGTGATCACCGATTAATCTTGCTAGCGGATCGTCTTCGTTCGTCTTGGTTCCCCCGTCTCATCCACTGTTAACCGTTCTTTGGCGATGCGGACTAGTCAGGTCAGCAAGGATATCAAGACCTTCGGATCTTCTATTTTTATCACCCCTCCCAGTGTATTTATATATTTAACGTGCCGATCACCAGATCGAAAAGTGCATCTTTACTTTGATAACAATTGTTGGTTTGAAAGTTGTATCCCTTCAACGAACTGTGCCTGTATCTGCGGAGCACATTTGGGGGAAGGTAAGTCACTAGTCGAAGTTCATAAATGGAACAAGTTGTCGATCCCATCTGCCAGGCTTTCGAAAGCCTTACGGAATGACTAAAGTTAATTGACAAATCCAATAGAACGGTCGTCAATGAAATCCTCTAGCCTCGTTATCAAGCCCGTCTACTACTGTGAGCGTCGAGCTCGGTGTCGCCGATTCTCGGGACCGCATGTGTGTGACATAGTCACGTGCAACCGTAACTGCCGGCACTGCCGGGTGGCACACCTGCCGCACGCTGCCGTGAACCTACGACAATTGTATTTTTTCTGCACAATGCTATTTTGCTTTGTGTTGAAATTTATCTGAGACAGAAAAACGATGGCCAGAGCTCGACGATTACCTTACTTTTGCCTCTCACCGTCCTCTCTCCACTGCTCACTTCGAAAGCTAACCAATGCCTCACAGGAAAGGTGTACAGTTTGGCAGTTTCACCACCTTTCCTATCCCGTGTCATGGCCTAGTAGATCCGAATCACGTTCCTAAATTCATACCTCGCCATCGTACGCGCTTTCCTACCCAATCTATCCTACGAAAGGTTCAAGCACGGCTTCATGAGACACATGGTACGCGTTGGATTGCCTTGTCTGTAACAATTATTGACCAGCATGGTATAGCGTTCGGATCATCCCTAAAGATTAATTCTCGACCGTATCCGTACCCCCGTCTCAGTTCAACGGTGGCATCGCTGTACAAGCCGTGGTCAGAGTCTCACCACCGGCGCGCCCCTAGTCCCGGGACGCCTCAGACACATCGACGCGCTGCATTTTCGTTCGGAAAGGTCAAGCTAAGCACCGATAGAGAGTCATGGATCGATCCTCAAGGGGGATGGCAGCCTCCCCGGAGTCCATGGGCAGAGCACAAACAAGAGTCAAATGTTCAGGCCAGCACCCTCGACGGCGAGTGGAAATGGGACCACAGCGAGAAACGGTGGACGAATCCTCGAGGACGGTGGCAAAATACCCGGAATGGCTGGCAGTGGCAGTGGAATCAAGCACCAGGTGGTAGCCTTGAGCAGGGGACCCCGACGACTTTGCAGCCCACTCCCGCCGAGCCATCTCCTCTCCCGATCTTCGCGACAAGGCCTTCTCATCGAAAGAGAGCTTCGCTCGATCTCAAACTGGAGTCCTCCACAGTCACCCCACACAAGTCCAAGTCGTCAAAGGAGCGGCCCAAAAGCGACTCGTTCGACCTCAGAAGTCTTGCTTCTTCACTTCCTCAGGCTCCTGCATACCGCCTTCATGCGGACCTGACGACCGTTCAGCCACTTCTCTGGTCCATCCTCGACGCGCCTTCCCTCAAGACAGTGTCTCTGCTCTTATGTATCAATTCCGGAGCTGATCCTAGGCTCGATCTGCCAGCATGCCCAGGTGCGAAGGAAATCGTCGTGCATTCGCACCCTAGGTTCTCCAAGCTTTACTTCAAAGACTTCAAACATTCCCCCACGATACATGAACTGCTTGCCGGGATACACGATTACTTCTATGCGAAGATCAGCAATAAGAAAATGAAGACCTTGACTATAGACGATCGGAACACGATTTTCGCTGCCAAGTCGAAGCGCATGTTCCTGCGGGGCTCGGGAGAGGTCGAGGATGACTTGAGAGTCGATTTATTGGATGGGTATGTGCTGTTCAATGGCATGAAGGTGCTGAGCCACGACAAGGACGGGAAGGTCGAGGTGGCACTGGAACTTCGAAGAGAGAAACGATGGGATTGGTACATGACTTATCAGCGATGAGCTGGCACCATTCTCGTATTACGATCCTAACGTCTAACTGTATTTCTAGCATTTTATTTAACACTATCTTTCATCTATAGATTCACGTATAACCATCTATTTATCATAATACTTAGACGATACCTTTTGTTTACTTGCGATTCGAATTAAACTTGAGCTTAGCAACGATGGATAGTATGGGCAATCGCTCGTGTACAGACAGTGAACCAGGCTATATCCAACCAGATGACGTTGGTTATCTGATCTATCACTCGCCAGACCGTGACTTCGAACATCCACACTGAAGCGCCTTTTCATCTTCTTCGAAACGAATCGTCGAACGGATGGAGGATATAGCTAACTTCGAGGAAGAAGAGCAGATGTCGCAGATGCAAGAAAATATCGTTCCAGCCTCCAATTGATTAACCATTCCAAAATGATAGACGCCTTCAGAGAGTGCCGGACTGGTGTTGAGAGAACGCGAGGACACGCTGGAGAGGTCGCCTTTCCTATTACATGGAGCGTCCAGATAGCGTGACGAGTCGGAAAGCGGTTCGTTACTTTGATGCAGAGATAGGCGAGACGAGATGACGGAGGCTAGACAGCAGCGGAGGCGAAGGGCGATGTGGTGCATTTTTATTTCTTCTTGAAGCCGCTCAAGCCTTTCTTCAGTAAACGCGTCTTTCAATAGATCTACATCGAGCGAGATGCAAGAATCGTCTCGCGCTTGAGGTGTGCTGGATGTCGCCAGTGACATGGTACCGTCAATGTGCTTTCGAATAATATTAGAACGAAGAAATTCAGAGCGGTGAAGGACTTACAATAGCTTCGATAGAGTGTACTGTAGAGCGTTTGGTTTCCAGAGGATTGATGACCGTGGTTCGGTTGAGAGCAGGGAAACTTCCTGTTTGGGCCTACAACTGCAAGTGACAGTATATTCGCCTCGTAGCGTGATACAAAGGGTATTCTACCAGACTTTAGTCCCGCTAGCTGGTGTTTGGGTGGGCGGGGTTTGGTCCGGTAAGTACAACGAATATATCATATCTGACAAATTGTACATCTCGACCCAGGTTGGCCCTCGCCCTCAGAGACGCCCGAAAAAAAAACAGAGAAAGTAAACCATTTGGAACTTCAAGTTTCAAGTGCGGTGCCATTGGAAGAAATGAATGTCATGGATAAACTGAGTAAATCACAGTGAGCTTTCAAAAAGAGAGAACTGGCCGTCACATGTACCTTTCTGGCCCACTGTCATTCTGCCTTTCTCCCTCAATTCTGAAAATGCTGCATGTACCTCCAAGTCCGCTACCGTCACATACGACGAACTCAGATCTGTGATCATGGATTCATAAGGCATTGTCATTAAGAGAACGTTAAGCATTCGGAGCCTCGGGAGGCTGCATAGTAATCTCTGCAAACGCTCCCATGCCGCAGAGTGCTCGCCGAGTTCGTAGAGAAGGTAGTAGCCGTCAATGATTATGGTTATCTTTTCCAGAGTATTGTCGACGATGCCATCAAATGCGTCATGCAAGACGGTCAGTAATTCGAGGACGGCACCGCGGAAAGGGTAAACCTCGAGGCTATGTAGCCTGATGGTTGGTATGCGCGACATGAAGAAATCTATGAGGAAGATTAGCTGCCGGTGCCTAAAGAAGAGAACAAACATACCACGAGGAAGACGATCCAGAAGACACAGGCTTTGCAGAGTGGATGCATTCGAGTCTATCAACTCAGTGAGAGAATGTATACCATCCTCGTCCTCGCTTAGACCGTCAACGAAATGTATATCCAAATGGTGCAAGCCGTTGATACGGAGCCATGAGCCGTTTATGAGGCTAGCAATCACCGTATAGCCCATATGAACAACGAGACGTCGAAGAGGTGGCTGGACGGTGTCAAGGGAAGGAATATCAATGTCCTCTTCAAAAACAGCATTTGTCCCGTAACCGATCAATGTTAGATCCTCTAACATGGACACGCAAGATATCAATTCCATCATCTTCCCGACATGAGGAAAGCCGACATGGCGAAGGTCGAGCCTGGTCACGGTGTCACTCTGTGATAAAGTGGCGTCTGGTCCTATACCACAGAAATGCTCCGCGTCTATCGACAACGACCTCAGTTTGTGGAGGTGTCGAAGGACTGGGAATATAGGGTCGACGCATGTGTCAACCCCGAAGAACGTAGTTCCGATAGGAACTCGATACCGGAGGTTCTTTGCCATGTCGGCGAGCTGAGAGTTATCACTGACGAAGTCAATGAAATTGTCAATAGTGCGAGTTCGTCGAGGAACGGGTAAAAAACTGAGAAAATTGTACACCGGAACATATGCTGGCCCAAGGATGATGTCGAAACTCGGAGAACAATACATCTTGTGCAATGCGCGACCAAGAGCGACAAACTAGTGCGCAAGAGCTTAAAGTTTTTGCATCATTGGCTACCACAAGCTCGTGGAAGACCCCGACGACGATGTCTTCAGGTAGCTGTCCCGGATTGAGGAGCGTCGTTTCTTGCATGCTCAGCAGCTGTGGACGCAGTGACGGAGGAGTGAATCCGGATGTCGGACCGAAATGCCGTAGACCTCTACTGAACAGCACAGCCACTCGTATCGACACTTGACCCAGACAAGTCAGCCAGTTTTCTTCCTAAAACAACAAAGGAACCTTTAGGCTTTCCATGGCAAGTAATAAAATTTCAAAGTAGTAGCACTACATCTCGCAACTTGAACTATCCCCCCAACTCATTCAATGCTCTGACAACCACCTCTGCAGCCGCATGAACAACCAACTGGTCACTGTACGCAACGTTCTTCAACACAGCCTGGAATTTGTCGCTATGCCATCTGAGGAGCTCGGTGTGTATTCGTCTCTTGCGTGATATCCAGTGTTCTGAAGCAAGGTATTTGGGATCTCCGAAAAAAGCCGTCACAAGCTTCGGAAGTGATCGCGTCTGCGGATTGGGGGTGGTACAACGTCGGCCAGGGAATATCGTTGAAGAGAATATTTGTTTTTGTCTTCCAAGGAGCTCTGGGTGACCAACCGTCCTCATAGGACTTGTAGCGCTGTTCCTTGAGCCGCTCACTTTCCTCCGCTTGTTTTCGCCGTCTTTCCCTTGATTCCTTCTCCCTTCTTTGTCGGTCTTCTTCGAAGGCTCGTTGCCTCTGCTTCTCTTCCCGTTCTTGAGCGTCTCTTTTGGCATGTTCCTCCCGTCGGCTCTTCTGGGACTCATAGCGCCTTTTCTCCTCCTCAAAATGGTTGTACCACCACTGCTGTCGACCATACGCGTTCTCGTCACGTCGTTTTGTGCCTTCCTGCTGCTGCTGCTGTTGATGCCACTCTTGCCGCCTTCCCTCTTCCCCGGAGGCTTTTTGCTGCCTGTGATATTCTTCTTCGGCCCGTTTCCTGGTCTCCTCTTTTGCGCGCCGCCTTTCATCCTCCTCAAACTCCATCATGCGGTAATTTATACCCTGCCTCTCTTTTTCAGTATAGTCGCTGATGAATGCCTCGTGTTCACATATTCGTTCGCGAAGCTCTTGACGCGACCACTCTGGATGGCTTGCAACTTCCACCTTGAACTTTGTGTTGCGGTAGCGAATCCTGCCGTCGAGCCTCCTGTTCTCTAAGTACGCCTGATGAAAGTACTCGGAAGACTTCGCAGCCAAACCCTCCCTAGCATGGGGGTAGGTGCTGTCATACATGTTGTGCTGCCGATATTTTTCCTGCGCTCGCTTGAGAGGCTCAAGCTTCTGCTCGATAATCTTCTCTTGCTCAGCAACATATCTTTTGATGTAGGCGTCGTGTTCGCGTTGACGGGCGAGGAGTTCCTCCTGGGTCCAGAACGGGTGCCACTTGACCTCGTCTTTGAACTTCTTATTGCGATAGGACACTCTTTGCTGGAGTCTTCTATACTCGTCGAATTTTTCGTGCTCGTAGTCGGCTGACGGCGGGTACGAAGACTCTGAGGACCGGTAGTAAGGCATTAGAGCAAAGGATCGAGATAGGTGGCAAGAATGAGGTGGACCATTATCAATGGCTCGAAATCCTCGAAAGATCGATGAGCTTCGATCTGATTCGATACGAGAATGGTGCCACCAGGGACAAGCCTGAACAAAGGCCCTTTCAGAGGTGACCAAGATTGGCAGCATACCCTAGTGTAGCCTTTGTGAGTTTCCATTTATGTTCTTCGTAGTCACTTACAACGTTAACGCTGTCTAGCTAAGTACTTATTTTTGATGATGTCGATCGACTCAATTTACTTTACGGAGATTGACTTTCGTCATAATTCCGGTCTTGAATACTGGGTATCGTGTTGCGTTGTAACCATATCCAAGAGTTGACCTCATACGAGAATTTCAAGGAATCCCATCGGCGTCCACATGGCATCCTCAAGAACCCCACCAGTACGCATTTGAATCCTTCGGGCAATAGATGGTAAACCATTACTTATTTAGAATGGTTCAATGCATGTGAACGCCCGCAACTGCACCGAGGGCTACAAGACCATAGTATCTACCCTGCCTCAACCGTTTATATAGCCTTTCAATCTCGCTCTCCATAGCCGCTTTTTTACGGCCATTATCGTTACTTGTGGTGAGCTTTCAGTTCAATCAACACCCTAACAACCACCTCTGCAGCATCGTACACATCCCGGCGGTCCCCCTCTACCACGCTTTTCACCACTTGGCTGAACTTATCGGTGTGCCACCTCAAGAGCTCCATATTGAACTGCTTTTTGGATGATAACCGATGCTTTTCAGCGGTGTGCTTCGGATTCGTGAAGAACTCTCGTACGGCTACGGGCGTCACGGCGGCTAGATGAGTGACTTCGAACAATGTGGGCCAAGGAATGTCGCTAAAGCGCAAGCCTTCCAAGTTGGTCTGCATCTTCAGCTTCAGCTTGGACCATTCTTCATCGTACATTTTGTATCGCTTCTCGATCAATTGAGAACGCTGCTCTCGCTCCTTCTCCTTCTCCTTTGCTCGATATCGTTTACGCGCTTGTTCGAATTTCTCCCAGCACCTTCGTACATCTTCCTCTTCCGTACGTTTCCTCTTCTCTTCTTCCGCGCGTTTCCTCGTCTCCTCTTCCGCGCGTTTCCTCGTCTCCTCTTCCACGCGTTTCCTCTCTTCTACGAGTTTCCTAATCTCCTCTTCATGCCTCCTCGTCATCTCTTCTAGGGCTTTCATTACCGCTTTTTCTACGATTTTTCCTAGCTCTTCACAGAATTTCCTCATCTCTTCCTCGTCGGTTTCCCGCTGCGGGTCGCTGATCCATTCCCACCACCCCTTGGGTCGTTCTGACTCGGTTTGTCCCTGTCTGGGTTCCGGGCCTCCTCTTTTAGGAATGCGCGATTCTCCGCTTGTCTCCCGTTCTTGTTCTCGCGCTTTCTCGTCTTCAGCCCGTTTCTTCAGCGGCTCTAGACGACGCGAGATGAGCTCGCGCTGTTCTCGGATGTATTGATCGATGAACGCGTCGTGGTCGCGCTCCTTTGCGGCCAACTCCTCGTCCGTCCACTGAGGATGACGGTGTGTCTCGAGTCTGAACTTTTGGTGACAGTCCTGGACGAGTCGCTTGAGAAAGTGCTCTTCCAAGAATACACCTCTTTCGTACTCAGCGCAATATGTGGAACAGGACATTGGTGAGAGAATGGTGGGAGGATGAACCTGACGGTTGTGGCGAGTTCAGTCCAGGGAAGGCCAAACATGGGATGGTATTCGGTAGGTCAGTTATCCTGTCTTTCACTCGGTAAACTGTCGGATGTGGCGCTCTGTTAATTCATCTTCTATTTTCTGATAATACCGTCCCTACGGACTGAATAACAGCCTAGGCCATTTGTCAAAATTCAAAGGGTAATCGTCGGATAGAAATACCACGCCTTGAACATTTAACGCCGACAGAGAACGCGATGCTCTTACCATCGGAGACATAAAGTATATACATCGACAATAGAACTATAGGTGCACTGAGAAATAGAGATACGGGACTACAGGGAGGTAAAATACATTATACAACATTACTGATTGTCAATCAAAAGCACCAAAGAAGAAAATGTCGAAGAAGAGATCATGGGTTTGCCTAAATGACTTGGTGAAAATAAAATGTTTACTGAACCTTGTGCTTGCCACCTCCATACGATACATACATGATTCCCTTAGCCACGGTGGCTGGAAACAGTTTATGGATAGACAGCGTCATCGTCTCTCTCCAGTCCAAATACCTTGTGGATCTGAACACGCTCAAATCGATGATGAACGACTGGATAGTAGGATGTGCAGCGATAACGGCGTCAAAGCGCATCCATATGCCTTCGCCGCCGGTCATGACGTGTCCGTCCGTCAAGTGGCTTGACAGAAGAGAGACGGTCAGCGTGATCTCCTGTAGGGTGGGCGCGCGTCGGAAGATGTTGAAAGCTATCCAACCCAGTAGTGACCGACTATAGCTTTCATAATAGATGCTGATGGAGTGGAGACGAGGCAAAGAAGGAAGGAAAGAATTGGACCGGTGGGTAGGCTGATGCCGCCCTAGCTTGAGTCCCTGCTCTTGAGAAATAATGCGGCTTGAGCAATCAAACGAATTAGATGGTGTTAAGTACGTACTGAAAATGTTCAGCTCCAGTCTCTCGATCGATTTTGCAACGGGCGTCATAATGGCAGCTACACAGTAATGGAAGGTCTGCGATGTGACTGCTAGGATGAGATTGCGGAGGCGGCCCAGATCGAAAGGAAATCGGTAGCTGGATTTTTCCATCACGGCCTGCAGTAGATACCAGTTGAAGTAGGCACTGATATCCAAGGTCTCGATGCACGGACCGGAAACATAGAGATTATGTTCCAGCTCCATATTCTCCTGCTTCTCGGAATCCTTTATACTGACATTTTCGCAAAGATTCAGGGTGCGAAGCCGGGGATGATAATTCAGCAACGCGCACAGGTCATCGATGTGACAGAACTCGACATCCCGAATCTCGAATGAGATCAGCGAGGATGGCAACGAGGAATAAGGAAAGTTATAGAGAACACCGTAATCAAAGAGGCGGAGACTTCGCAGGTTTACCATGCCTGAAAGAATCGAGCGTAGGCCCCATACTTCTCGTTCCGTCACGGTCGAAGACCTGTCGCTTTGTGCGAGATGAAGAGACCGGACAAGCGATGGAATATGGGGGGAAGTTTCACAAATAATGAGAAACCGTGTATAATGTCGGATGTTGAGGAGTGACACATGGTGGAATAAATGGTACTGGGATCGAAGGCGAAATGCTCGTGCGACAAGTGCGCAGGATTTCATCGACCTAATGGGATTCACTGAAAGCAGCAGCGATGTCTCGTGCTGGCTGACAATGTCGATGATATCCTCGATGATCTCTTGAGGTAGTTCGACCATGATGGATTGTTGTAGACACTCAGGCGGCGAGTGCCGAACATAGGTTTTGACGCTGCCGATCCGGCACGGACACTTCGTGTTCTCTGCGTGGAGAGATGCTTTCGTGATTTATAAAATAAACGGATACAAATTAAAAATTCTGCACTACGAACACGAGAAAATCGAACTCATAGACTGTACCGGTAGTCCTGCCTTAAATAACACACGTGATCCTGACGCGCGTCGCGTGTCTATTATCTACTAGTCCCCCATACGAATGCTAATCTAAAGATGACAAAATTCGCGATTAGAGAAACATGGGAAAAGGAGAACTCGAACCTAGTCCTCCAGCAATAGCAGGATTTCCTCCACTTCAGCCTCCGACGTAATTTCCAAGTCGTTGACAGAAGGCTTAGAGATTGGACGTAAAGGCAGTGAATGGCCTAGATGTCCAATGACTCCAGCGCTGCGATGATGGGTGTTCTTCGAGGATAGCGTAGGTTCAGCATTGATGAAAGAATACGTAAAGGGAAAAGGAAGGCTTGAAAGGGACAAGGTTGTCGAGGAAGTAGGCTTAGCTACGCCGTTCCTGGAAAGAGGGCAGTTCTCCTTCTCTGAGTCCTTGAACGAATTCCTCTTCTTTTTCTTCGCTATTCTGACATCGCCGCCTGCTGGTCGAGGCAATCGTCTGAAGTATTCGGTCACAACTTCATACGGAATGAAAGAGTATTCCCTTTGAATCCTGGTATGTAGCGCTCGCGGCGATTCCCTCTTCTTGGCGATAAAGCGCGAAAGAATATAGGGTATCTCGTCTTGCGATGCAACACGGGTTCCTTTGTACAAGAGGGTGTCGACGTCGAGAGAATAAGTGAAATGCCGGTCCTGTAAACCAGGATCCACAAAGAAGTCGATGCCCGAAGAAGGCACACGCTGGAGATGCAAGCGGAGTCTGACATAGTTTGTAGAGGTCATGATACCAGATGCGGTTGATGGAGTCTGCAGAGCGTATTCGTCCAAGTAATTATTGAAATCGGCGAGACTTGAAAGCGTAGTCTGTTCTCCTGTCTTCAAGGAATGATTTTGCCAAGGCGGGTGAATACATGTAGACGGTAAAGACTTTGAAGTGTTCCGTCGTGTTTGAGTTCGGTGACTTGACATTTTGAAGACAACCCTATATCCGATACAGATATGTATGAGCAGATAACCGGCCAGTATTTCACCGCTTGGGGACGTAGAAGTCCCAGAGAAGGAGGTATCCGCGCAGGTAGTGAAGGTAGGAAGGAAAGTTGACTTGCCGTCGGCAATCAGAAGTTGAACCTGATTTAGGTATCAACGCCCGCGTGCCGCCGGCTCCGGGCTTTTACTCTTTTTCTTCAAAATCGCCTCGACAGCTTCCCTCATGTTACGCACCTTTCCCTATGGATTTTGATTTCTGGTGGGATTAAAAACTTAAACTTACATCAGGCCCTATCCCAGGCCTTTGGCGCCCAATCACATTTTCACTTTGATCACCCAAGATCAACCAATGGTATGAACGATAATTATCAGTACGGTATCTAACTCCCTTGGGTGGGAATCTTTCGGGGATCCCTCATCGGATAAGGTTGTGTCAAGACTTCATGCTAGCTACGAGTAAACAGAAAGAGGATCTCATCAGTTCCCTCGAAGCCAGACCCTTTGTCTCGTTGACTCATGCTTGTAACTTGACAATACAATCACGGCAATCAGACGAAAATATCCGACTCTCTTTCAGACTGTGAATGCGGCTGATCATATGCCAAGACATGTGTTCTTTCAGTGACTACACGAATTTGATGCTTTCTTCTCCCTAACAGAACAAAGACGTTCATTGGACATATAAATGCCTGAGTATGTCTCGTATCGTTATCTCCCACTCACACTGAACGCAACATGTCTTCTTTCTAGCCTTCATCAGTAATATCCTCTCGGGGCAAAAAGCGCACCCTTGCCGCTTTGTACCTCCGATAGGAGCCGAAATCGACCAAGAGTCAATGGAAAAACTTTTCCATTGACGGATCCCAGTATGCTTTCGAACGTGCTTTTCATGGTACGCTTCATCGCAACGATTGTTCCCCTACGAGCGCTTAATGCGTTATCTCCAGATATTATCCAACTTGAACCCTTGGACTCTCCTTCAGATAGTCCGCACAAACAAACATCTACGGGAACCTTTCTTCCACAGGAAGGAGGCTAAACTTCTATGGCAAACTGATCAATACTACATACTGAATTTGCCTGAAACCCCTCCCCCCGCGGTATTTCGGAGCCTCAGCGGTATACGAGCCTTTTCTTTGACAGACATTGTCAGGTATAGTCAATTAAATTCCTGCCTCTATCAATTCTTAGTTATTTTACTTGTATCGGATCTAGCTTTGCCTCCGTGCTACGACTCTTGTCCACTGGGCATAATGCACCCGTTGCTGTTCAAGATGCTGTGAATACCAACAAAATGTAAGTAGCAAACATCTTCATAAACACAAGATTTTCGCATCTGACATTAGGTTTCTTCTGAGGCCTACGACAAATCATCCTCTGTTATACAGTATACGGGCCTTTCGAGGCAGATTGCGGCGCCTTCTACGGCGGGGATGGATGGAAACGAGGCTAAAGTCGGCAAATCGACAACCAAGAGTTAAACAGTTCATTTGGGAGTACGCACTAGACACTATAAATATAGTTATAAGTTACGGTACTGTAATAACAATAAATTATCCATATCGCGACCATCCGTAGTCATTAAACCGACAACGGGACACTTAAAACATGTATCGCGGATCCATATCCTCCAGCTGACTTTCTGTCGCCGTACACATAAGGATTGGCATTGCCATCGATACCTTCTCGTTCTTCCTGAGCGCTTCCTCGATGCTCCTCTTTATTCTCTCGATCCTGTCGTGATTAAGCGGTTGCACAACCTCGTTCTCTGCAAGTTCTCTCAACTTTTCACCATAATCCTTCCATTGCTGAGCACGCCACTCCTCAATCTGTTCCTTCCCAACCATCTGCAGATGGCGGCTCTTCAGTTGTAAATTTCTCCCTGGATACGCCGGTGACACCAGTTCTGGGTTCGTCTTTGAGATTCGCTCTGCAAGTCGTATACGGTCTGCCAGTTGGGCAGCTTCTGGTGTTGAGGTTTTGAAGAAAGGTGTGGTATATCGCCGCTTGACAGGACCTTCCAACGGTGAAAATTGCTTCGCGTTCGTTAGAAGCTGCGGGGATGATGCCGATGCCGTAACTCTTTTCATTTGTCCGTTGATTGTATCTCCATCCGCGTTGCGCATTCTTCGCGACTTTAAAAAAGAGGCACCATCAGAATCGATTTTGACGCTGTTCGGTAGCTGTCGAATCTCTGTTGGCGATCTTGGAGGAGGGGAATGCGCGAACGCGTTGAGAGGGGACAACACAGGCAATTGAGGAGACTCTGGCACTTCCTTGGTGGGACTTGAACTCCGTCTTGATCGTTGCTTCGGAGGTTGCTGAAAAATGGACGGCGCCACTAAGGGTCGCTTCACGGGAGTGATGGGATCAATTGAAAATACATGAGGTTTCGACGTTGTGGGGGTTTTGGGAGGATTTTTATCTTGCAAGACATTTTGAAGCTCAAGCAACGGGGTTTCGGACACTTCTTGTGGTTCACGCTGAAAAAGTTCAAAATCATCATCATCATCATCATCCCATTTCACATCATCCCCTCCGAACAGTAAATGGGCCGTCCGTCCACGTTCCTCTGCTGAATCATCCGACGAATCGTCATCAGAAGGTTCATCCAGTACCGGCTTCCTTCCGCGGAAGGTGTCAACCTGCCGTGAAGAAGGTAAGCGAGAGGACGAAGCTATTGGAGGCGGTGTCGGACGCCGAGGTGTAGGTGACTGGGATTTCGGTTTCGACTTCTCAAGTCTTGGCCTTTTTGCAGGGCGTTCCGCAGACGACGGAGACGGATCGAGTGCACGCTTGACCGCAGTGAGGGATGAGCTAGGTGAAGGAAGCTGAGGAATTCGCGAAAGTTGAGGCGGGGTAAGTTGTGCTATCGGTTCTGGTGGCGATGACGGAGGTAGGGGTGAAGAATCGGCCTGCGACTCCACCAGCTGGATCCCTGCCTGATGCGCAAAGAGCCGATGAGCAGTTTTGCCTCGCTCATCATCTGCATCTGAACTGGAATCGTAGCCTTGAGATTCTTCATCCACGTGTATAGTGGTGATTTCTCGCAGTGGTGGTAATCCCAGCCATGATCTCAGTACCTCTAACTTCCGTCGTTTCCCGCGACCATCCGCCCATTTATTCGCAGCTTCTTCAGCTTGGTCCCCCACCAGATTCTTATGCGCAACATCTATTCCGTCTTCATCATGGGATAAGTCGCTCAGAGGACGTATGTCGTCATCAGTTGCAGGCGTCGAAGACTCGCAGCTACAAAGACAGCTGGAGAAGACGTTGCGGATTCCGGTCCAGTCAAGACCATTCAGTGAAGGATCAAGGGTGTTCGGAACGATGGTCTTCGGGCGAAAAAGTGAAACAAATCGCTGTAGCTCTGGCAGAGGTGAATGACGGACAAGAGGCACTAGCTGCAGCACATGGTTAGTAAGTGTTGTGCGAGGACAGTATCAAAAGCGTACCAGACAAGTTACAGGCTCCTCTTGCTCAACGATACGTAGCCTAGTGTTATGCTGGTACGCAGCCCATTGCTCCTCGTTCATCGTGCTCACGGGATTGATGTACACCACCTGGTTCCCACTGGTGCTTGTAGCACGGGGACGATTGGCAGGGACATCTACGTATTCACACCGTTCGAATCGCTCGCATGCGTGGAAACGAGTTGAGCCTGCATCGCGTGTGCAAATCGAGCGTAGAAGGGGCTCGTTCGCGAGATGCGAATAAATAGCGTGTTTGTACCTGTCCATGTGAATACGGGAATCAAATGTGCGAGCGATAGCCTTCAGGGCATCCTCATAACCCCAAGTCCAGGAATTAATAAAAAAGTGGGTCGATTCTGGTAGAAGCTGCATGAGGGCGACGAGGCCATTGACAGCGTCTTCCTATTTTTGTTGAGTCTAGGCCATAATTACTGGGAGAAATGCACACCTTTGTGGGAACCTCTTCAATATTCAATACGCAGGCAGTGTCGAGATATACTGCTTCCAGTGGTTTAATCACGTTGCTCCTTTTGCCTCCGGAAGTTGAAAGATAAGGCTGCAGAAAAGAATTGTGCTTCAAATTCTCCAGAAACCAAGGCTCTGCACGAAGATCCCCTGTGTGAAGAACGGCTCCTTTCTTGCCTTCAATGAGATACCTATAGAGGCTTAGGGACACATCCGCGGGAGTGAACGAAGGAAAACACACATAACCGAACCCGGACAATGGTTTGCATCGATCGCAGTGACGGTTACCGAATTTCCGGCATCAAGCTCAATATGGACAGGGCTGTTAATGGGCACAACTTTCTGCGGACATTTCGCCAACGTCAGCCAGCTCAGCGGTAGAGATTAATACACTAACCAGTAGGTCCCTGGAGCCTTGGTAGTACACCGCGCCGTCCTCGCCAACCAGAGGGTCGATTTTCAGATGACCGTAGGTTCTCAGTTTCTCCGCCCGCAGCTGTGTTCCGTGGAGAGCACGCTCCTTGTATGCTTCATGCCTTAGCAGCATTTCTTTCGAGTCGTGTGAGCAGTACACCGTTTCTCCAAATCCCTTCGCTTGGAGCCCTACGATATGGTCCGAATGGGTGTGGGTGAGCAGATAAAGTTGAGCTCGCCGGTCGTTCTTCGGTGTCGTGAATTCATCGATGCGTATGGTAGGATACTCGACCAAAAATGAGTTGTAGGGCGTCCCTGGTGGCATTGCGCGTAGCCAGAGGATCCTCGACGCGCTGAGGACGTCGTCGTGGATGATGAGTCGATATTCGGAGTTCGCCGAACAACGGCTCTACGGACACGTGATCGCAGCCATTTCAATTGACCGCCACAGCCCGCCACTTTTTCCTTTTCTAGCGGCCTATTGTAGCCCATTGTTCTTACGTTTTAACATCACTTTGTAGATGGATCATATGCGTGACTACGGTCATCATCTTACAGAGGAAAAGCAATATGCCTGCGCACATCACAGGTGACTTGCAGTAATTAGTAGCCAGTTGCTCGGAGAGATGATTCACCGGCCAGTGGCTACCATACCTGCTGCCGTGTTCGCAGTTACGCACCTTGCGGATTACTCGACAATCCTTATCGTCACCCCAAATAGCTGACCCTGCACCCCCCGAACCTTGTCGCGGTAGGCTTTTTGTTTGAACTTGACAGATTACTCCGTGCTAACATAACAACGTCCGTCCGCAAAATAAACCTTATCATCGTATAGATACTGGTCACGCTCATAGAAGACGGCGAGAGCGATGTCGATTGGCCTGGGTTTGCACAGAGCGGTCCATGTGATCCAGCCTCTAATTGATACGCAACATCATCTCCTCCAAACTAAAGGCAGGTTAGAACCCAAGTCGAGTCTTCATCTCCAAAGAATTCCGATACCGATTTTCTTTCTTTGCCGATGGCATATTGGATTCCGAAAACCTAAAGGCAGATGAAAGTGATTCGGAAGGAAAATGTGATAGCAAAGTCTTCGAAGTCTCGGGACCTTGACTCTCTTTGCTTACTACCCCCACGGGCCACACCTGTCAGTACCGCAACTTTGGTAGAATGCTACGGAAACCCGGCTAATTTTTCTACTGACTTGACCAACGAAGGATAGCAAATCCACGTCAACAGTTGGACCGTTACATCACGTTTGGGATTGTATGTTGCAATAATTCATTAATTAGTTCACGTCTTCTTTGCCTAGCCTTCAATGCAAATTATCACCGGGACGCTTTCCTTCCTTTCTCACTGATAATATTGGCACCGACGCCCATTCAAATTCCCGAGGGAAACTACTACGTCAGCAGACAGCGAGTGAGAAGAACAAACGGAAATTTTACCCTTCGATATTTACACGATGCAGGCCCGACTCCGAATTTATTTTCTGGATCGAGATGCCAGCCAGCAGTAGCCCCACTTTTTCTGCTGCACCCCGAATCTCCTTCCAGCAAATTGTTAACACGCAGTTATAATTAACCGACTTCCCTTCAGCGATTCTCGAAATTTGGACGTGACATTACCATACGACGTGGATCAGTATTGTGAGAAGAGAGGGTCTCCAACATCAAGTTCTACTTCCTCTCGTTCAGATGTCAATGCATCCCTGACCTTCATCCATCTCGTTGGCTCGTGAGAAATGTGCATCCATAACGGTCTTGCGTTCTTGAACTCTATTCAATTTATCGTTCCACACAAACAATGTCGTCTAGGCAGGAACCGAATGCATCCACCGCTGAACATTCACGAAATGTGTCCTCTCAAGTAACGCCTAAAGTGTAGTAATATTTAGCTTCCCGGAACCGATGAGGTCTATCTTTTGTAAATTTCAATTCTTCTAAGCATTTGATTGATCGCGAAAAATACACTTGCACTCCAGACGCGGTAGTAGTACTGGTCCTAAGGCAACCTTTGCGTCCCTTGTCTTTAATGTTCAGTCCCTCCATCGTGAATCTGATTGTCTCAGGTGTATCACCATGGAATCATGAAGCCAGTCTGATCACTGGAAACTAACAGTAACTCATCCTTCTATTCAAAAATGATACATTGACAGCAACGAAAACAGATAGCGGATAACAAGACATATATAAAAACCCAAAAGACGCATTCGATGATCATGATCATGCATCAATGCATCATGCGCCGCCTTCCCGACTTAGAATGCTTCCGATGCTTAACTTGCCTTTGCTTGTGCTTCTCTCTCCGCGTTCGCGCTCACTCAATTGAATGACACTTGGTCCTCTCAGTGGCGCCAATTGGATCTTCCCTTCTGCAGGCGGCGGCGGCGCGGGGGAATATTCTGCTGGCCTACTGTACTCCCTTGTTGCGCTGGTCGGCGTCGGATACTCTGCAGTGCTACCACTGCCGCTTGGACTGGTATTAGAAGGACTTCCACTCCAGACACCTGTACTTGCTGGGGTGCCCCACGATTCTCTGTGTTGGGGTGGTGGATAGTAGTGCTGGTGTTGGTGCGCGTATTGGGGAGGCGGAGGCGGAGGCGGTGGATGTTGTCTAGGGTCGTACGGAGCATCATAATAATACTGATGTTGGGCTTGTGGCGGAGGTGGAGGTGGATAGTCGTACCTTGGAGGATAATAATGTGGAGGATGTTGATGTGCATAGGGATCATAGGCACCCGGAGGAGCTGATTGAGGTGGTGGCGCTTGTTGATGAGGCGGAGGTGGAGGTGGGTGTTGGCTCGGCGGCGGCGGCGGTCCTCCCCAACTCTGATAACCCGCAGCATATTGGTATGGCTGGGGCTGTGAATATCCGTATGGCGGAGCGTAGTGGTGATCATAATGAGGCGGCGGGGGTGGTGGGTGATAAGCACGAGAATCATAGGTTTCATGGGTCGGGGGAGGTACGTGGCTAGCAGGGGAAGGCGGTGGGACGTGAGACCCTGGCGGAGGCGAAATATGTGTAGTTGCAGGTGGCGGAGCAACTGCGACAGGAGGAGACGTTGAAGATGCAGCGTGTGTAGTAGACGTAACATGCGTAGGACCAGATGGAGGCGGAATATGGGTCGCACCTGGTGGGGGTGGGATATGGGTAGCACCAGGCGGGGGCGGGATATGCTGGGAACCTTGTGGAGGCGGGATGCTGGAATTGCTAGTCGAAGTCGGCGGCACTGTTGTATACGTTGCTCCAGGAGGCGGGGGAATCGACACGCTGCCTCCATCCAAAGAAGGATCGATATTTGACTGCGACTGAGATCCCTGGTACGAGTTCCATTGCGAGGGAGGGGGCGGCGGGCCAAGAGGTTGTTGCTGATACGCGCTATACCCAGCCGGCTCTGCACCATCTTTGGCCCGTTTCTGCCTCTTCTTCGATGAATGTTTCCCTCGCCTTCCGTCATCGGACACGTCGTCTTCTTCGTCATCCTCTTGATCGGATTCTTGCCTACTCGTGTCCAACACCGTGGTCGGCCGCTTCCGAACTCGAATGTCCTTGCGAATACGAATTTTGATTCCTTGGTCAGCTAGAGAACAAGACAAGGGGGTAGATTCTGATGAGAAAATGAGACACGATGAACACACCGGTAACAAAACGGCTTACCCTCCATTCCCGGAAACTTTTTAGCGGTGTAGACATAGAATGGCGCCGAGTATATAGACTTGCAGTGTCGAACATTATTCCTGGGGGAAGGAGTTCAGCATGGGTTTGGAGACAGCTACTAGTTCAGAAGAAAGCAATGCTTAGGAAACCCGATGGGTGGGTTTCCGACTTGAGGCACCGGCCAATCCATTGTGCGTTAGACCATGTGGACTCACCCTACTACTTCAAACAAACTCAGTTTGAGTCGGTAACTACCTTCTGTTCGGACGCTTAGGTCAGGAAACACAAAGAATCCCGCGTCTTCGTTATTCCGCTGGGGATCCTTGAGGTGATAAAGGGAAGAAACGACAGAGCCGGTGGTGCATCGCGTCTTGCCGTCCTACTAGCAGGTCAGCTTATGAATCTAGGGTAGATAATTTGGACTTGCTTTTAACCAATGCAACTCTGCATCATCGTCTGGCTTCGCCAAACTCGCGAACATGAAGTAATAAGGATTTTGCAGAAAACTTTGGGCATAACTGCCGCCGCTTGGTGAAGCCGGCCGGCCATCGGAACCTGAGGCGTGTTGCTGGTGTCGTCGTGGATCGATGACGCGCAACTGAACGATTGGTGGTGGATCGATGGGTCGTCTATCAGCTGTACAGCATGGTTCAGCATCATCATTCCTCATCACAGATAACAGTAAGGCCACCTTTGCCGCCGACACCGCACATTCGCGCCTGTTTCGGCTCCTGGCGTACTACCAAATCGTACTCCCTGTCGTACACAATGGGATATGGAGGGCCATCAGGATATTTGAGGAGCATGAAGGAAGGATACAATCAGCACTACGTTCGAACATGGAAAGTTAATATGCATGCGCCTGTCCGAGTCCAAGGACTCGGACTCCGGATCATGTACAATGACTCCCGGTAGGCTATCGCGTCCATCGAAGGAAGGGTAGACTCACAGGCGGTCCCGCTCCTGCGCATAGTGCGACGGCGGCGGCAACGTCGACATCGTGCTCGTCATCGTGGGCGTTAGTTGTAGAGATGGATGGTTTTTTTTGCAATATGTTCAGAACCAAATTGTTTGCGCAGGGACCAAATATATTTGTCCCGCTTCCTTTTTGTGCTCAACACAACCGAATTAGGCAAATTACCAACACGTGGTGGACGGCAACCAATCTGTTGGGTACACAGACCCAGGTCCACGGACTTGGTACAGATCTTATTCTTTGCTCGTTTCTTATTTTTACTGGGGCTCTCTTTCCGGTCTGTAGATTCCCATCGGTTCCAATTGCTGGAACCCGGCAGGCCGCGTGATGGTATTTGCTACGTTACTGGCGTTTCAATCGGATTCACATTCCAAAAATTCCCAACTGGTGTGCCAAAATACTTGGCCGTCCAAACATTCGGTAAGGAAACTCAATAAATTTGGCCAGCAGAAGTCATTACACGATGGTCAACCCCAGGTACCAGCAGGTACAGGCCGTCAACGAAGTACCCTACTTCGCTTCCAGCGCACCTGTTCACTCTGATGTCAGTCCAACGGCCACTCTCTGCCCCAGGATGGTGGGTCATGATGCGGATGTCCGGGTTCTGTTCTGCCAAATGGGACCGTATCCACCTATATACTCGTCTATGACGCCGTGAATGCGCACATTGATGATAGGTGATTCTTGTCTGTACTTAATACGTTTAATGTTTCAAGACTAACGTAAGTGACCCTGTTTCCGCCCGCTGACAGTGAACCCTGACCAATGGCAACAGACTGATTCTGCATCTGAAGACGATGCCAACCCGGTTCCATCTAGTCCTGGGCATGCCAGCTCCCAAGGCGACGGGTGCAGAACGAACAAGGATCCGTCACACCAGCAAACCGGACCAAAAATGCAGACTTGGGTATCGATCAACTACTTCACAGTCCGGATTTTCCCTTTTGGCCTGGCTCATTATAGGATTCTGGACATGTTCACCTCAGTGTTTCCCCGAGTCTCGGAGTCAGTGTAGCGGACGCGTCGAAGCCGCAAAATAGCCCTTTGGGGGATGGGTTGGATTCACCCAGGTATTTTGGCCTTGCGTACGGCGATGGGATGCGTTGATTGTATTCAGACCAGGTTTCCATCAAACAATATGGACGCCGTTAGGCGCGTTTCTGTCTTGCGGTTTGCGGCTGTCGTAAACTGTGTAGACTTATGAATTACCGCTCGATTCCGTCAATTTAACGAGCTTTCAAGAGTGAAATTCATCAAAATTGTTCCGCGAAGCTTTTAATATTTAATGGGCAAACATGCTGGAGATACGCGGCACATTAGAGTGAGCCACCGCCTCCTGCATTACCGGTACGTCGCACAACAGCTAAGAAGGCATTCCAGTATTCAAGAGAGAACCAGGCCAATTTCTCTTCGGGTTGTACGAGCTTCCTCAGGCTTGCCTTGCTTCTTTGCGACTATGCTACAGTGATATGTTGTATCAATTTCTGTGGCGAAGTGACTATGAAAGGCGACTGTCACTTTGACGGTCCTTCTATTCCACATGTTGACCAGATTGCTCCTCGGAAGCACGCGTATCCCTTCGAAAGCACAATCAAAAGGTAGGTCACCGCCTGCTGCCATGGAAGATACCAACTGAACTACTTAGGCAAAAGGCTTGCAGCTTCAATATATGTCTTGCGTCAACTATTGTATGGCTGTCACGTATAATCAGATTGACATGCACCTATCGCAAAGACAGCGCAATTATTATAACCTCCGGTGCGTTCACTGTCAAAGATATAACCTACCGGCCGGCATCAATGGGGTTTTTCTTATGATCCAGCTTGACATGATGGAGAAATAATTAACGTCGCCCCAGGATCGTCGATGTTGAATGGCGCCAATGCTTAGGCTACGGTACTATATTGTCTGTACTACTAGGTTCAAATTCTAATGAGTTGTCCATTCCCTCCATTTTCTTTCTCTTAAAATTTGACACGTAAGCAATATTTGAGTGGTGACTGCCGCACGTTATTGCCCCCTTAAGTTTTGTTTTTCACCTAAAACCACTTTACAATGGGCTTTCGTGACTGTCAACTCTCAGGTCGGATTTTATGCCGAAGCAGCATGGCTTCCTGAATCGGATGTGCCCACATGGCATGATCAATTTCAATGTCGTTCTCTTACCATCCGTCAGATTTTGCTTTTTCATGCGGCCAGCATCACGAGGCACAGTTTGAAGTATGGTGTGCTAAAATGTAGATGCATGTGCTCAAGCGTTCTGTGCCTAGGCGCTACTTGCATTTATATGCTATCTGCAAGGATGGTTATCTGTCCAGTACCAGCGAATTTGCGAGATGTTCTCAATCTTTCTCCTCTTTCTGGCGGCCTTGACGCCAGCTGTGGCACCAACATCGGTCACTGACATCCGGGGAACTGCATTTCGTTCATCTTTGGCCGGCAAAACAGTGAGCGGCATCACGGGAGTGGTTACTGCAAAGGTCAGTCTTTCTCACATTCATAGGTATAATTCTAACTTGTTTGTAGACATCTTCTGGTTTCTTCTTGAGCGGAGAACCTGTCAGTGATACTCGTGTCTCTAACGGAATCTACGTCTTTGGGTCTTCGGCAGTCAAGCAGGTGGATGTGGGAGATAGTGTCTCCCTTAGTGGAAAGGTCGCTGAATACCGGTCCGAATCCGACTACTTTTATTTGACCGAAATTAGCTCCCCGTCCAGCATCAAGGTCCTATCCAGCAACAACGACGTCAACCCTGTCGTCATCGGAGTAGACAGGATCCCCCCAACCCAGTACTTATCGTCATTGGATGTCGGTGATGATGGGTGGCTTTCAGTTCCTAACAATCAGAGTCTCCTGTCCACTACAAATCCTACTCTCCAGCCCGATGTGTATGGGATGGACTTTTGGCAGAGTCTTGACGGGCAACTCGTCCAGATCAACAGCCCGGTCGCTATTAATTTCGAAAATAGCTACGGAGAATTCTGGGTACACGGCGATTGGAAGGTCACTGGATTAAACGGACGCGGGGGATTGACCATCACATTTGGTGCGTTTCACCGAGATGATCTACCGCCCTGGGGCTGATCAATTTGCCAGGTCCTGATGGTATCCCAGATGCTAATCCCGAAGTTGTGATCATCGGTTCGCCGACTGATGGGACTAAAAACCCGACCGTTGCTGTGGGCGTTAAGTTGAGCGACATTGTAGGTGTGGTGACATATCAGTATGTTGTCCATTTGAGGCATCATCTTATCAGTCCGCTTATTCGAATATAGATTTGGGTTCTATTACGTTCTTCCTCTTACTGCTCCGACCGTTATTGCTACGCCTGATTATGACGTACCTCCGACAACGATTTCGTCGGAAACAGATTCGTGTGTTATCACTTTTGGTGATTATAATGTACGTACGGCGGACTGTCTACCTTCGATTGCTACTCAAAAAGCACCTTCAGGTTGAGAACATGGCACCAACTTCTGCTCATCTGCCTACTGTCGCAAAACAAATTTCCGACCACCTCTTGATACCCGACATCTTGTTCCTTCAGGAAATTCAAGATAACAGCGGATCTGTCAATGATGGCGTCGTCGATGCCAACCTGACACTCTCAACCTTAGCTTCTGCTATCGCTAATACGAGCGGGTTGACTTACAAGTTCATCGACATCAACCCAGAAGATGGGAAGGATGGTGGACAGCCTGGAGGAAACATTCGCCAAGCTTATCTGTAGCGTCATTTCATCGTTTACCGCACGCACACCCTGATTGTATTCTTAGGTACAATGCCGACAAACTTCAACTAGTTTCGGGAATGCCCGCAGGAACCTCATTGGAAAGCTTGGAGGTTTTCGCGGATTCGGGTGGCCTTCCCACCCTAAGGTATGTATGTTATGAGTATCACATACGCTTTCCCATTCCTGATTATACGTAAGCTTGAATCCAGGTCGTATAGACCCTACTAACGAGGCCTGGGAGGACTCTCGAAAGCCTCTAGTCGCGGAATGGGAGACAAGTTCGGGCGCAAAGCTGTTCACCATCAATGTCCACTTTGTATCGAAGGGTGGGAGTACTTCTACCCAGGGAGATCCCCGGCCACCAGTAAATTCTCCTATTGAACAACGGACAAGTCAAGTTGGGGTTACATCGGTGAGTATCGTCCCTCTCGAAGCATGGGTTGTCTATAAAATGATCTTCGCAGTCTTTCATTAAGTCCATTCTCGACATAGACGACTCTGCCAATATTGTGATAGCAGGTGACTTCAACGAATATGTCCAGACTCGTTCAGTGTTCGCCTCCCTCCAAGAGATTCTAGAAGATATCGATGAAGTGGCCGGAATAGCTGACGTCGAACGATACACTTATGTTTACGATCAGAACACGCAGCAGCTTGATCATATCTTTATTTCTAGCGCTATCGTAAAACGCGGCGTAGAGGCGGAGCACATTCATGTGAGTAACGGCACTGTCCCAATTGAACTTCTTCATCTGACTGCGGCCAGGTAAATAACTGGTCACCCTCTTATGACGATCGGACCAGTGACCATGATCCCACGGTTGGGAAGATCCGACTGTGCTAAATTGATGTTTGTATACCAGGTGTGTACTGTGATATACCTCTTGTATCGAATGAATACAAATCTGTGATATCCAAAGGGAGCGAAGCCATCATTCAGATACATGTAAACCCAAATTGAAACAGATCAGAGAACTCAATATGCACAATACAACGTTTACTGAGTCCTGCAGGCGTTTGTCTTTACGAAAGGCCGCACCGGTGTCCATACTAGACAGCAGCTCTCAGCCGTCGTGTAAGTGGTCGATAGAATGGGAGTGATGTACCATATCAAGATTGGCATCTTCGACTAGCAAGAACACCTGTCATCTTCGACCAGCAACAATACCAATTTTCCCACTTACCGACAACTTCCGCCGTAGGCAAACATGTTTGAGGTAAGAAAAGGTGCAGGCGGCATTTGCTGAGTTCCGGAAGAACAAGATGACAGAATCAATCATTTATATGATCCCGACGCAATCACAGCCGCTACATATGCCGATGCATCAAGCAGTAGGAAAAATCGAACATTTCGACCAAAAAATCCAAGTTATCGAATTCTTACAGAGTAAGTAATACCATTTCATTTCCTTCTTGGAACTTGGCTACCGGTGACACGTATGCAAAGTTCAGACACTTGGCCGACTGAAAGGGAGGCGATAACTGCATTGGTTCGAGTCTTTGGAAGCTCTCGCGCGTATGACGCGTACGATCGTCGGTTGCCCATGCTGAAGATCTGGCTAGAGTCTATGTCACTTTAAACTTCGTCCTTGGTTGAGTAATATCTTATGGGACCTTCGAAATTCTACTCCGGTTCACCCTACCACTCTTCGTCGATACTTCGAGTGACCGGATTTCGTCTTGGCCTTTGAGGAGCTCGCCTCTTCTCCTATAAGCTGCACTATTTTCAATTTACAGTGCCAAAAATGGAGATGGCAGAGCTTGTAGGCACGCTTCGACAGTCTCGATCGGAACCCCTGGCGGCGGCCTCGTACAATCGTACTCATGTAGAATACTACTAGAATTCGATGCTTCGCAACTGCGATACACGGCATGAATGCTTGGGCTCTCTACCTCTGATATATACGCCGAAGTATGGGGACTTCGCACGTTCAACAGAGTGCCTAACACAGGATTGCCTGCCCGCTGCCCATCGCAATCGATGTATTTGAAGGTCTGGAGGTGTAATACTCACACGCAAAGATAACTCATGATGCACTTGACCCCTTCAAACCATAAACACTTGTCGTCAGGTTTTTACCATCCTCCTGTATGTTGTTACTATCTCTTTATCGGTTGTTTGGTTTCTGATTCTTTTGGTAAAGGTACGAATAGGCCGCACTGGGCTTGCCATTGATTCTCGACGGCTCCCCTTCTCAATTGCTCTGTTTCTAGAAGCCTCCCAACATGTGTGCCAGATAATTTACGAACGAGACATCTAGCCGTACCAACGAGGGACCGAGCGGACCTGATCGACGGTTTGAAATCCATCCCCACAAATCCCCAAAATTTCGAAGTGGAGAATGCGGGGTACTAAGGGGTTTGTCTTCTGACGCGAATCGGCACAAGAGAACCGTGGGTGAATCCCAAGACCTGAACTAGCGGGAGGACGGGAAGCCGTCTCTCAGTGACTCGTGACCGTGGCTTGCAGCTTCTTTCCGCTCTGCTCTACCCGCTTCTTCCAATCTTTGTGAGCGACAAATTTTCACGATTCCAGAATCGTTGCTTTTTGGGGCTTTCATGATGGATCGATGGGCTCTAGAGTTATCCTCTACCCGGGCTTAGGCTTCTCTGGATGTGTTTTCTACGGTAACACGCTCGGAAGGCTCAAGATCTCTAATCTGTGGGGAATTTTGAATTTGACATTTCCCCGCATCCAAGCCTATTTTTGACAACTTCCTGCTCCTTTTTTCAATTCGATCGCAAGATCAATTGACGGAATCGGCGAGAAGGCCCCTAGTGGGATAGGGTGACTGCATCTAGTATGCGAACGTATCTATAAAAGACTGAACATTCGAGCGAGAGAATGCCAACTACTTCTTCTCTCACACTCCCACTACTATAACTGCTATCAAAATGTCGTCCACTGGCATCGATAAGCTCGAGTCTGGCACCACCGAGGATATCACCCACCGTGGCCACTTCGCCAACGCCAACGCGCTGCCTCCACCCATCGCTGCTCTGCCTCCTCCGTCTAATGGCGCCGTCTTGTGAGTTTATCGTTGTCACCTTAGCTGCGGGGTGAATTTTGAAACGATTTCGCAGGGGTCTCTTCTCCTTCGGTGCTACATGTATCACCCTGTGTCTATACAACGCGCAGGCCAGTGGGATTACCATTCCCAACGCGGTAGTTGGCATGGCTCTATTCGTTGGCGGTGTATCCCAGTTTACGGGAGGGGTTATCGAGTTTTGCCGCAGAAGCACATTCACCGGTTCAGGTTCGTAGGGTCCCACGCTTTTCGGTGCCTTTCTCACCCATTCTGTAGTCTTCTGCATCTATGGAAATTTCTGGCTGTCGTATGCAGCCGTTCTGCTTCCCGGAACCGGTATTGCAGCTGCGTATGACGGCGAGGCCAACATGCTTGGCGATGCGCTCGGTATCTACCTCGTCGTATGGACTATCATCACCGTCATGTTCTTGTGTGTTTCATCTTTAGGGTCCTATCAATTGCTAAGGACCACATCTAGGATTGTCGCTCTCCGGAAAACCGTGGCTTTGATTCTCTTGTTGAGTATCCTTGCTGTGACCTTCCTTCTGTTGGCCATAGCCCAGTTCACTGGAAGTTCAGCGTATGTATTTTCATCCCATCTAGGACACCGTATGCGCTAACATCTCGATCCTGTAGTGTTGCAAAGGCAGGAGGTATTGTCGGCGTCGTCACGGGCTTTGGCGCATGGTACGTCGGTCTTGGGGAGCTACTTGCTGCGGACCCCTTCCCACCTTTCCTGTTGCCTCAAGGGGTTTTCAAGCATTAGGGTTATGGATAAGGCGTTATAGCTCATTCAATTTCATATGGTAACAACGAGAAAGATTATGGAAGTCTGTAAAATGACGCTTTCACGACACTATTAAATTATATACTATAACCAAGCTCGCTGAGAAAATCAATGATGGATGTTATAGATAACAGGTTCCGCATAGTGCTATCGCATCCCTACATTACTCTGTTCATAATTCGACCTGAAATAATATGGGCGCGCGCTTTGAATGTAAAGTATATTCACTAGATGGTCTCGTTCAAGTCTATTTCATTCCAAACGGTGCTAACACCTGCTATGTAGTGGCCTTTGAAAGGTGCTACAGCAAGTATCAGCGCGCGCCCAGCAACTAGGCACTGGTAGAGCTAGGCCTAGAACCCTGCATCTCAACCAATGAATTCTTGGCGCCGGTTTTTCTTTGGTCCAAAGGTGGGCATAATCCCAGGAACCCGTCCAAAGGGGCTGATCGAAGGTAAGAGAAGAAACTTCTGAGTCGGAGTGGAAAATATTTTTGACATTCTAAGTACTACGAATAAATATCAGATACCTGAAAAATCACTGGAATGACCCACCTGATTCTATGCGGGTGGCCGAGGAGTCGCTCTGGGCTTTTTATGAGAATATGAGTTAGAAGTATACGTCCTGAGGCTCCGTGCAAAGAAACGTATCGCGTAACTCATACTAAACCATCTACTACTAGCTACATACCACCAAGGAAATCCATTATCGTTGCGTGATATAGATAGAATCCAGTGATATTTTACCTTGGCCATAATCGACGCCCCCCCGAGTCACTGGTTGATGCCAATGATGGTCATCAGATACGAGGTTACCACGTGGTACCTTGCATAGCCCGGGCTTCGCAATGTAACTGTTCGCATTCGCCATCTTCTTCCATTTTCCTTGATCATTTTCCACTTTTAGTCTTCAGAACCGGAGGTATCCGCCTTCCTCGTGATGATATTGGCTGCTCGATCGCTACTACATCGTATACATGGTAGCTATTGGTACGCCTGATCACCGCTGGAACCGTGTTCAATGCCTTTTAACCCCGTATTTGTCGTTCGTCCCCTCCCCCGGTTGCCTGAGCCACAGTTTTTGCTGCTCACAGGTGGTATTCGTGCACCAAGGGCAGCGCTCACCCGGCCAGTGCACCGTGCACGCTTGTCGGAATCGCAGTCCGAGTCGCCTTCGCGACGGAAATGGTCCTCGGCAATACTAACAAGGTACGGATGTTCGCCGCGGTACACTTCGATCCCCGCTGCAGTGCAAGATGAACTTGGCGCCAATCAAAGGGAGCTCTACTTGTTTTCTGCGCCTCTTTAGCGTATTCCAAATCTAATTTACTCGGCGTCTCAATGCAGTCGCTTGCAGCAATTAGCGCTACTGTTCACGCTTGATTTAACATGGACTTGCGCCTCTCTAGATATATTCTTCCTGGTCGCAGTCTGGGGCCCCAGCTCTAGATCTCCAATCTGTGGGGCTCTTGAATTTGACATTTCCCCACATCAAGCCTATCTGTGACAGGTTCTTGTAGCTAGGGTCTCGGTCCATTTTTTTCAACTCGATCGTTAGATCAATTGCCGGAATCGGCGGGAAGGTGCATTTAGTAGTAGGTGACTTGAACATGATGACCGCACCTGGGGGAACCTACCTATAAAAGATTGGACATTGAGCAAAAGAACTCCAACTACATCTCTCCTTCCTACTACTTGAACTACTTGACGCTATAATATGTCATCCACTGGCATTGATAAGCTTGAATTGGGCATTACCGAGGATATCAACCTTGGTTCTGTTCAAGGTCACTTCGCTAATGCCAACCCTCTAGAGAAAAGCAGGGGTACGGCGGGTTTCTGCGGGTATCGTACCCTTACCCGCAGGGTCCGGGTCAGGGTACACATTTCCATACCCGGCTTGAACCCGGCTACCCGCTCATACCCATGGACAAATAATGGTTCGGGCCGAGATGAAACTGTACAGTTCAATCTTACATAACCGTACCTTGAAATAAAAATGGGGATGTACACAAAAAACCCAAAAACAGCTACTACGCCCAACGTAAAATTTCTGATCTGATGGCCTCGCAATCAAAGCTCATTACCTCCGACATCACTCCTGTACCTGGGAGGCGTCAGCGAGTTCAGTCGCAACGCTCCAAAGACAGTGACGCTCACCTCCAGGAGATGCCTGACTCTCCCCCACCGCAAGGCAGGAAGAACTCGAAAAATCGCAAACGTCCAAGTGGAGCTACTGCCGAGAAATCGAAGGTGACCCCAGCTGCGGAGACTACATCCACCCCTGCTGCTAATCCCCCTGCCAAACGTCGTCGAACCACGGTTGTCACGGAGGAAGAGGACGATGCACGTACTATTGCAGAAGGCGTTGATACCATCATCACGAAGGACAAGGACGGTAATATTAGCAGACTTCAGCGCATTGGTGGTCCCACGATTACTATCCGTACCCATACTCCCACGGTCCAGAACCCCAGCACTCAGGGCAATGTGATGCCGAGGGTGGGATCGCCAGGGCTACCATCAGCATCACACGATACTCAAGTCGCAGCGGAGAACATTGATGACGAGCTACCACCTCTTCAAGATCCCGATGATTCCGATGATGAGATGGATGTTGAAGGCGAGGAACTGGAGGAGTTCTCAGATGAGGCTGAGCTTCGTAAGTGGTTTTAAAATGGTCTAATCAGATATTAATCTCGGTGATAGTGAAAATGATGACGAAATGGACCTCACCAATGTACGCATTCTACAGTCCTATTCCTGAAATTGAATATCGCGACGGTCGTAAGTGCCACATATTTCGATGTACGGCACAGGCCAATGTTACTCGGTGTGGTCATCGCATTGTACGTTACTTGGATACCAAAGATGCGCAATCGACTAGCAATTTGAGGAAGCATGCGAGGAAGTGTTGGGGTGAGGATGTCATCAAGGAGGCTGATGAGGCGGGCACCCTTGATGCTGCACGGACGTTGTTGAGGAAAGACGCGGGCTCTGACAAGCGGAATGGGTCAATTACATCCCATTTCGCCCGTCAGGGTAAAGGCCGTGTGACGTATTCCCATCGTCAGCATACTAAGCAGGAATCACGGTGCGTGGAATTAATCTTCACATCCAATTAGCCATCTTAAAATATCCACAACAGTGCGGAACACGTACGTTGGATTGCCGAAAGCTCAAGACCATTTGCTATTGTCAAGGACCGTGGCTACAATTGCTTGATGAAGACCGGTCGACCGAGTTGCTACGTTCCTAGCCCCAGTACAGTTGCCCGAGACGTCAAGACAGTTTTTGGCAACACTCGTCAGCGTATTTCTGAGATGCTACAGGTATGAAGTCAGCCCTACAAGTCTTACATCCACTGAAAACATACCAGGAGCATGAAGGAGACCTACACTTCGCAACCGACGCATGGACCTCGCCAAACCATAGGCCTTATGTCGCCGTAACCGTACACTTTGAAGACAAAGGCAAGCCCGTTAGCCTTCTACTTGATATTGTCGAGGTGGCAAAGGTACGTACTATTTTATCAGCAGCGGAAGCACTGCAATAACCCATGCATAGAACCACACAGGCGAGAATCTTGCAGAGGCCTTCGTTGAAATTTTGGAGGACTTCAAGCTATCAGATAAGGTTGGTTTTTTTGCGCATTTCACGAGGGAGTAAGGGACTCACATAGACTTTGGTAGATTCTCTCCATCACCTGTGATAACGCCAGTAACAACGACACCATGATTGAGGCCATTGCTGAGGCCATCGACGATTTTCCTGGCGAAGCGAATCGAACCCGTTGCTTTGCGCATATCACAAATCTTGTCGCAAAATCACTATTAAAACAGTTCGATGTAACCAAAAAAAAAACCGGTGAGACGGCAAGCAGTGCTGAGATTGTGCTCCAGGAGTTAGCTGATGGACTAGATGTTGAGGAGGTGGAAACACGCTTGAGAGAGACTGAGGAAAATGGCCCAGGGGAGAAGGATAACGAGGATGGCCTCATCGATGAGCTAGCGGCTATGACGGTCTCAGAGAGGGAGGAATGGGAGGAGCAAGTACTTCCAGCAAAGTCTGTGTTAGCGAAGGTATAACAGATATTCTATGAAAGGATACACACCACTGAAAAGGTCCATCCAGCTCCGTAAACTCTCCTTCAAGATCATCAACTCTTCAACCATTTTGCTCCCTGCATGGAATGCCATTCTCGACGAATTGAAGTTCAAGCCAAAGAAATTGCCGCGTGACGTGGCAACCCGTTGGAATTCAACATACGATATGCTTGAGGTAGCCGTGGAGTACAAGCGAGCGATAAAACAGATTACAAGTGACGATGAAGAGGCAGGCGACCGAGCCGTACCAGAATACAGGCTGTCGTCGAAGGAGTGGAAGATTGCAGAGCAACTTCGCGACGTTCTCAAGGTGAGTCAGCCTATGTGTCACATGACTTCTGGCTAATCGGTCCCGATGCCAGATTCTCAAGGATGCAACACTCTTCTTCTCTCGCTCGACACCTAGCCTTGCAACTGTGATTCCAGCGATGGATCACATTGACTCTGTCCTTACAACACAATCACTCAATGCCGCTTATGACCCCGCAATCCGTGCAAGTTTATGCATTGCCAAAAAGACTCTAAACCGATATTATAATATCACAGATTATTCCAAAGTCTATCGTATATCAATGGGTGCGTATTTCTGTTCAAAACCTTTTCCTTTCTTATCGTTTCATTTCCAGTGCTTCACCCTCGCCATAAGCTTGCGTATTTCCGCAAAGTCGGCTGGTCCCCTACGTGGATTGATACAGCCCATGAAATCGTCCAAACTGAGTACGAGCGCAAGTACAAGAACATGGCCATTGAAGGAGAAGAAGAGAACGAGGTGGAGGAGGTTACTACCTCAGTGTCGGTGCGTCAATCAGCTACTCAGTCCTTTAAAAGTACTGAGATCTCGTTAGAATAATATCTTTGATTCTCTTCCAATGCTCGCTACTGCTGGGTCCACTCAGGACGAGCTCGATAGGTACCTCTCAACAGACCCCGAGAATGTAGATGATGGATTGGCATGGTGGAACGAGCGCCGTGCAATGTATCCCCATCTCTCACGTATGGCACTGAATTATTTGTCGATTCCCGGTACGTTACTTTGCCTATATCATCGTATATGATAGTCCTTACTCATACTCGCATCTAGCTACCTCTGTAGATGTCGAGCGTGTTTTTAGCCGTGGCCGTATCCTTCTTTCTCACATCCGAAACCGACTCAGCGCTCAGAGCACTCGGGCTCTGCTTTGTCTTGGGCAATGGAGCCTTCATGGTTATGTCCATGATGACGATATTCTGGCAGCGGCAGCTCTTCCTGAAGTTCCGGATGGTGAAGGAGAAGACGGCGACTTTCTAATGCCAGACGGTTGGGATCTAATTGAGTCTGATAAAGATTAGTATACAATTTTCGTAGCTAACAATTGAACTGTGGTTTGGGTCGGGTATACCCTTGACCCGCCGTACCCTCATTCAACCCGCCAATACCCGGATGAAACCCGTACCCATGAAAAGGGTAGGGGTAAGACCGGGTAAGGGTGCGGGTGTCGTCTTCAACACCCGTGGGTGACCCGTGGTGATCGCTAGCGAGTCCAGTGAGATATGGGTCTATCGATAATGCCATGGGATCAGTTGGGGTACTTGGTCCAAGATCCAAGATCAGTGTGTGTCAGCATGTGTTGTAAGCTAGGCTTACATTACAGTATATGAATAATATAGCCAGTGGAAATCACAAGCCACCAGCCAAGATTGGCTGCTTATGCAATTGCTCACCCTGCACACACATGCTCACCTGTGCCATTGTTTTATAATCCAAATGTCCTCTTTTGAGTATTGTCATGTCATTTTTGAGCCATTTGAGTCATATTAAGATTTTCAACCTGAGAGAATTTGGCAGCTTAGTAAGCTATCACATGATATAATTATAAAATATTACCATTATTTTGTCTCCCCAAGGTTGAATTTCAAGTGGTTGTATAATTACTTGAGCATTTTGTGCAAGATGTTGACATAAAAATTAAAAAATCTAAGACTGCCCACCTAAAATATGTTTCTATATGACTTCAAATTTCGTTCAAAATTTCCCGGATCTCAGAATTTGGTAGTCACATGGCTTATGTAATGCTTACATAAGGGGGTGCCGATAATGGGTGACCCCAACCTTAGTCGCTTGCTCACCCGTCTCCAATATCATACCCCGTTCCTGTTCCTTTGCGTGATTCGCAAGTACCATCCAGTGAGGCTGTTTCTTATGAGCAGCCTTTCAGCATACCATGAAGTCCATAACACCCTCTTTGACGTGAATTGTTGTGGCATTGGGAGGCGGGTCCAAACCATAGATAGGCATAGGCTTAATCTCAAGGTCTGGCCCGTTCTGTGGGAAAGTCGAATCAAGGTCGGAGGGAGCAGGAGTGACAATTTCCATATTTTCATTCAGGAGCCTTGATGGTAGGAAGATGGCCAGATGCGCGAAGGGCTCACTGAGTATACTTCTGCCTGAAATGAGATGTTTGGCTAGTTCGAAAATCGCCCGCATGGGTTCCTCAACTATGACGTGTAAGGATTCGTTGAGGGGGATATTCCACATCACAGGCACGTCAACATGGTCTTTCTGTTAGCCAAACGTCAGATGCGCAGGTTATGGTGACGAGGGTCGCACCAGATTACTTCCGACACCAGGGTTATCTACAACGACCTCGATTCCCATGATGTTGTTTGAGGTGATCACTCGGTCCGATGCCACTATTAGAAGATTCAGAAACAAGGACCGCTGAGCAAATATATAACATACCTCAGAAGGAGGAGCTGCGGGGATTCGATGGTGTCACAACATACAACGACCTCCCTGCTCGCCTTGGCAAAGTAGGTGGCCTCCGCCCCATCACGATGCCCGAACGCGACACCAATTGCACGCGGTCATCCGTCAACTTTGGAACTGAAAGTGATTCGCTCTGCAATAGCATCCGGGCAAATCTTGAGACGGTCCTGGCGAGAACGAGCTATAGACGGCGGGAGAAACGCTGAATAAGTCGGGCGGCGCCTCATGCTTCGATCTATGGCTATGTCGATTGGCACGCAGCTGATAGACGGCAGAGAGGGATCATTGCAGTCAAGATAGGATGGAATTCCCATGAACTCTGCGGCTTCTTTAACACTGTGTGCTCTCAGTACTAGGAAACTCTCGGAAAAGCGAACGTACTGTGGAAAGATAGGCCAGGTTGTATGAGAAAAGGTCTGGTTCTCCCATGGACCTAAACACAGCTCAGCAAAGTTGGTTTTTGAAGAGCGGAACACGTACCGTTCTTACCCCCGAAAAGTCGATGGGATGGCTGAGGGTATTTTCCGACTTGACAAAAAACGGCAGCATCTTCTCGTAGCTCCAATCTGGATGGCCCATATCTCGCCAACGATTGGAGTCGGCCGGGACACCACGGGTGTAAGCATGGCGCTTACACGTGATGTTCCTCCTAGCGCCTGACCCCGCGAGGAATAACGCGGTGCACCTGCGGAAGAGAGTTCAAGGGCCGGGCTATAATATCCTTCTTGAAGATGTCCGAAGAGATGAGGGGTACTCCGTTGGTCCAGGTATCGGCCGCGCTTCCGCGTTCAATGAGGAGTACAGTAACATCGGGATCTTTGCTGAGGCGCGAGGCAAGGCAGCATCCTGATGTGCCACCTAATCAAGCAGGTCAGAAATGAGTATCGACATGATGAATGTCGAGCTTACCTCCAACAATAATGTAGTCGAATGTGGGCGCAGAAGTGCGCGAGACGTCGCCCAGTTAGACTCCTACGTCTGAAGGCTTGACCGTTGGGTAAGACGACGAGAAAGGCCACATCATGAAAGTGGGATTTGGGGGAATGAACCTGCATCGCAAGGGTCCCATTTTATTATGCGCCGGCTAGGAGGTTCGATCGCTGTGCATCACAAAACCTAGTCTCGTTCTGATTCCAAGCTGAACGAAATCGAGGAAGCAGTCCATGAATGCGCGCATGGCCCTGCCCACCCAAATCGACAAAGGCTTCCTATGATTTGCATTCGCGAGCAGATGCCAGTACAACACCTAAACCTCGACCATAGCTCGAGTCCAACGGTGCCGTCTGATCGCGCGCGGGTCCCACGTCTCACGATGAGCGGCCAGTACCGGTTCTGAGTTGGAAGATTGATGTTGTCCATCATGAATATCTCCTTCAGCGTAATATATCCCATACAATCGCTTTGCGCTCATGATCATCATGATCCGTAGTAGCCGAGCCTCTTCTTCTTCTTCTTCTTCTTTCTTCCTCTTAAAGATGTCAGGAGATCCTCTTTACTGCGCATGAAGACCACTGATATACATGAGAAAATTGCCTGTTATATTACGGTCAATTTCTGGGTTCACGCACGAAGAAAGAGAACATGTACCTCAGCAGTTCTGAGGACAAGCCCCTTCGTTAACGACGAGAATTTCCAGTCCGACACATGACAGTGCCCCTCTATTCAGTGCCATAATATATGCAAAGATTGTCCCCTTGTTGCCTTGCCATCAGAATATTTGTTGAACACTCCAGAGTCGAGAGAAAAATTGAATTGTAGAAGTTGAATTCGGCCGGATGATACCATATATCTCTGTAGATTGGTAGCGTGATGAGAGGAAAGGCGCGGAATCTATAGCAATTTGAATGAAGGTTGAATGAGAAAACGAAGACGCTGAGACCAAGGAAGCGACAAATGGACAAACGTTCCCACGCCATCAAGCCAGCGGGACCTCGGACCGACGTACCCAGAACATTCATTCGCAGACTCTATCCTTGGAATTCTGAAATCCAAACCATTGAACCAAGAATACACGTAGCTCGCGCATGTTTTGTATGTGTCTCTCCTGCATCTTCATTCGTTCAATTTATTTTTGGGCAAGCATGAATCAAGGAACACGGTGGCAAAGTTGTAACCCTTTATTAATCCAATAAATTCTGCGCAAACTTGTGGGTAACGACCAGCTTTCCATCAGCAAAGAAGAAGTACTCGCAATCCGCCACTACTCCATACCGTTCCGGGACCTTCCCCTTCGACTCGCTATCATCTATCGGCTCCAGAACATCGCCCTTCACTTCAGAGGCAGGTGATGCCCTCATCCCAGCGATGACAACGATCCTCTGTCCCACGTACTGCGGTTTTCTGTGAATATCAACAAAGTCCAGACCAAAGACGCGCATTGACGAGTCTGGACGACGAGATATATTTGAGTCCCATAGTCTGATAGTGAGCTCGTCGGTGAGAGGAAAGAAATGGACAGCGTCATTTGAGGACGGGCGCTTCTGAAAATGTCTGTAAGTAAATATAGAAAGATGAGTTGAGGAAACATACCCAAATCTCAGAGAAACTTTGAGCCCACTCCAGTAGTGCTTGTTGATAGATAAGGCTACGGTCCTGGACGGACAGGTTGGGGACCGTGATGGGCGCATGGCGCTTGGCCATGGTGTACTCGTTCGCACGTCTACGTTGGTGGAGGTCCTCGAACCTACTGCCACCTCCAGGGATGTTGCGACAGGTTGTCCGGTCGATCTCTCTCGGAGGCTGCTGATGATAGTAGTCGTGTATCAGCGCTGCACGAGTCCCAATATCTTTTCGGTTCGAAATCATCGTGTGTTGAAGGGCAATAAAGACACTAGAAAAATGTCAGCCTCTTTATACCCAGCTCGGTTATATGCGCGGCATTGTTTCTCACCTTTGGACATGGCAGATCATTAATTTCAATTAAGCCGATTCCATGCAAGGTGTCCTCGAGTCCTCCCACCAGAATTACGCAAATACAGATGGGATGCGCTTTGTTGTTGCCAGGGCGCTGACTTTTTCCTGAGAAAGTAGTGCTTTATCGTGACCGCCACTGCGCGAGAGTACAGACGATAGTTCGCTAACTCGCTTGCTTGGGAGCCGGTTCCATGGCGAATAGTACCTGCGGTGAAGCTTCTCAAGGTGAAGGACAGGTAGAAGGGAACATTCCCCGCGTATCCATCAGCGAAGTTGGGCATCCCAGGGCTTCGTAACAAGCATCGTGAGAGCACCTTGTTCCCCTGTGATGTGGCCAGGATTATTGAAATGCCGGTATATGCTAGGTTGATAGAAACGTACCATGGGAAGAATTTCGTGGTAGACACAGGTTCTGCGCGTGGCGACGAGCATATAGTTGCCCATATACTTCCTGTGATCCCAAGGCATCGCTTGTCCGTTGATCGCTTCAATAACAGGTCCAGACTGAAAATTAATCGTGAATGGCCTTGCTGGGTACACGAGATGCAGGCATGCTTCGTACACCGCAAGCTCGGTAGCAACGACAGCGGATCAACCATTTCCTCCGACGAGATCTATCTCATGTATTAACGCGAGCATACAGACACGTTTTTTTATGGAGTCAAGAGCCCTTTCCTCCTGAACAATTGACATTGGAGCCATGCTTGAGCCGAGGGAGCGAAAGACCGACCATGACCACTGACAGATTCGAACGCTCGCCTCTCTGTCTTCTACATAGAAATTTGATGAGCGAAAGGGAAAATCGGTGTCAAATCAAGGGCTACCGCATCAGATGCATAGGACAGCGATAAGTCGTGATGGTCATGGTAAGGAAGAAAAGGCTGCTCGATATTGAAAGTTTGAAACACTGCTCACGTGGACCGGTCCGATATCCGTCTGCCGCAAACGCAACTAAAGGCAAACATATCTTTTCCTCTTTCCATCATGATAACTCCATATCCTCGTAGCAGTCCACCTCTTCGTCATCTTGGCACTTTACTGTTGTCCCCTTCGCCGACAACAGCTCTCCTGCGCATATAGCGAGCCATGGCCATCGAATTTTCTCCTTTGCCACTGCCCGACTCCGCAGAAGCGTCCAGTTTCTTATCGTTCGGGCGTCAAGTGAAAGGCTTCGATCCGACCAATTTCACCCAGGAGGAATTCGCGACGATTGAGAATGCCCTTTACAAGGTGTGTGTCCTATTTCTTGGGATTTTCTTTTACTGAGTTTCCTAGCACGACCTTTTGCTTTTTCGCAGTGTCAACTTGTCACCGGAGAAACAATACGCGCTGAACAAGGTAAACATTTGCGCCTCAAAATGTGTTGATTTTCTAATATCCTTCAGGCCTTTGACCCGATATGCGACGACTTCGGTCACGGCAACAACGAAATAGGCAAGAACAAGAAATCAATCTTACATCCTGACCTCAAGACTATCCCTCGCGTACCTCAAGCCCAGCTTATTGGCAACGGGACCGTATACAACCACGAAGGCATCACCGAAGCTACCCTGAAACATCCTTCCCACACAACATTTCATAAGACTCGTGTATCTCCGGAGGACGAAGCCAAAGGAGCGACCCGTTTCTTCAGATGGCATATCGACGCTGCCCTCTACGACCGACGCACCCCCAAGGTCACTACCTTATACGCTATCAGCGTGCCAAAGGGCCCCAAGCAGACGTGCCGGTATGATGACGGAACGGATGACGAGCTACCCGTACCTTTGGGCATTACTGCCTTTGTCTCTGGCAAAACGATGTTCGAGATCCTTCCCCCTGAGCTCAAGAGTCTTGCTGTGCGCTCCAAAGTCAAGTATGCACCTCTTCCGTACGTATGGATGGCTCCCGCACATGCAGTGTCGACGGGGTTGGGATTGGAATCAGAGGGACTGGAGATCCCATACAATAAGCTCCCGTCGTGGGAGGAGACGAAGCGGATGGTGCTTCCTGTTCTATGGAAGAATCCGGTTACGGGCGAGCTCCATTTCCAGGTTCATCCATGTGGTGTGGCCGAACTGTTGGTTGACCCGATATCGGAGGGTGGCAAGAAGGAAGGCGCGATATACCCTGATGGCGCGCATGTCACGGATTTGAAGGAGATCCGAGAGTTGCTGTACAAGATGCAGAGACCTGGTATTGCCCCCAAGGTGAGCCGGATTTCTCTGCAGGGTATATCGTTATTAACGACATGCTTTCAGCTTGTTTATCCGCATGACTGGAGTGAAAGAGATCTAGTTCTGTTCCATAATCGAGGGGTCTTGCATAGTGTCGTGGGGACGTTCAACAAGGATCAAGTCCGCGCATTCCATCAATGCAACCTCGCCGCGTCCGATGATCCTGTAGGACCAACTGTGGACGATGCGAAGAAGTGGTCATAAAGTGGATCGGGTTTTTCTAAATGTCGACGTTCACTGTCTTTCATTTCATGTTGGGCCTTCTCTATTTGTCTTGCAGTGGAATTGTTACAGTATCTGAGCTGTTCTCCGACAGAAAGCACTGTCAGTGCGATAGCTCAGGAAAGCGGGATCAAATATGGATCTCTGACTATTCTTATCTTGCATGGCGTCGGCGAACATTGCTTCTCATAAGTTTGTTTTCGTCTCCTGCACCGTCATGTGCATCACTTCCGGTCCGTTCCAAGTGCCAGGTGTCTTGACCTATATAAAGTCTTCGGCTTTTACTTCGACATCTCATGTATCATGATGACGATCAATCTAGCTCCTCTACCTCTCCCAGCGTCTGCAGATTCAGCAAAGCTGAACAACTTTGGACGAGAAATTAAAGGTCTCCACCCAGCCCATCTTAGAACCTCATTCAAACAAGTCGAAGAGGCTCTATACACGGTTTGTACCAACATCCACACTGCATCGGTCTCATCGTAGACGTAAACGCAGTACGGCGCGCTCTTGTTTCGTGACGTTGACTTAACCCCAGAGGAGATACGGGATCTAGTCAAGGTGAGAGCTCGGAAAATTCTTCCTTCGCATTCCCTAACGTACACAAAAGACTTTCGACCCCGAATCAACCGCATACGGGCATGGCAACAGCAAGGTTGACCAAACGAAGACCTCCATCCTCCATTCGTACCTCAAAACGATTCCTCGGGTTCCACAGGTGCAGCTCATCGGGCACGGGATTGTCAGAGATCACGAAGACATCCCCGAAGCTGTTCTCAAGCACGCGCACCATTCGAGCTTTCACAAAACACGTGTATCCGATGAGGATGAGGCGCGTGGTGTGACTAGGTTCTTTCGTTGGCATATGGACGCGGCTCTGTACGATCTCGATCCGCCGAAGGTGACGGCGCTATACGGAATCAGAGTGCCCAAAGGTCTTAACCAGGTCGTGAGGTATGATGACGGGAGTGGAGATGAACTGGAGGTTCCGTTAGGGACTACGGCATTCGTGTCGGGGAAGGTGATGTTTGATATCCTCCCGCCGGAGATGAAGAGCGTTGCGGTGAGAGCGAAAGCTAAATATGTGCCGAAGCCTTTTGAGTGGATGAAGGATGCACGCGCGGTAGAGACTGGACTGGGAGTAGAGTCGGAAGGCCTGGAAAAGAGCTTGGACGAATTGGACTGGGACAAGGAGAAGATAAAGATCTATCCGTTCGTGAGTCCGAATCAACATCATGTGGGTGAAAGAGCTAACGGCTTCGTCGATAGCTGTGGAAAAACCCGGTGACTGGAGATCTACACCTCGAAGTTCATCCTTGTGCGATCATGGAGGTTTATGTTGATCCAGGGCCTGCAAAAGGAAGACGAGAGGGCGTGTTGTATCCAGACGGAGCCCATATAACAGATTTGAAGCAAGTCAGAGAACTATGCTATGAGATGCAACGGCCTGGTATTGCACCGAAGGTGAGTGGTAGAATTTTTATAGATGCCAAAAAGTACTGACCCTTTCGAAGCTTGTCTATCCGCATGCCTGGTACGTAGGCTTCTCGCTACTCCACAACCCAACCAAGCGCTGACTTCCTTCACAGGCAAGAAAACGATTTGATGCTCTTCCATAATCGCGGTGTTATGCATTCTGTGGTTGGCATTTTTGGACAAGATCAAGTACGGGTCTTCCACCAGTGCAATCTTGCCGCATCGGACGCGCCGGATGGACCAAATGAGGAAGATATCATGAAGTGGGCATGAATCCTGGATGCGTTTCCTCTCGGTTACAGCACTGTCGAGTGAATTTAGAGGCCTATGATACAGTACACTTGTTTTCTTGCGTATTGGAAGGCGACTATCGTTCGTATGTTTATCTCTAGGCTAGTGGAAGGTCAAAGTCAATAATGGAATGTTACCTTGCCGCGATCTAACTGTTAATCGTTGTCAAGACTTGAAGCGGCCAAGTAGAACGATTGACAAGTTGACGTTTGTGGAGGCCGCGCTGGGAGTGGGATTATAAGCAGAAGGACTACTGAGTAGGACACTTGCAAGGAAGAAGACTAGTACTTACAGTTACCAGCGGGTGGCTTATCTAAAACGGCCCGAAGTGGGCCGAAACTGCCCTGCGTGGGAACATTTACCTGTTCGCACGTCTTGGTTCGTTAGCTCCTGTACTTCGATATCACCGACTCTAGCTAGACCATCACGTCAAAGGATGACCCTGAAGAATTGGGCGGCTAGGGTAGCTTGCAAGACTGCGACGAGATATTTTGTCATGCAGCGTCCGAGGTGCGCACAGAAGCGTCACGGTTTTTTCTTTCCCTTTTTGTGCGTATTGAAGCTGATAATGGCGGATATTTTCAAGTTTCTTTACCTATCACTGTCAATGAAAGCGATTCGACTGAAACTTGAAATCAAGGATGCACAATTTACGAACTCGGAACTACGGGCAACAGCTACCTTCCTTGTATGCACATACTACAGAACCCACTCTCTGGAAGCCGCGTTGAGCTCTGAATGTCCACACGATTTGCAGCAGACATCTTCCTATTGACGGGGCCGAACTGGTGCGAGAAGTCGCGGATGGCTCGGTTCTATTCCATTCCCATCGAAGTCAAATGAATTAAACCTCATGTACGGGTGACCACCCTGGCGCCTAATTGCTGCATCGACCTTGTTCTGAACACTCATGGCGACCATGAGTACAAATGCTCCCATCTGCCGTTTCTATCAACGAGGTAGCTGTAAACTTGGCTCTCGATGTAGGAATCAGCACCTAAACATTGTCTCTGTACGTCTTGGTGATTAGTAACGACATTTTCGTCACTTGTATTAACACGACTAAGCAGGAAACCAACACCAACCAACCGCAGAATCTGAATAAGAATCGGGTTCGAACTCGTAGGAAAGGCGGACGGTCAGGCACAGGTGAACCAATTGCCCTTCGTCGCATCAATACAGCTATTGATGTTGTCACAGGCCAAGCTAATGCACCCTCGTCTGGGGCAGCTCTTCATCGGGTTACCGATAACTCAAGGCGCGGTGTGTGTTTCTCATGGCAGAAGGGAAGCTGTACGAAAGGAGAGGCATGCAGATTTTCTCATCCTCCGAAAGTGGGTCGTCTTTCTTTTCCTCACGGTTCCATGCTGACCAACCGAAGGTTCAAGACGAATCTCTCGACGAAGAAAATCAGAACCTGAAAGACGCATCATCGTCCTCGAATGTGCCTCACACCAGAGGGGAGGGATATCAGTTTGTTCATGACGCCAATGTACGACATTTCACTTTCAGATCATAACCTGCCCACTAACATTCATGGCAGATTCGCCTAAATCAGGAAGATCTCATAAAGCTAGCGAAAGCGAAAGCCGAAAACAAGGCAGACAATGAACGACTGCGTCAAGAGGAAGTCCAGAGGAAGTGGGATGAACAACGCAGACAAGAAGAATCCCGTATCCGTCAGGAAGAAGAACGACGTCGAATCGATGAAGAGCGGTTCACAGTAGATGCCCTCTGGCCCCGGACCCGTATCGTCTTCGGGACCTTTGACTCAGTGCGTCCTTGCGATGCAGAACATAACGTAACCACTGACATTTAATATAGGGTTCAGAGGCAGGCCCTTCATGGCAATCTCAAGAAGACGATGTGAGGCTAGCTGAAGCGAAGGTTAAACAAGTCAGGGAAGAAAATGAACAACTGTATCAAGAGGAAGTCCGGAGGAGGAGAGATGAGCGTCACAGACAAGATGAAAACCGTATCCGTCAGAAAGAACAACAACGTCGAATCGATGAAGAGCGGTTCATAGCAGATGCAGATGCCCACCAGTCCTGGGCCCGTATCGTCTTCGGGACCTTTGATTCAGTGCGTCCTTGCGATGCAGAACATGACGTAACCACTGACATTTAATACAGGGTTCAAAGGCAGGCCCTTCACGACAATCTCAAGAAGACGATGTGAGGCTGGCTGAAGCGAAGGCTAAGGAAGTCAGGGAAGAAAATGAACGACTGGATCAAGAGGAAGTCCGGAGGAGGAGAGATGAACGTCACAGACAAGATATCCGTCAGGAGGAACAACGACGTCGAATCGATGAAGAGCGGTTCACAGCAGATGCAGATGCCCACCAGTCCTGGGCCCATATCGTCTTCGGGACCTTTGACTCAGTGCGTCCTTTCGATGCAGAACATGACGTAACACTGACATTAAAAACAGGGTTCAAAGGCAGGCCCTTCACGACAATCTCAAGAAGACGATGTAAAGCTAGCTGAAGCGAAGGCTAAGGAAGTCAGGGAAGAAAATGAACGGCTGTATCAAGAGGAAGTCCGGAGGAAGAGAGATGAGCATCACAGGCAGGAGGAAACCCGTATCCGTCAGGAAGAAGAACAACGTCGAATCGATGAAGAACAGCGCACAGCTGAAGCTCATCGGACTCACCAGTGTACCGTCTTTGGGTCCATCGTAACCTTCAGTTCCGGCCTCGCCATTCAGAACATAATTGCCGGCTTCGACTGTTGCCGAATTCGCGTCAAGAATATTCCTCACGATGCCCGCTCGCACGAAATCGAAGATCTCTTCCTTCAACAAGGTCTCGATGTATCCGATTTTCATGTCGTAGCTGTGAACAGTACCAGTAATGGAACGAAGCATGCAGATATCGTTACCAACGCTACTGTCGCACAGATATTGGCCGCAGGTCTCGAAGGGATAGAATTCAGAGACGAAAGATTGGAATTTGAAGTCGGCACGTATAATTTGCCTGGTGGTATGGGCGCGTTGGCGCCTGAGGATGAGAATGTCCTCACCATATTCTGCCGGGGCCCATCTGCGACCTACAGTGTCGCGTATCCTGACATGACAACTTGTCATTCAAAGGTGGCGGAACTGAATGGTCGCATATGTTCCGGCAGGAAGGTGAAGGTCGAGATAAACCAAACACTCTCTGGTCATTTTGTTCCCACTTCCCGACGGAATGCTATCAAGATATCTAATCTCCCTAATGATGCTTCTTTGGCCCTGGTATGCGACTTCGCCAAATCCGATTATTTACATGTCCAGCTTCTCACGTCTTCCAACTTCGACATTGATGCCGCCTGCCATCAGCTACGATCGCAGATTAACAAGGTCGCCGGTAGTGAGGTTCAGTCATTCGGTGTAACGTCCCGAGGCGACACCGAGGACGGGATCTTTTCTGTGCGTGTTCGTTTCAGAACTTGGGAATGTGCCAAAAAGGTGGAGGACGCCCTAGCCAACCGCTGTTATCATTTCGTAGGCAACTCTATGTTCTGGTTCAAACTACCGCAACAGCAGCTCTATACCATCATCATCCCATTCCAACAATATCGCGCCCAAGCCAGTCTTTGGACAGACTTAGAAGCGAGTATCAAAGATCCTAAAGCTTGCGATCTCCTCATTCGTCGGGAACCTGGAGGGGACTTTCGCGTTCAAATATCGGGAGCTGTCAAGGCTGCCATTGGCGCTCTTAAAGTTCGCATCGAGAGTCTTGCTTCTGGTGAAAAGTTTGATCAATGGCATGAGCTTCTTGCACTGCCATCGGCTGCACAGATGAGGAAGATTAAGGATGCGGGTGCTTTTATGCGGTCAGATTTCAGGACGCGCTCCATTAAATTGTACGGACCTTCGGCTGCCATCACACGGGCCAAAGCGATCCTGAAGGAAGATCTTATGTCGATTCAGTCCTCAATCCAGTTGGAGCGTCGATCGGTGGGATACTTTCTCCGCACCGGTCTGACTGCGATGAAGGAGGTATTCGGAGAAGACTGTGTTATCCTCGACATCCGCTCAGCGAGAATCACTATCCGAGGTGGCGAAGAAATCAGATTACACCTGAAAAACCACATCGCCGAGTCTCTAAGGGCGGTCATCGTCCAAATTGCACCAGGAAATCATATCTGTCCCGTTTGCTATGACGAAGCCTCCGCTCCATTCCAACTAGTCTGCCAACATGTTTATTGTACCGCATGCATTCGGCATTTCTTGACATCAGCAGCGGAGACCGGAATATTTCCCTTAGCATGCATGGGCAACAACGCAACCTGTGGCACTCTGATTTCCATTCCTGTCCTTCAGAAGTTCTTACCTCAGAACTCTTTCGATCATCTCCTCGAGACGGTTTTCACATCATACGTTGATAAACAGCCTCAAGTTTTTGGGTACTGCAAGACGCCAGATTGTACGCAGATCTATCGCAAGTCGGAATCTCCATCTCCTTTACTCTGTCCATCGTGCTTCTCCGAAATATGCTCATCCTGTGGCGAGGATTCTCACGTAGGAAAGAGCTGCGAAGAGGCTCGAATCTTTAATAACACAGCTGAGCAAGAGAGGTTAAGCGAGGCTTGGATTATGCAGCAGAGCGGAATCAAGAAATGCCCGGCGTGTTCACGTTTACTGGAAAAGACAGCAGGATGTAATCACATGCAATGCCCGTTCGTGTTCCAGATTCTATGCAGCCCAGGGTTTGACTGACGAACTTCATTTCAGCTGCGGATCCCACATCTGCTGGCGCTGCATGGGTGTATTTCCGGTGGCTGACATCTACCGCCATATGAATGCCGAGCATGGGGGGTACTATACTCAGGAACGAGGCTCATTCTGTATTGTGATGTGAGAGTCGTGGTTAATGTCCTAGCCTCGAATAATATTTAGTCCTACTTCGCTTGTATGCTTTTGTCCAAAAATCAGCACTTTGTATTGACGACACTCGCACCCACCTCTGTCAAATATCTTAAAACTGTCGAGTCTGTACGGGAGGCACTCCTGGCTGTCGCCGGTGCATGACGGACGCTGTTCCCCCATTCTTTGTTCCATGGCCTCCACTCGAATGGCTTATCATAGACCGCGAGATCATGGAGCATGTTCCTGCAGACAATAATCATGAGACGGGGTATCAAGGGGTGAAGATCTTCGTACCAATTGTTTGCTCATACAATGGATCCTTTTAGAATGAAATAGCCAGACTGAACGTCGTCCTCGCTGAAAGAGTAGGGTAGCCCTGGATAAGAAAATGTGATAAGTATCGGCGTAAAAATTGGTGCATACCTCGTACCCACCTCACAGTTCGACGGCATGGCCATCGATTAACCTCGAGTGCAAGGGCATTTATATACGGAAGATGCTCTCGGTCGTCAAATCGCGGAAGTCTATCATTCCCGACAATCGCATCGATCTGTTCTTGTGCTTTCGCTTGAATGTCGGGGTGAAGAAGCATGGCTTTGAAGAACGCGGAAATGGATGCAACGGTCTAATCGAATTTCAGACTAGAATTTGGAGTGCGGAGAAAGAAACTTGCGGTATCGGTTCCAGCTGTCAATTAGTACAGCGTGCATGCGAACGATTGTTGTTGAACTGACCAATATAAAGAGTCGTAGCAGACCACTTGATATCGAAGTCCTTGTCGTTACTCATCCCATTTTCGAACTGACAGGAAGTGAAGGAATAACGAGCGTCCCCAGCAGCCTACACGAGCATGTTATAGACGTAGGTATAGTACGGAGCATAAGGACGCTCACCATTCGCTGTTTGACATAGCTGTACCGTTGTTCCACCACCTCGCCCAGAGTCGACCACGATTTTTTAGCTGTTCGCTTGAATTCTGCTCCAGGGAACCAATCCGGAATGTGTCGCACTGAAAGGCAGCTGTTGTCAGTTGTGATATTCATCCTTGACAGCGGTAGCAATTGTTTTTGTAGCGATATCAAAGGAATGATACTAATTGCTAGATTTCTCGAAAGAAATCTTCGGGTTTAGCGGAGACTCTTCAGAAATTGATGGGCCTCCAATTCTACGATAGGCAGGAAAATTTTCAAAGCTGCGTTTGTTCCAAAGATCTGATGCGCCCGCCGACGTGAGTCCCGGAAACGTGAACCGCATCGCATCAGGACATATGCATTCCAGCCGACGAGTTCACCGCCCATGGCCACAATCGGTCTATCAGAGTCAATAGCACCTTTCTTGTCCAGGATATCGATAGCTGTCTGCGCAGAATTTATCACTACAATACACCGTCCAAGGAACGAAACTGACGCGATGTCGCCTTTGATAAAACAAAGAGAGTGCGGGTATACTAGTAAATAATGAACTGGTGATAACTGCGGTACCATATTTTTTGCCCCATCTAGCGAAGGTGAGCCATTCCTTCTTAGAAGGGACGTCAAGGACGTTCCCGATAAAAGAAAGTCCCTTGGGGCCCGGAGGAAACGGTCCAAGATGGTAACAGCGGCATCGCGCTTTAAATCATCCACAAAATTAAACAATTGTTTAGGAAACGAAAAAGAGATTACGTGCCCAGTGTTCCTTTGACAGCGAGCTAGAGAGTATTGGTCTTTGGCCTTTCTCGAATTCGAAAATCCTGGTACGACATTGGACACTCCCCTGGTCAGCCTACTCCGCCGGGGACCACTTAAAAAATATTTATCCGTCAGTATTCGTTAGGAAGGACGAATTGATGCCGTTGTTTCCCAGATCCACCAAGACCTATAACAAAAGGAAAAACAAAATTATACCAAAAAAAGCTTTTGGTCAGAGACGGTGGAACGCACCTGGAATGCATCTCTAAGAAGCGCGCTGTAGCCATTCCCCTTCGTCCAAGACTGCAGCACGCCATGCCGAGAAAGGATTTCCAGGACGTTTTCTTCCTGAACTTCGTTGGGTATCTCCGTCAGCGCCAACGACCTAGACATTCACAGACCCTGAAGGGCAGCACATCGACGGCAGACAGTGGAGTAACAGAGCACTATCCAGCTGCATCACCGTTCCTGACGTTCCGCTCCTGGACACGACACAATTCTTGCCCATGTCGTAACCTGTTGAAAAACTGGACGAGCAAGTGATCCTTGGCGACAGTTATCAATTTTGCTAGGTCCGCCTTTATGGCAACCAGGATTCTGTTGACATTGTATCCTTCTGCAACCGATTCGACGGGTACGGTGCGCGAGATGAGGCCGGTAGAAAGTGAACGTTGGGTGATACAATAAGTCGGCAGCAGCCGATGCATGCCGGAGGTGACTCAGCGGGACCCTGGTATAGCCCCTGTTCAGACTGCCTCCTTCGGACGACGGAAATCACAACGGCAGAAAGGATTGGGATTATACGGTGAGTGTATTCAACTTAAACCACAAACTAAGTTCGGTTTTTAACTCTTCCTATCATTATAGGTACCTGCTAAACTTTCGGGAAGGAAGGAAATTTATTGTCGGACAATGATGCTGGTCCGTATACTACTACAGCTCTCCAACGGCCTGATTCTCCGCTACTCCGGTCATCCGTAGAATGTCTCCAGGCTCCCCAGCAAAAATACCAATACTTTTTATTCCACCGTGAAATATTACGGGCATTCCAACTCCGTACTCTGGTCCTACGCGCATCGTTCCTTCTATCATGATTGTCCGATCACGGAGGAGGTATCGTGGAGTCAACTCAACCAAGAGGAGGGAGTCTGTCTCCTCACTTTCCTCGTCTGCTACAGCGAACGAACCACATGCTACTGGGCACTCTGCGTCGGCAAAGTTTTCGGCAAGGTATTTAGCCAACTTCTCGATAGACCATCCAGTGAAATCGCCTTCGATAATCGTAAGAGATGCGGTTTCACTCTCATCCCCATCATTGGCTTGTTTCTTGGCTTTGGCCAGCCATTCTTCTGAAGGATGACTGGTGACGAAGAGGGCAATCTCGGATGCGTATGGTCGTGAGGGAGGTGGGAGGACCATGCTATGGTTTGCTCGATGAGCAAGAACGAAGATTTTTATGAGCGCCTGTACCTTTTTCTTTGAACTTTGGGTGGGAAGATGGGTCTTTGAATGTGAGGTGGTAGCTCCATTCGAGAGCTTTATATGATATCAATAGGATCATTCCTTGATGAACATCAAGGGTGCTTTTAATTAGGCGTTATCGTTACCATGCTATCAATGGCTCACCTCAGTTGCAGAGCGCAAGGTGAGTAGTGTCTGTTGTCTGAGAAACTGTATTAAGAGATTAATATTAGATTTCATACTAGCGATGATCATGCCGGATCGACAGTCTCCACGGTCCTTTCTCTAGGACGATAGCTTGATAATTCCTGTTGTAATGTCTAGTACTAGAGTGTGCACGCATACGGCGGGAATGAATGTCGGTGCCCTTGATAAAGGCTCGCTAGACGTTCGATGTCCGCCCATGGAACTGTGATCTTATCGCTGATTTCTTACGGCATCTTCGGCTCTTGGGGGTGTGGCTTCTGGGAGAGTATTCCTTGTTCACTTGGTTCTGTCGCTGCTGAGCAATATAAAGGGTGAGGAAATTTGTCGTGGAACACTGTCACTCTGCAGCTGGCTTGCTAGGGTACTACTACTTTCTTACAATGCTTTCCATATCTTCATTCTATGCTATTTCCTTGCTCGCCGTCTCCTCGCCATCGCTGGCTGTATATCGGGGGTTATTTTCGCAGGTGGGTTGCAATTTTCCCCCAAAATCGTGTCACTAACCTGAAAGTAGACTTGCTATCCATCCATTTCGCATGGAGCTCCTCGTGTCGGAGCCCAAGGTAGTATCTGTTGCCTCTTATCATCATTATCTCTTATCTTCTCGGTGTAGGTGTATGTATCAACAATGGTGCGACGATTCGCATGGGAGGAAAGCCTCAAATATTGACGAGAAGAATCGTGGGTGACTAGATGCTGACTATCTTGCATTGACTTATCCTTTTTGTTCTAGAAACGTATGCAAGACGGTGGATGCTCGTCAGTACTTTTGATTCAGACCGTTCTGTATAATGATTGGATTTTTCATCAACAGAGCGGGAAGAAACCGACAGACTCCATGCAAAGTAGGTGCAAGCGCGTTTGGCACACAGGGTACCTTGTGTGATGAGTAAATTCCAGGGACTGTAGAACTTCAATACTAAGAAGTTCAACACAGATGAATATCCATACGGAACCACTCGTAAGTTTTTCCGTTCAATATAACATCAGGTTGTATCTACTCATCTCAGAATAAGGCGCGGCAAGTGGAAACCCCGCCGTTCTTCGATGCATACCTGAGAGAGAAAACTCGAGTGAGTGCATCCTTAGCGCTATCCCCTTACAAATCACCGAACAAGCACCGTAGGTTGAGGCCAACAACTCTCCCAGTTTTTTGAGAACTCGGGAACCGATCCCGGCTACACCTTTGGCATCGGATTTGTCTGGGGTCAACAAGTGCTAAACCCACCGATCCCTGCTGCCGTGATGCAGATGTGTTATGGACAGTACCCCATGAACGATGGTAGATCATTATTATCTCTCGTACTTGGTAACTGCTGACACCCTTGTAGGTCGAGAATTCTGGATGATCCTAAACCACGCAGTTGTTCAGGCGGTTCACATCAGTCTTCCGCAGGGAGACGTCCGAATTACGGGAGGTTACCGCTGAGCGTAAATCTGCCGTTGTTGAACCAATCTGGCTGAGGACTGCGCGGAACCTTACGGTAATGGCATATGGTGATATCAAGTTGAGAACTCCGGTTTGGAGTGGTCTGCACGATGGCGAGGATGAGGTGGTTCGTATCATTGATCCTTCTGACCCGGATTATCCGCCGAAACTGTCGACGAAGACGACTGGGAGCGAGTCTGGAGGCGGCCAGTCGACGAAAGCCACTGGTGGCAAGTCAACTAAAACGACTGGCGCAACACCAACGGGACCTATACAAGCAGCCGTAATGAATGTTATTGACGTTGATGATGTGATCTCTCTTTTCCCTCTTACCGCCGCCGCGGCTGGACCTCGACATCGATATTGCCTGTACTTGACGGTGATAAAAAACGAGAAGAGTTGGGTACCGCCTGGCCTTCTTCTTTCCCTTGTGGGCCGCAGGCGAGACCGCTACTCAGGGCCGTGCTTCGGATGCGTAGCGCAATAAATACTTTCTCCTCGTGGTATCTGGACAGTATTCGAGGAAGAGAACGGATAATCATTGCTTACGGCATGGTTGTCTGGAATAGGTCCTGTGCTCGATGGTGATACCTCCCGCGCGCTGCAGACGCTCTGATTATGGCGTCAGCAGTGAGCACATCCGCGCCATACGGCAAGAGTGGCTCGATATGGACCACGGACACAGAGTTAATAAATACAAAGAGTTAACACATTGTCGGTCTTGAACAGTGCAACTATCTCTCATCAAGTTCATTGGACCCAACTTTGCGTTATATCGGTGCGTGTCTTCGATTCCACACGGCGGCATTTAATGATGTACTTAGCTGTTGAGATGCTCTCTGTTCCCATCCCAGCAAGGGCACATGCACGACGATGATCATCATGTGCGCGGACTGAGGCAGGCGCTTATACCCGTCCACGATGAAACCCGGGACTCAAGATCATTCTATTGATTTCCGACATGATTTACACGATTACGAGTGCTAGGAGATCTCTCCGAGAGAATCAGGCCCATCGTGACGCTCCCCTTGCGAGATGGGAGTACCCATATTCACCAATACACCACCACCCAGCATTCGCTATCGTGTTGCCGACTGCTGTTTGATATCAAAGAGTCCAAGAATAACGACTTGTCTTTTATTTCGCCAGAGTGCTCAAGGTGATGTTCTTGATCATCTTTTTGAATACTCGATAGGTTCTGGCTGCGACGCCGTACACTATATAACGAGGAGTGTGGTACGTCATCGTTATCCCCGCAGACCCTCCCTCGCTCAGCATCTTACTATCGCTCATGTTCTCATCGATTGCTACTCAGGCCGATATTCCGCCAGACCTTCCTGATGTTAATATGGTTATCATACTCCAAGTCCTTGATGCTGGATTGAATTCAATGATACTTTACTCCCTACTGCTCGGTATGTATGTCCTGATTCATCGGTCCAGGTAGAGGTATCTAATCGTAGTCGCACCTAGGCGTTTACACGGGAATCACTGCCATTACATTGGGGAATATCTGTGAGGTCCGCATATTTGCTATATCATACAACCTGAAATGAATGTCACAGTCATGAACAAATCGCAGTCCACCGGACGAGCCATGGTCATGGTTATAGGCCTCCTTCATATCTTTACTACCATCAACTTCGCTTTCAATTGGTCCTTTATATGCTCTACATTTGTCAACTATGGACAGAGTTTGTGGACCAGATATTTGGTTGCTGTCAGTCCTAGTATAAGCGCAATGGTGATGGGCGCCACCAGCCTTATGTGTACCATTCTTGCAGACTCTACCATGGTGCATGATTCCGCTACGAGATTTCCACTCCAACTTATTAATACCTAAACCGTAGATTTGGCGTTGTTGGATGGTATGGGGACGACGTTGGCTGACAATTCTGCTTCCTGTCGTGTTTCTCGTATCTGCGATGGGTAAGATATTCAGATGTTTTTCTTTGCTGGTTTACCCAAGGTCTGGTATAGTGTTCAAAGCCATCGCGATGTACAAACAGTACACTATTCCCGGCGAGAGTCACGCATTTGATTTCATGCTTTATTCATGCTTTGTTCTCGCTACGACCTTATGGTGTACCTCTCTCATCATCTACCGCATCATTGCCACTGTACGAGCTGGAGTTGGAGCAGAACTTGGACTGAGAGCCTACCGCCACGTCATTGAGATCTTGGTGGAATCGTCTGCTCTCTATTCCATATCCCTGACCTTCTACGTGGCCTTCTATGCTTGCGGCAATATTGCATTGAACTACTTTGATGTCCTAGCAGCAATTTCCAGGGTACGGTCATATCCTTTTCCTGTGTCAACATCTGACCGAATACTTGCATAGGGAATTGCTCCAACGCTCCTCGTTGGGCGCGTTGCAGCAGGTCACGCTCACCCAGACGACTCTTGGGAAGGAAGCGTGATGTCATCACTTCGGTTCGAGGGAGATCAGAGTCTGATAAGCTCCCGTGAAGATACCGCGACGAGTGTCATGCTTGACCTTGAGGCTCAGGGGGAGATAGATGACGAATACGGCCATCGCGCTTGGATGGGCTCTCAGGGAGACGAGAGTATGATACGTGGGAATGACCTCGAAGCTCAGATGGAAAGGCAAGACGGTGATCCTAATGTGATTGTCATCGTACCAAAGGATTTATGATCTTGGCACGTCTTTTTTCTTTTTGATTCATGCATATTCCCCATTTCTTCGCCCAACAATTCATTCTTGATTCATTCGCGTATTCCTCTGTCATTTGTCTGATACCTTAGAGTTATCACGGAACTTAATTTCTTAATTTTATTGCGAGTGCATCGAGTAAAATCGACCAAAGTGAAGATCCCAGTCCTCTGCCGTACAGACTTAGGTTCCCTTGAGGTGATGGTGCTGGTGTTGTTACCGGCACAAGATCTCAATAAGGAACGGCCGGGCCCACAGCCCTGACATGGCAAGCCATGTGCTGTGACCACGAAGGCTCATACCGTTGTGATCACGCTGTTGAGTGTGTCGCGCAGAGTAGAGACTCTTCATGGGGTGTAAAAGAAAGGCAGTCATCATGAGTAATATAACGGTACAGTACTAAAAACGCGGAAGACGTTGAGGACATATTTAGCGAGAGCTCCAACAATTTTCATATCATCTGCTCCATGGCAGAAACGACATGAACACTGACCGAGGAACAGGTGGAGGACGGCGTCCAGCCCATCGTAGGACCTCCACAGCGAGAGTATGCGATGATGCCAACAGGCGGACTAAGACCTTTCTATGCATGGGAATAGGTACGTTCAGTAAACAGTTTATGGACGGATTCAAGTTGTGCGAGCAACCCCGCGTCAATGTCGATAGAGCTATCGCAAGCAGACATGAAATGTGAATCCACAGCTGCCATGTAGATGGAGATGTCATCTTTTGGAGGAATGGCGCGTATGAAGGTCTCTGCTCCGAACAAGTCGTTTACAGACTTTCTGGGACGCCTTCACGCAATAGTGCTCTAAAGGTCGGCGTTATGAATTCGGTTGGCAGTCAGAAACAGAATCCGATATGAGAAGGATTGGAAGAGTCGCTGTCAGTAGAGTACAGTGACCGATGTTGAAAACAAATCTATGTCATCAGCCTGTTCGACGTGGGAGATATGCCGACCACCAATATAATGTTGTCAGGGCGACGTAGCAGGGAGAAATCAGAAGTAGATGCCCCATAATCCGGGAGAGGAAGTATCTCTAGTCAGAATTCCTATGAAGGACTGAAGGGCATCATAAGAATGGTGAGGACCGAGTGTGACGGCATTCTCCATCCTGTGATACATCATACGATGGGTCCGATGGCAGTGCGTAAAATGAATATTTTCTTATTAGTGCGATAGCGGCGCTCAGCTGTTGTGTGAAAAGAGCGAAGAGTACAAAATGAGACATCAATGCATCACGCATCATGACGGAGTGGAGGACAATAATTGTATATAGGAAAAAAAACAGGACGAGGAGAGTAGCACACAATGGGAGGAACCAAACATGACCAAATACAGCTGTGAGATATGACGCACGGACCCCAGGGAATCGGGCGTAGTACTCGAGTCTCGGGCCCACGAAAACGAGCGCGACGGGAAGGCGAGGACGATACACGGGCGCGGGATCAAAACACCAGAACAGGAACAGGAACAGGAACAGGAACGCAACGCAAACACAGGAACAACGATACACGGGAACACAGCCGAAGCGCAAACACAGGAACCACAATGCACGGAACACAAGGGCACGCAAACACAGGAAACGAGAATGGGCCAGGGAAGAAAAGGCTCAGTAAAGCAGGGGAGACAAAAGAAAAGGAGGCGCACGATGAACTGGAAAGACTGGAAGGACCAGCCAACTTGGTGGTAAAGGTGAACACGGTGCATAACGTCGTCTTTGTCGTCGAGTTCCTGCAGCCACATATCTGAGAACAGCGCCCGGAAGATAGGAATGGCGATGATGTGTCCAGAACGAGATCCAAGACCTTCCGCCCAAAGGACGCTGCTGACCCGGGAAGAATTCCTCATTAGGCGTCGTATACTTCGTCGTCGACGTCGACAACATAGTCATTTGTCAAGTGTTTGTGAGGCGAGGTGGCACGAGATTCTTGTGAGTCGCGAACGGCCGAGTAAAAGGAGAAGGGCATGTTTCACTCACCAGAAACAGAAAGTTTAGACGTGAACTGTTTCACTTGTACTGCTGGCATCAGAGGCCTGACCGTTAGCTCAGGTTGTCACACCCGAATTCATTGTCCACCAAGCCACAACCCTCGTCGTCATGTTTATCTTTCGGCGTCTTCTCGCTGTATAGGTCCCGCTACTAACACCGCAATCAAGAATCTTGCAGATTGCGAACGCATCTTCATGGGCCAAAATTACATAGTAATAGGCAGTTCTGGTACCAGTAAGTTGCTTCGAGGATCTCGGAGGCCGTGATTGTGATGGTAATCACGGCCGCCTCGAACAAGTAAGTAGTTCAGCTGTCTGTTCTGAGTCCCGAAATTTTAATGTGATGACGTCATCAAACATCTCTATTCCTCTCGCGATCACCGACATCAAGGAAACGGACTGCCCGATTGCTTGGGATTCGAATATTTGAATGCTAGGCGGCGTATTGAGGCCATCTTGCCCCTGCATTGGGCATTGTTTTCCCGGACGGCACTTCCGATGGGCTCGCTGTTCTACCATCGTTATGCGGCTGACGAAGAAATTGGGCCTAACGTTCTTTTTGAAAAACCTGAATTAAATCTCTTGCCTGAAGACGACAATCCTGCTTTTAACTCAACTAGGGAATAAGTCCGGATGAAAGTCCAGGCCACCTTCCGGATACGCGGGTACAGTCATCATTAATTCGTCCTTAGGCGACGTTGATGCACATTCTGGGAAGGTTCTATCCAGACCTCGACCACCGAACAAGACTTATAGGATGCCCGGACTTGGCCAGTGGGATCGTCAATGGCCCGACCTCGCAGCATGGAGTCAACCCTAACGCGAACCTCCTCCCTCAAAAATGAGGAGAATCCAACGATGTACTCGTCACAATTCACGGATAAATCGGCTTCGATGAAGGCGTCGCGAAGTCTGTACATGAAGGTCGTGGCAGGTGGAACCCTTGCTATGACTATTGCCATGTTTTGTGTGTTTTCAATATACTGGGGTGCCCTGTGGAAGATACCAGCCCACAATTTACAGGGGTGGGTTGTGGTGAGTAGTACCTTGTCCTTAGCCATTCTCCCAGTCCAGCTGAGCATTGTGGCAGGACTTTGATGGATCGACAGTGGGAAACGCGGTCGTGCAGGGTCTCGTCTCGTCGTCGTCAAAGGTGACTTGGACAGAACGGTCATCGAGCGAGTTCTCTGGTCCTGACGAAGTAGCGAATCTCGTCGTTGATGAGAAGACTTGGGTCGTCGTTGTTGGTAAGACATAGCTATACCTGATTTCACTCTTCTCACTTTATGGATACTAGTCAATTCCAACGCGACGACGGCTCTACAATATGCTTTGTCCTCGGTAAACTCTTCATATGACGGTTCCGAAGCAATTACAGTTTATGTTGTTGAAGCACGGAACGAAAATGCGTAGTACGTAGTAATCAGTCTTTGACTGTTACACCCTGGCATCTCATGTCCCTTCCGTTAAGTCGTTCTCTAATACGCCCATCTGTGCAGACAACGCTCGCTGTAATCTCTCAGACCTTTGCTCAATTCTTTCTTCGGCAAGTCGGATCGTCGTCGTCGAACGCCCTGGCTTCAATATCGACCACTGCGCCCCAAATCCTAACGGAGCCTATCAGCTATACTATCGACAACTTGCGCCCTTTCGATATACCTGTGTACGTAGCCTTTATTTCAGGGACATACCTTCTAACAGGACTTATAGTGCCAGTGCCATCACCTTCGTCGGTCTCATCTATGTGCTGGTTTTGTCATTCTTCATCGTGGTATGTCCTTCTTAATCTTCTGATTCGTCACCTAAGGGTACCGCTACCTATAGAACTTCTGTACAGCTGCACGTGAACTATCAGGGCTGGAGAAAGCATTAACGACAGGCTCCCTTATCAGGGTCCGGATAGCCTCGAGTTTCATCGCATATTTTACGCTGTCATTATTTTATTCACTGCTTAGCCGAGCGTTCCAAGTCAACTTCTCTAGAGTGTGCGTTTCTATCTTCTCTTCACATTGCTGCTCCTAAATTGTTTTATGCAGATTAGGGCCTGCCGGGTTCCTCGTTTTCTGGATGGCAAACTTCGTTGGGATGCTGGCGGTGGGGCTAGCACTTGAAGCCATGATGGCGCTCATGACTCTGAGATTTGTCGCTTTTTTTATGATATTCTGGATTATTGGTGAGTAACGTGTGCTCCCGTCATCTGGTTACGCCTTTCTAATATACGAAGGTAGTCAACGTCTCGGTATGTTTCATGCCCATCGATGTCCTGCCGCATATATATCGCTATGGATACGCGTTCCCATTTTATAATCTATCGTGTGCTGTTAGAACAATCGTATTTGGAACGAAGAATCAACGTAAGCTGCCTTCCCATGCTGCGTGGATAAGTAACTTATCTGTCTTCTAGTAGGAATGCAATTTGGTATCCTAATAGCGTGGACTGCGGTATCGATGATTACTATACCGTTGTTCCAGTGGCTAATGCGAAGAAAAGTTGTTGCTCAATGGCGAACGCGCGAGACAGGTGTCAAAGCTTGAATTGTCCAGAGCTCGTCCCTCTCTTACTTTTATACTTTTTTATGTTAGAGGTTTATGATACCTGTAATACGAATCTGCAGGTGTAGCCTGACTGTTATGATCTTGGGCGGTGATTGCCTTTTGTGGCTATTCGTATTGGGTCCGTGTCGTAAATGGCCGAGTCTAACTTAAGCATCGCATAAGACTATATTTACACGAGCTATTCATTTAGAGCGTCATGTCAAAATGACCCCGGTCAGCCACAAGAGATTTAGATGGGGATAAAGCCAACGAAATGTTGCTGATGGCGCGCATGGTTCCGATGTCGTAAAAGAGACGCCCTGGTTAAGAGATGCAGGACATTCCGGCGCACAAAGGAAAAAAGGCGAATGGAAATCGACCTCCTGGTTTTTGGATGAACAGGAATGGCATATTTATGGGATGTATCAGGTACCACGGGAGATGATGATGAGATATATCGAACGGAATAAAGTGAATACTGCAAACACTCCGCGGGACCATAGTTCAGTGACGTGAAGATGCGTGATGTGAGCCGAATGATTATCTGATACTTTTGATGGATTACACAGGTGGAACTTGCTGCGAACCAGAATCCTTACAAGATGCAGTAGAATCTAGAAGCAATAGCCGTAGATATGAAGATAATTTCACCTCTGCTGATAAAAGACGGCGTGGTCGCGATGATTCTCTATGAAACCGGCAGGGATACAACCTCATTTCTCATGAAAGCCTTTCCTCATCGATAAGATCCAATGCCTTCCTGCTCCTAGCCTGAATCGTACATTTGAACGGAGTCGGATGGCTACAGAAAAGTGAAAATAGAGCACATTCAGAGTTGATACTTTGAGACTCGATATGAGTTTCATACCTGATAGTCCCGGCTGTATGTTCTGTGTCCGGTTCGAAAACAACACCGTTTTCAGAATACTTTGAAATGTCGAAGACCGCTAACACCATAGCACAGGACATGAAAACCGAGGCGTCAGCTAGCACTCTCCCTGAATCCCGAGTCAACACGGATTAAGAGGACAGTTCTAACGAGACGCACCAGGACAAATTCTGTTATAATCATAATCAATCGGCATATGAACTCTCGATTGTACCAGTAAAACACCCACCGACGACCAAATCCGAACACCATTTTGTAGGGATCGAGTTCGGGTTCCCTCGTTTCCGTCCGGATAAATCTGTCAGGATTGAACTTGAACGGTTCATTGTATATCGTAGGGTTGTGGAGCATTTTCCTATGGATGAAACCAGCAAGGGTCAGACAAGGTCTTCAATGTCACGTCCACATCCCCATACCAGATATTGGCCAAAATCAAGGAACCCTTGGGAATGAAATAACCGGATTGAACAACATCCTCGGTAACGCAGTGAGGAATGCCTAGGTGCCAAATTGTAATGAGCATTCGGATATGAAAAACTAGATATATACTGACCGGTGGGTCCTACAGTGTGCCATCGGATGACTTCAAGAACTAGAGCATTGATATACGGCAGGCGCTCTCGGTCGTCAAATCGTGGTAACCTATCACCGCCGATCATGGCGTCGATCTCTGCCTGTGCCTTTGCCTGAACTTCGGGGTAGAGAAGCATTGCTTTGAAGAAAGCGTAAACGGCGGCAACAGTCTAATCCACTGTCAGACCAAGCGTTGGAGGAAACGAAAAACATACAGTATCAGCACCACCTGTAGGGAGCGAATGAGGTCTGAAATGGCTTTGATTAAAAAGTGATTCACGGACCGGCGTATAGGGATCCTGCAAGCCATTTGATATCACATTCTTCTTCGGCACTCACTCCGCCTTCAAGGTGACTCGATGTGAAAGAAAGACGAGCCTTGCCAGCAGCCTAGTCACCTTTGAGAGATAACTTGGTATGAAGTATTTATCCACCTACCATTTCCCGCTTTACATAGTTATGTGGCCGTTCTATGAATTCGTTTAATGTCGAAGCCCATTCTCGTGCGGTACGCTTGAATCCAGCTCCAGGAAACCATTCCGGAATGTGACGTACTAAAGTATGGCATCTCTTAGTTACGAAGAGAATGAAAGGGAGAATCAAGACCTACAGATAGGAATAAGGTTGACCAAAAAGCCACCGGGAGTCGTTGAAAGGGAGAATTGATTCATACACTCTTCGGCTAGATTCACAAATGGGTCGTTCTCCTCTTGTATCATGTATCCATGCGAGATTTGCAACATAACGGCTCCTGCAGTTCTTACGCGTCGACCATCAGTGTTATTACTGACAGAGAAACGAGAAAATAACATACTTCCGGATATGTGCTGGGAGTTCTTCGGGTTTAGCGGAGATCCTCTTCAGGAAACGATGGGTCTCAACCTCCACCATCGGTATAAACGGCTTCATCGTCGCGTTGCTACCAAAAAGTTGATGCGCCAGTCGACGGAAGTTACGAAATCGAGCACCGTAAGGCATAAGACCTAGTGAATTCTTCCACCCGATAAGCTCGCCACCCATCGCGAAAAATGGCCTATCCGAGGAAATGAGGCTTTTCTTGTCCAGCAGGGCTATTGCTGTCTGAACCGAGTTTATCACGACCATCCGCTGTCCAAGGATGGAAACGGATGTGATGTCGCCTTGGGATATACTGTGAGTAGCATGAACAACTTTTGACTAAGTAGACACCGTACCGTATTTCTCCCCCCATTTAGCGAAGGTAAGCCATTCCTTCTGAGAGGGCATGTCGAGAAGGTTCCCGATCAACGGTAGTCCTCTGGGTCCAGGAGGGAAAGGGGTAGTACTTCGACGGGTTCTGCGAAGGAGATACCAGGCAAGAATCAAACCGAGAAAGGCAATGGAAATATCAAGGGTGCGGATAGAGTTAAACATTTTGGTGGGTTGGATGGCTGTTTGAGACTGAGAGGCAGGACAGAGCTCTTATACGGACTGGCCGGTCTTAATCAGCTGCAACAGTAAAAAAATTTGCGTGGGGAGCGTCCGGATCGTAACTTAGCGCTGAACGAGACCATGTGAAACGGGATTCGCACAGGTGACAGGTCCCAGTCCTGTCACTCTACAAGACCACGGATCAGCGCTCATGCTTCGTTGATCGCGATGGGAAACCAGCTTTCCAAAGTCAGATCGAGGAGATAGGGGAACCCGGAATGCGAATTCCTGCGATGCGTGCGTAGAAAGGCGCAGAGACACGGTCTCCAGTCATCAAAACATGGGCCATGGCCTGACTCGGAACAAAGTAAGGGCCGTGTCGGTCGGAACGAGACTGACTGGAACTTTGGCAGGAGACGACAAAGCGGCGAGTGCTAGTGAGAGGCGACACCGTCCCCGTACTTACTAAGTCCAAGTTCACAACTCAAAATTGGCCTTGCACAGCCACAAATTTGACAACGAAGTCGATAAGCTGACTTTTACTCTTCCATCCGAGGTCACAGGTAGAGATAAATATGCGTCTGGTGCCCAAGTGGTACTGTGCCATGTAATGTCAATGATGACTACGATGAAAAGAAGCCATCGTCGGTGCAATGGCAACAAATTTGGGGACCGTGGTCACCGCAGACTCCTGTACTCCTGGCTGCACCTCCTTGGGAGAAAAGTTTGTCACTTACAGAATCGGCGTGAGAACGTGTGAGAGAGGTTTCAAGCTGGGTTCAAATTATGTAAGGCATTGTCATAACGCCCTTGTGTACGGCATGGTACGGCAACCTCTCGCGTTAAACAATAGGCCAAGGCAGGCATGTTCATGATGCTTAGTCGTGTAATGTATATAGTCTGCTTGAATTTGTCCAGGTGTTTGAGCGAGACTCTTATCGGCAACATGTTTCTGTGGAGCTTTCGAATTCAGGAATCCTGGTCAAGTTGGAGAATCAGTATCGGCAGGGCTCCTCTACATATGGACAGAGAAAAAATTCGCTGACTCGGAAAATAGGTTCTCCGGTTGGCGGGAAAGTAATTAATGGCAGACATCTATTCCTCAATCAGATCTTTCTTCGATGATGAGCCCAAAAGCCTTCTCGCTCCTGGGCTTGATCACGCACTTGAATGACGTCGGATGGCTAAACGAAAACCAAAGGCACTGTGAGAAACGACATTCCAAAGACAGAATCAAGCTAAGTTCTTGCCTAATACTTCCTGCGGTATGCTCCGTGTCCGGTTCGAATGCAACACCATATTCAGAATAAAGTTTCGAGATGTTGAAGACCGACAATGCCATAGCACAGGAAATAAATATGGAGGCGTCGGCTAGAACTCTCCCTGGATCCGCGTCAACAAATAGCATAGGCACAAGTCTGAGAAAGTATACCTGGACAAATGCTGCGGACAGTTAAGATAAATCGACAGAACAGTTGCCAGGTGCAAGACTCACCGTCGTCCAAATCCAAATGCCACTTTATGAGGATCAAATTCCGGCTCCTTGCCTCCCGTTCGGATAAATCTCTCCGGCTTGAATTCGAACGGTTGATCATACACTGCAGGATCGTGAAGCATTTTCCTGTCGATGATATGTCCATGAGGCTGGGTTTCAGGAGGGATAGACGTCCTCACTATACATACCAGATGTTTGCGAAGACCAAGGATCCTTTAGGAATGAAATATCCAGATTGAACATCATCCTCGGTAACACAATGAGAAATGCCTAAGTGCGAAACGTCAGTGGAAGTCAGGCGAAATGTATGTGTATTCAGCACAGACCTGTAGGACCTACGGTGTGCCATCGGGAGACTTCGAGCGCTAGAGCATTGACATATGGGAGGCGCTCTCGGTCATCGAATCGAGGTAGCCTATCACCGCCAATCACGGCGTCGATCTCTGCTTGTGCCTTTGCCTGAATGTCAGGATACAGAAGCATCGCTTTGAAAAAGGCATAAATAGCTGCAACGGTCTAAAATCGTGATCAGACGAAACATTGAACAAGGAAATAAGGGTCTACAGTATCGGCACCACCTACAGAATGAGAGTGAGGAATTATTGAGAGTTGGAATGAATGAATGATGTACTGACCGGCGTATAGAGCTGATGCGAGCCATTTGACATTATCTTCCTCGGCAGTCACTTCACCTTCAAGCTGGCTGGAGGTCAGGGAATGACGAGCCGTTCCAGCCGCCTAGACATCTTTAAGAGACAGATTGGTAAAACCTGTTATTAAACTAACCATTTCTTGCTTTACATAGTTATATGGCTTTTTCCACGAAATCATTTAATGTTGAAGCCCACTCCCGAGCGGTCCGTTTGAATCCGGCTCCAGGGAGCCAATCTGGGACGCGGGTTACTAGATCATGGAGCTTCTTAGATGTGGAGTGAATTCTAGAGCGAGTAAAGACCTACAGATTGGAATAATATTGGCCAAAAACCCTCCCGGGGCTGTTGCGAGGGAAGACTGGTTCATTGTCCGTTCTGCCAGTTCTATGAATGGGTCATCTTCTTCTTGGATCGTGTATCCATGTGATATTTGTAGAATTATGGCACCGGCGGTCCTTATTACGCGTCGGCTGTCAGTGCTGCTACTCGTATATACAGATTAACTAGATTGACTCACTTTCGGATATGTTCAGAGAGTTCCTCAGGTCTGGTTAAGATCCTCTTCAAAGAACGACGTGTCTCCAACTCTAACATCGGCAGAAATTGATTCATGGTTACGTTGGTTCCGAATAGCTGATGCGCTAACCGACGGTGGTTGCGGAAACGCGCCCCATAAGGCATAAGAGGGAGGGAGTTTTTCCACCCAATGAGCTCGCCACCCATCCCGACAACTGGTCTATCAGAGTAGATGGAACTTTTCTTATCGAGTATGCTGATGGCCATCTGAGCGGAATTCAGGACGACCAGACGCCGCCCAAGGATGCCGACTGAAGCCATATCGCCTTACAAAAAATTAACAAAACAACAGTAAGTAATACTACTCTTATATGTTAAGAATAATACCGTATTTATCTCCCCATTTAGCGAAGGTGAGCCATTCCTTCTCAGTGGGCATGTCCAAAAGATTTCCAATGACGGGGAGTCCTTTAGGACCCGGAGGAAATGGCGCATTACCGTTGTTTCGACGGAAGAGGCGCCATACAAAGGCCAGACCAGCAAGTACTATCGCGATGTCAAGAGTAGCAAGAGAGGTCAACATTTTGCAAAGGACGTTGGTTGATGATGTACGAGGTACTAACAGCCTGTGCCAGGCTGCTTATAAGTGCACCGCTCAGTCTAAGGCCGGTAGAACGGCAGTCATGGTCGTACAGCTCCTACTAGTCCTCTTGGGTCTATGATATCGTGCGACACGGTGGCGCATCATATGGCTAATGTTGACCTCCTGAAGGGCAAGAACATGAAGAATGGTGTTCATGGTACTTGTTTATATAACACCGGAGGGGTTGCTTTCGAGTTCCAACCGTGGTACGACAAACTTGAAGCCTGACATAATTTGAGGAGGACGGCAGTCACGGCACTGCGCGAAATAGATTAGCTTTTGAACTTACCGGCGGCAGCCTTGGCATGGCCGATTTGAAGCCGGGCAGCGTGTTTCGATTGCGCTTCGACAGGTAATATTATTTACCTAATGTTGCTACACTTTAACTCTGAGATACCCTGCTTCTCCCAAATTTACTGCGCGTCCCAAGATCCTGGAAAATAGATTTTATTCGTTGCCGGAATCCCATCAGTCTTGTATCGAAGTTCAAGGAGTAGGGCTAGTATTGTAACATATCTCGGTGGGGAGATGATATCTCAACCGAAACTATGGGTACAGCGCTCGCAGTTTAAACGTTTAGGACTCAACCACATGGGTACCCTCACTCATGACCCGCATGGAATCTGCTGTACATGAGATAACGACACCTTCCTAAACGAACACACATGAATGTAGAACATATTCCCGGGAATACTTAGTCTCGAGGCACCACGGAAAATGAAGAACTGCGTGACATGAGCCCAGTATGTATTTGGTATTGCTTTGATGGCACAGACAGAGCTTGCTAGCAGCCTGAACGCTTACAAGAGAAGGAAAATTCAAACAGCGGTTCTACTTATCAGAGCAAAAGATACACTGGACCTAATTAGTCGCAAAGACACTATCGGGACCACAGCTCAACGGCGAAAGGATTTATAATGTAAGTGGAATGAAGACCTAACCATTTTTGAAGGCAGACGGGCGGAGCTTGCTGACGACCTCAATGGACAAGATGCAGTAGAATCTATGAGCAATAGCCGTAGATATGAAGATAATTTCACCTCTGCTGATAAAAGACGACGTGGTCGCGATGGGAAAACTTTAAGGCAGAAGAAGAGGATTTTATACGCTGAGCCATGACCGATGAGAGGAAGGACTCGGATTCCACAGTCACTCTGTCGATTAAGAGGTAGGCATGTTCATGATGTTGAGTCGTATAGTGGATATCATCTACTTACTTTGTCGAGGCGCTTGAGCGAGACTCTTATCGGCAACATGCTTCTATGGAGCTTTCGAAGTCAGGAATCCTGATAAAGATAAGGTTTGGCTGTACAGATTGGACAATCAGTATCAGCTCTACATATGGACCGAAAAAAATAACGGCTCGGAAAATAGGTTCTCCCGTTTGGCGGGAAAGTTAATGGCAGACATTTGTTCCTCAATCAAACCTTTCTTCGTTAATGAGTCCTAAAGCTTTATCGCTCCTGGCCTTTATCGCGCACTTGAACGACGTCGGATGGCTAAACGAAACCAAAGGCACCGTGAGAAATGTCATTCCAAGACATAGCAAGCTGATTTCTTGCCTAATAGTCCCTGCGGTATGCTCCGTGTCCGGTTCGGATGCAACACCATCTTCAGAATATTTCGAGATGTCGAAGATCGACAATGCCATAGCACATGAAATAAATATGGACGTATCAGCTAGGGCTCTCCCTGGATCTACGTCAACACACATCATAGGCACAAGTTTGAGAAAGTATACCTGGGCAAACCCTGCAGACAGTTAAGAGTAATTGACAGAACAGTTCCAGATACAAGACTCACCGTCGTCCAAATCCAAACGCCAGTTTATGAGGATCAAGTTCCGGCTCCTTGCCTTCCGTTCGGATAAATCTCTCCGGCTTGAATTCGAACGGTTGATCATACACAGCAGGATCGTGAAGCATTTTCCTGTCGATGATATGTCCATGAGGCTGGGTTTCAGGAGGGATAGACGTCCTCACTATACATACCAGATGTTTGCGTAGACCAAGGATCCTTTGGGAACGAAATATCCAGATTGAACATCGTCCTCGGTAACGCAATGAGGAAGGCCTAAGTGCGAAACGTCAGTGGAAATCTGGGGAAATGTGAGTGTATACAATGCTGACCTAAAGGACCTACGGTGTGCCATCGGGAGACTTCGAGCGCTAGAGCATTGACATATGGGAGGCGCTCTCGGTCATCGAATCGAGGTAGCCTATCACCGCCAATCACGGCGTCGATCTCTGCTTGTGCCTTTGCCTGAATGTCAGGATACAGAAGCATCGCTTTGAAAAAGGCATAAATAGATGCAACGGTCTAAACCATGTTCAGACAAAACATTGATTGAGGAAAATAAAAGCATACAGTATCGGCACCACCTGCAGAATGAGAGTGAGGAATTCCCGAGAGTTGGAATGAATGAATGATGTACTGACCGGCGTATAGAGCCGATGCGAGCCATTTGACATTATATTCTTCCTCGGCAGTCACTTCACCTTCAAGCTGGCTGGAGGTCAGGGAATGACGAGCCGTTCCAGCCGCCTAGACATCTTTAAGAGACAATTTGGCAGAACACGTTATTCCACTAACCATTTCTTGCTTTACATACTCATATGGCTTTTCCACGAAATCATTTAGTGTTGAAGCCCACTCCCGAGCGGTCCGTTTGAATCCGGTTCCAGGGAGCCAGTCCGGGACGCGGGTCACTAGATCATGGAGCTTCTTAGATGTAAGGTAAATTCTAGGACGAGTAGAGACCTACAGATTGGAACAAGATTGACTAAGAAACCTCCCGAGGCTGTTGAGAGGGAAAACTGGCTCATTGTCCGTTCCGCTAGTTCTATGAATGGGTCATTCTCTTCTTGGATCGCATATCCATGTGATATTTGTAGAATTATGGCACCGGCGGTCCTTATTACGCGTCGGCTGTCAGTGCTGCTACTCGTACAGATGAACTAGATTCACTCACTTTCGGATATGTTCGGAAAGTTCCTCAGGTCTGGTCAAGATCCTCTTCAAAGAACGACGTGTCTCCAACTCCAACATCGGCAGAAATTGATTCATGGTTACGTTGGTTCCGAATAGCTGATGCGCTAACCGACGGTGGTTGCGGAAGCGCGCCCCATAAGGCATAAGAGGGAGGGAGTTTTTCCACCCAACGAGCTCGCCACCCATTCCGACGACCGGTCTATCAGAGTAGATGGAACTTTTCTTATCGAGGATGCTGATCGCCATCGGAGCGGAATTCAGGACAACCAGACGCCGCCCAAGGATGCCGACTGAAGCTATATCGCCTGATTAAACAAAAGCAAGAACAGTAAGTAATACGGCTCGTGGTTATATGTTGGAACTCATACCGTATTTCTCTCCCCATTTAGCGAAGGTGAGCCATTCCTTCTCAGTGGGCATGTCAAAAAGGTTTCCAATAACGGGGAGTCCTTTAGGACCGGGAGGAAATGGCGCATTGCGGCTGCTTCGACGGAAGACGTGCCATACAAAGGCCAGACCAGCAAGTACTATCGCGATGTCAAGAGTAGCAAAAGAAGTCAACATTCTGCAAAGGAGGTTGGTTGACAATGTACGAGGTAACAGCCCGTGCTTATAAGTGCGCCGCTCAGTCTAAGAACTTCTCATCGGTAGTATTTCGATCCTGTACTAAGAAGCCAATAGACGACGCAAAACATCAAAGATCTTGCAGCGGAGATGTTGAAAGATACAGCATCGCGGCAGTCGTACGGCTCCGAGTCCTGTTGGGCCTATGATATCGTGCGACGTGTCGTATCATACGGTCAATGTTGACCTCGTGAAGGATAAGAACATGAAGAATGGTGTCTATGGTAGACGGCGCCGAGATTGACTCGCACTGAGTGACTTCATGTTTCTTGCGATTGGCTAAAGAAATTTTGGGGCTAAAACGCAGCCCAGATCTCGGTTCGTATGATCACTTCACGAAATTCGAAAAGACACTGAGTTCCGTTTCAGTCGGAATGAGACTGTTGGGGCTCAGCGCTCAGAGCTTGAGAAGGAAAACATCGGTTGGTGGAAGGTGCTTCTGAGAGGGGTAAATTGTGCACAGCCACGGTCCGCAGGGTTTCTAAATTTAAGCTTCGCAAGAATATCGCCACCATTATCAGAGCATGTTGGCCGGGGAGGTCGTTCATTTCGACATTAGGTCTTCAAATTCCACAATGCTTTGGCTTGGTTGGACATGACCTTCACCTGTTGCTTGAGGGAAATGAGGGTAAGTAGTGTGTACGACTTGAAACTTCGCTATTGTTTAACACCGGGGGGGAGGAGTTCCTTCCAAGTTTCAAGTTCCAACCGTAGTATGACAAACTTGAAGCCTGGCATAATCTGATGGCCGTGAGTTGGAAGGCACTGTGCGAAATCGATTAGGTTTCGAGCTTACCGGCGGCAACTTTGGCATGGCCGAATTCAAGCCAGGCAGCGCGTTTCGATTGCGCTTTGACAGGTAATATTGCTGCATTTTAACTCTGAGATACCTACCTTCTTCCAGATTCACTCCGTGTCCCAAGATCCTGGAAGATAGATTTTATTTGTTACCGGAATAAATGGGTTGGAAGATGGATGGCCCAAAGGCTACATACATTCACTAGCAGGAGTCACTACCGCCTCACCCACACCGTAGTCGTGATGGTATAGCGCCTGTCTACGAGAGACTAACTTTAACCTTATGGAACTAGTTGGGTGCCAAGGGCCACTGCATCGCATCTGCATGGCATCACCAAGTCCTATGGCCATACATACTTAAGGACATTGAAGGGTTGCGGGCGAATATCAGGAGACCTACGATAGACTACTTAACTTTGACTTTATGGAACTCAGGAGTCGGATTGTCGAAGTTCAAGTTCAGGCCCGGTATTGTAACATTTTTGGTGGGGAGATGATATCTCAACCGACGCTCTGGGTACAGCGCTCGCGGTTTAGCGCTCAACCTATAGGTACCTTGACATATGCTCCGCAGGGAATCTGCTGTACATGAGATAATATCAACTTCCTAAACGAACAGACATGAATGTAGGACATATCCCCGGGGATACTACTTAGTCTCGAGGCACCACGGAAAATGAAGAACTGCGTGAGGTGAGCCCAGTATGTATTTGGCATGCTTTGATGACACATCCAGAGCTTGCTAGCAACCTGAATGCTTACAAGAGAGGGAAAAAGCAAGCAGCGGTTCGACATATCGGAGTAAAAGATATGCTGAACCTAATTAGCTGCAAAGAAACTAACGGGACCACAACTAAACGACGAAAGGATTTATAATGTAAGTGGAATGAAGACCGTTTTTTTTTGAAGGCAGACGGGCGGAGCTTACTGACAACCTCAACGGTCAAGATGCAGCAGTGAATTCCAGAAGCAATGGCCACCGCAAGTTATGAAGGTGGCTTCATCTCTGGTGAACAAAGACGCACGGAATCTGACATGGTCGCGATGATTCTCCATGGAACTTCCAGGGATACGACTTTGTTTCTCATGAAAACCTTTCCTCATTGATAAGATCCAATGCCTTCCTGCTTCTAGCCTGGATCGTACATTTGAACGGAGTCGGATGGCTGCAGAAGAGTGAAGATAGAGCGCATTCAGAGTTGATACTTTGGAGACCGGACTATAATTTCATACCTGATAGTCCCCGCTGTATGCTCTGTGTCCGGCTTCGAAAACAACACCGTTTTCAGAACTACTTTGAAATGTCGAAGACCGCTAACACCATAGCACAGGACATGAAAACCGAGGCGTCAGCTAGCACTCTCCCTGAATCCCGAGTCAGCCCGGATCATGGAAACAGGTCTAACGAGACGTACCAGGGCAAATTCTGTTTTAATCATAATCAATCAATATGAACTCTCGATCGTATCAACAAAACACCCACCGACGACCAAATCCGAACACCATTTTGTAGGGATCGAGTTCGGGTTCCCTCGTTTCCGTCCGTATAAATCTGTCTGGATTGAACTTGAACGGTTCATTGTATACCGTAGGATCGTGGAGTATTTTCCTATGAAGTTGAACGACACAAGCAAGGATTAGACAAGGTCTTTAACGTCGTCCATGTCCCCATACCAAATGTTGGCCAAAATCAAGGAACCCTTGGGGATGAAATAATCAGATTGAATAACATCCTCGGTAACACAATGAGGAATGCCTAGGCGCCAAAAAGTGGTGAGTATTTGGGTGAGAGAGTAGATATATATTGAATACTGACCTGTTGGTCCTACGGTGTGCCATCGGGTGACTTCAAGAACTAGAGCATTGATATACGGTAGGCGCTCTCGGTCGTCAAATCGGGGTAACCTATCATCGCCGATCACGGCGTCGATCTCTGCTTGTGCCTTTGCCTGAACTTCGGGGTAGAGAAGCATTGCTTTGAAGAAAGCGTAAACGGATGCAACGGTCTAATCTACTGTCAGACCAAGCTTTGAAAGAGGAAACCAAAAACATACAGTATCGGCACCACCTGTAGGGAGCGAATGAGGTTTCGAACAGCTTTGATTAAAGAGTGATTCACGTACCAGCGTATAGGGATCCTGCAAGCCATTTGATATCAAATTCTTCTTCAGCACTCACTCCGCCTTCAAGCTGGCTCGATGTGAGAGAAAGGCGAGCCTTTCCATCGGCCTATTCACTGTTGAGAGACGACTTGGTATAAGGGGTTAATCCACTGACCATTTCCTGCTTTACATAGTTATGTGGCCGTTCCACGAAATCGTTTAGTGTTGAAGCCCATTCTCGAGCGGTCCGTTTAATCCAGCTCCAGGAAACCATTCCGGAATGTGACGTACTAAAGTATGGCATTTCTCAGTTTCGAAGGGAACGAGAGGTGAATCAAGACCTACAGATCGGAATAAGATTGACCAAAAAGCCACCGGGAGCAGTCGAAAGAGAAAATTGATCCATAGTCTCTTCGGCTAGCTTCACAAATGGATCGTTCTCTTCTTGTATCGCATATCCATGCGAGATTTGCAATATAATGGCTCCTGCAGTTCTTACGCGTCGATCATCAGCGTCCAGTACTGACAGAGAAAGGTGAAAGTAACATACTTTCGGATATGCGCTGAGAGTTCTTCAGGTTTAGCAGAGATCCTCTTCAGGAAACGATGGGTCTCAACCTCCACCATCGGTAAAAACGGCTTCATCGGTCGCGTTGCTACCGAAAAGCTGATGCGCCAGTCGACGGAAGTTACGAAATCGAGGGCCATAAGGCATAAGACCTAGTATATTCTTCCACCCGATGAGCTCACCACCCATCGCGACAAGTGGCCTATCTGAGGAAATGGAGCTTTTCTTGTCCAGTAGGGTCATTGCCATCTGAACAGAGTTTATCACGACGATCCGCTGCCCAAGGATGGAAACGGATGTGATGTCGCCTTGGGATATACTATGAGTAGAATGGACACCTTTTGACGAAGTAGACACTGTACCGTATCTCTCCCCCCATTTAGCGAAGGTAAGCCATTCCTTCTGAGAGGGCATGTCGAGAAGGTTCCCGATCAACGGTAGTCCTCTGGGGCCAGGAGGGAATTGGGCAGTACTACGACGGGTTCGGCGGAAGAGGTGCCAAGCAAAAAGCAAACCGACAAGGGTAATAGATAGATAGATAACCGGACGAGGTCCCAAAAAGGAACGCCGGGGTTCTGTGCCACCACTAAACGTGTAAATATCAAGAGTGCGGATAGAGCTAAACATTTTGGTGGGTTGTATGGCTGCTTGAGACCGAGAAAGAGGTCCGAGCTTTCTTATATGTACTCGCCAGCCGAGAATGATGTATCAACATACCATAACAGGACCAAGTTCGCATGGGGAGCTTGCGGATCCTAACTTAACGCTGAAAGAGAGCATGTGGAACAAAATTCACACGGCTCCGAGTCATGCGAGATCCTTCTACATTTCACGAGACTATGTTTCGTTGACCGTGATGGGAGAGGGCCATTGGCCTGAGCTTGCCAAAGTTGGAGCGAGAGATGGGGCAATGCGATGCGTAAAAAGGCGCAGAAATACGGTCTCTAGTCGTCAAAACATGACCTGAGTCGTAGCAAAGTAAGAGCCGGGTTAGTCGGAGCGAACCTACTGACTTAGAGTGAGGAAATTTTGGCGGGAGTGGTTCAAGGTCAAAATTGGCACATGCACAGCCACAAACATCGTTTATCAATTTGAAGCCCGTGTCAGCCCGTGTATTATGGAGCTCCAGAAGCCTATCGACAGCTTGCTTTATATACAGGATGGTAACGAGAACCAGAGGCCGACAATAAGCATGATTTATCCCCTCCCCCCCAAAAAAAATTGCATTGTAAGAGCGTAAAGGCACTGAGAAAATGCTAGATTCCAGGTAGTATCCCGCCGAGCGCGGCGTTGTCCCCAGTCCGACCCTTGTTCTTAGACCTCTATGCCACCATCATGACAAACAATCCTACAAAGTTCCAGAGGCGTATGGAATAAGCTGAGTGTCTATCTCTGTCCTGTGACTAATACATAATACGAGAAACGAAAAACGGCTTCAGTCTACGACAAGCGAGGAGAACGCATAAGCACTACTCTCACAAAGGCACAGCAAGGACCAACGGCTACAAAAGTTGATATTATTTTACCCTCCACTGTGGACTGACCCAAAACTACACAAAATTTAGCTTGAATACGTTTGCATGCATCAATGAAATGAGAAAGAAAGGAAAGCAATCTATAGGGTTGGAACCTGCGACTAAACTATAAAAAGACAGCAAATGCAAGTAAGGACTGACAAAAAATGCGGAAAGACTCCAGCGACCAACGAACAAAATTGGTATAGTTAGGTGCAATGATTAATTCTTGTATCCGCAGGGAATAGAGTTGTATAAGGGGAAGGATGTGCTGGTGACCGGAGCGTCAATGAATAATAGTCCTCTGAAAGACGAGTGCATAGGATAGTGGATGGTCGAGAAAGATGCATACAAATTCGGTTCAGCTTTTGCAGAATAATAGCCCTATGGAAAACGTCGACAAAATAGATTAAAAAAAGGAAACGATGAGAACCGCCCGCGGTCTATTGAGGTTGCGGTTGACGAGGAGACGAGAACAACGAGAACACCTTCTCCGCGTTCTCCTTGTACTTCTTTAGCTTTTTGTTCTTCTTCTCTGGCCCGTCAGACCGGGTAGCCTCCGACGCACTGAGCGGATCCGGATTACACGAATCAGCGCCATTTACCGACTGATCTGAGAGGCTCTGGTTACCGACAGACGTCGCCGACTCCTTTGACTTCAACGAATGCGAGCCAGCCATAGAGCTCGACATTGACGGCGACGGCGTCAGCAACCCCGCGCTCGACGAAGCAGACAGCGTAGCAGAAGCTGATTGGCTCAACGATTTGCCAGACTTGCCGGAATACGACGACGGTGGAGACTTAGGTCGCAAGAACTGGCGGGGGTGTTTACGGAACGTCAAACCCTGGTTTCGTCCTCTCCGCTGGGTCGGGCTAGGAGATTCGACAGTGGTATCCGTCGAGGCTTTCGAAACACCGGAGAAAGACCTCCCCGTGGACCGGTGCGATGGTGTCGATGCCTTGCGGAACACCGCCAACCTGTATCGATCCACAACACCCCGGGCAAAGTAACTCGTGCCCTTGGTCCCATTCCGGTCTTCGCCATCTCCCGCTTCGACAAAGTCCCAATCATCATCCTCATCATCATCGAACCTGTCCGTGGCCGTGTCTTCGTCGCCACCATCGGAAAGGTACCGGTCCAGAGCCGGGACACCTGATTTTTCTCTTCGGGGAGCACGCGAGACGCGATTGTTGGGTTTTTGTGCCGGCTTCGAAGGGGGTGGGAGCTTGACTCTGACATCCTTTTCGGCATCCAGATCTTTGCTCTTCCGGGGCTTGGCTTCTGGCGGTTGAGGTGTTGGTTCGGGAGTAGGTTCTACATCCTCTTCCGGACGTGGCGGAGAGGGTGCAACAGGCGATTGGGGTAGAGGAGGGAGCATCGATACGTCATCGGGGGGTAACACCATTGGACGAGCCTCTGGCGTTTTTGGTTCTCCTAGATCCGCTTCCGTCTCATCAATCACCATTTCTACCGCGGGCTTGGGCGTTTCAGGCTCGAGAACGGGCTCAAGAACGGGAGCGACCGTGACCTCCTCAGGCTCCAACTCCTCCTCATCCGTCTCGCTCTCACTGCTAGACACCTCCACTTCATCACCCTCATCGTCAATGACAACAGAGTGCCGGCCTTTGAACGAGTACCCATCAAAGACGTCGACAGAGTCATCTTCAGGCTGCGATTGCGGAGCTATGGACGAGCTGCGTGATTGTGATGGGGTAGTATTGGTCTCCTCTCCATCTGTTCGATCCGTGTCCGTCTGCTCGTGCTCTTGATCATCATCCGTCTGCTCGTTCTCGTTGAATTCATCAAGAACAGGTTCCATGTCAAGGAAGGTGTCGTCAAAGTTTTGCGTATCACTAGCATTCAAGGGGTCGATGGGAGGAATGTAAGGGGCTGTGAATACGGTTAGCTGAGAGCTCAACACCCAAGAAAACGAACGAACGTATATAGCGCTTGTAATACACGTGGGACCAGTCTCTGTCATGATAAATTAAGCGCCTGGCCCATTAATAAAAACAATCAAACCCACATCATCGAGAAGTAAGGATGCCGCTTTATCCGAGGTTCGCAAATACGAAGTCCAGGATTGCGTTGCAGAAGCTGTATGTTCTCATGAGCATGGAAAGAAGCATGAAACGCATATAACTGACACCGCGAATCAAACTCTTCGTGTCTTGATCAATTGCCCGGTCATCAGGGAAATGAAGGTCGTCTTGCAGCACTCGCACATACATATCGGCATGGTTGTTTGCCCAGAAGGGTGTCTACGCGTCCACAACTCAGGAACCGTTCGTACGAGAAGACAGACCAAGAGCACTCACAATACCAGTCAACATTTCATACAACATCGTTCCAAAGCTCCACCAGTCGATCTCGTAGCTGTAAGATAAGCCCTGAATAACTTCCGGAGCAAGATATTCCGCTGTCCCACAGAATGTGGCGGTACTATCGTTCTGTCCTACGGACGGACCAGGCCATCCAGCAGCAAGTTCGCCACCCTTCTCCGTCTTCATCCATGGAGGGGTAGGCGGTTGTGATGGCCCTGAAGAAGCAGAGTAAAATTCACCACGAGAGCCGGAAGGTGTAGGAGGCGCGGTGGCAGCAGCGGAGTGCCTCGGAAATTCTTTCGACAGGCCAAAGTCGGTGAGGACGATGTGCCCATCAGAGCCAATAAGGATGTTCTCAGGCTTGAGATCACGGTAGATGACTCCCGCGGCATGTAGACCTTCAACAGCCCTCAACAATTTCGGCAGCGTAGAACCGAGCACGATCACGACCTAGTCTGCCCCATCGTGCCAATTGGGTAGCCAGATCACCACCAGGGTGGAAGTCCTTAGCAGGAAATTAAGAAGCTGATCGAAAACAACAACAGTTCATACTCACCATGACCAAGAAAAGATTCTCTTTATCATGGAAACTCCACCACAATTTGACCACAAAGGGATCCTTCGCTTCGGCAGCCATTTTCTTCAAGACGGCCTGTTCTGTGAGCGTATGCTGCAGCTCCTGATGGGCCAGCACATGCCGCTTCGTGATCGCTTTCAACGCATATAAGTCCTGCGTCGACTTGTGTCTCACAAGGAGGACCTTCCCAGCACATCCTTTCCCAAGAACCCGCATCATCTCAAAGTCGTCAATAATAACCTTCCTCTGTGACTTTTTCTTCTGGGCAGGGTCAACGGACATGGATCGCTTCTTTCGCGTACGTCGACGGTTCTCCTCCTTCGTTGATACGGAAGACTCGTCGTCGCCAGGTTTCTGTCTGCGAAGAAGTGCCGTCTGGGTTCGATGTCGACGATGTATACGTTCGAACAAGACGTCTTGTCTTGTCGGGGTCCGCGGAACGTGAACGGGGTATGCGGTTCGTGGATCCCTCTAATACAGGCGTTTTCGGAGCATCGTCCTCGGAGGGACGGGTGGTCTCCATTTCTGCGGTCACCTGTTGCTGCTCATGCGGAGCAGCAGGTGGCTCGGCGGGTGGTACTGTCAATGTCGCAGCCTCGCTTTCAACGGGCACAGCAACAGCGTCACAAGTGCGTTCCTCCTTCTGCTCCGGATCTTTCTCTTCAGGACGTCACACAACCTTCGTCGCCTACAGTCTCGTGGTCAGGACCCTGGTTCGGAAGCTTCTCATCGTGTACGCTTCCGTTTTCTATAGGGCCCTCCGAATCACGAATACTTGGCATGGGATTTTCTTTGTCCTTGGTCAAACCCACATGAGCAGCAAGATCAGACCTGACATGCTTGATGGCTCGCTCAACACGCACACTCTCCAAGTCATCCGTGCGAACACGGACGAAACGCTTCCATACGCGTGCCTGGCGCAGCGAGGGAGTGTTTGAGATGGTCGTCAGGTAAGCTGCGACGGCTGTACTGCTGACCGTAGTGGGAAGGGTGGCGTTGATAGCGCTTGGTGTAAACGACAAAAACGGGTCGTTTTTCTCGTTTGACGGAGAGGCGAGAGGAGAGGCAATGACTGAACTGGGATTATTGGAACGCCGGGTTGAGTTATTCCGACTACTTTTGCCGGCGGTGGGGGAAGTAAGGCGGGAAAGGGTATTAAGGAATGTTGATTTACGTTTGGGCGCTGCAGCAGCAACAGCAACAGCGTCAATAGGAAGTACGGGGAGTTTGGCTCCGGGTAAGGATTCGCGGAGCTTGCTGTCGAGTTCAACGATCTCCATGGCCGTTCGGGTGAGAGTGATGTTGTGAGTGGGAGCTGCGAGAAAAGGACCGTCAGTATGCATGCAGACTGCTCTTCTTTAAAGGTGAAAATCGTGCAGATGAAGGCAGGCCGTGGAGAAAACGCTGCAGCAGCCGACAATGAAAGGGACTCACTCTTTATGTAAAGGCTGTATGAACGGGCATCGTGCGGCGATTCCGCAACACTGACGCTCCAAGGGCCGTCCTGGGCGTCAATTCGAACTGGAGCCCGTCGATTTGCAGGAAGATCGTTCGCGGCCAACATCGTGTTGGTCGAGACGGGATCAGTGCTGGCTTCAGGGGTGGTCGCTGTGGTCGGCGTGGCGAGCGAGTCGGTGGATGAGGCAGAGGGTCGTCCTGCAATATGTGCTCTGCCGGCGCCGTTGCTCCTGATGCTGTCGACGCTCCGTCGTGTGAAGGTATGGTGATGGCCGAGCTCGTCAGCCGAGATGGTATGGACGTTGGCGTCCCTGTACAGCTGGCTGAATCCGAGGACGGTACTGAATTTCCTCCTCGACACCGGCTCGTCTGCCTTTGACGGTGCTCTCCGACGATATATCTGCGGCATACAACGACGCTGTCTGGGCTATCCTAGATTCTGACGACCAATGTCGACAGTACGGTCACCGTTATCTGTGAAAGGATGATATCGAGTAGGGAATGCGGGTATTTCAGTCCTGTCGGAGGTCGAGAAGTAGGATAAGATGGGGGCGAACCGCAAGAAAGCGTGAACGCCACGAGTTTGGCCTCGAGGCAGCAGAACAATCACTGCGGCGTCAGTCGAACCTGAGTACCGTGGTCACTGTGTATCACAACGACGGCGACGGCGGCTGGTACTGAACAAGACAGCAAGAAATAAAAATGAATGTCGGGGCGCGATGATAAATGAGCAGGGATAAAGTTAGGGAAAGGCAGTACTGCTGCCCTGCCTTTTTTGGACATTTTCCTACGCCTCAAGACGTAATTTATGAAAATATTTCGACAACCCAAAAAAAATTAGGTTTATTCCTGTGCTGCGAAGAACATCATGAAGATCATCATCACCACGTCACTATTTTATCCTAGTGCCATCTCCAGACCATCCAGCTGAACGATAAGAGCACGACCGCCCAAAAGGCATCTAGCGCTGTCCCTTAACCCTCCGAAATAACGGCACACCGTGACTGCGCAATTGTCCGAGCAAAAGTTTACCATGTGTAAAGACAAACGGGCTGACCAACAACCTCAGCTGATGATCCAGGTATACATAAATGAGAAGACCATCCTGACTTCATGAATGACGCCCCATCTGAAGAGAGCGACCAATGTGGATTCTTGCGGACATTCAGGTAAACCCTGGTTATGTATACGAGAACAGTGGAAACCACAGAGAAGCCAAGTCGGATGACGGAGCGTTGGAGTTGCAGCATCCTAGCTTAAAATAGTCGACGTCAACAACAGAGCTCTCTACCGCCCTGCCGAAGAGATAATCAAGCATTCCAGCGAGAACGAACAGAATGGAGAGTGCATATCGTTTTGGATCAAGTGTCTGTTGACAGCCCTTCCGCTGCAACAAGAAGAGCGGGCCCGACTGTCAATACAGGCATCGAGACCATAACGGTGCCGCTCTTCGCTTTCGCTACGCTTCCAATGTAAGTTGTCTTGGAGATCAGAAATGCCCAAAGTTCGGGTACTCGGGGTTCCTGGTCGGCCGTGGTCAAGGTTGTTTCTGTTTCTCCCTTAACGGTCGATGAAATTCCACCAAAATCCCCCCAAAAAGTACATAGTTTCATCCCAGAGCGCGCGTCAAATTAGGCATGTCCATATGACAGTGTTACGGCCATGGCATTTCACACGCGCACACGTGCTCTTGTTTAAACCAAAACCACAACAATGGCCGAACAAACGCAAGCAGAAGACGAGCTGATTGGTAAACTGGAGGGCCAGGTCATCCACGCTGACGAGATGGTCTACAAGGATGACGAAGAGAGCGACGAGGGCGAGGAATCTGATTCAAGCGTGAGTTGTGTGAACACGTCGGTATAAATAAGCTCGAACCTGATGACGCGGCATATTTAAGGAGGATGATGGCGAAGATGAAGACCACGACAGCGGGTCGGAGGATGATGAAAAGGGACCATCGGTAAGGCCTTCTCACTCGACCTTAATGTAACCCCATTGACGTGCCCGAGTAGTCTTTAACGCTACTCCTGTTGGAAAATGTACGTGTGCTTCTTCTGCCCAGCGCGTACTGAATGCGATATTTGAACATAGCCTCAAGAGCCTGCCGATCATGATGTAGAAGCAGATGGAGATGAAGAGTACACGGAATCCTCAGCCTCCAATCCCAAGAAGAGAAGGATAGATGAAATCGAGACGGATGAAACAGCCGAAGGGAAAAAACCGAGAGTTATATCCTAGGACAGTGCCGTACAACCCCGGTGTTGGTTTGAATTTGCGAGGTTCGAGGTTAAATTCGCCACACACAATTAAACGCCATCTCCAAAGGGGTCAAAAGTGATGGTTACCAGTTCCTTGAAACTGGTCAGCCGCACAGAAAAGGAAGGCAGGATCCAGTGAACAACAGACCTGCGTAACCCGCAAAGTTCCCCACCTCAATAGGGAAAATGCCGCCGCCTCCGACCGTACGTTCCCAGTACGGCGTTGTTCCTTCCGCCAAGCCGATCCGCTCGTATCCGCCCACGTGACTCTGAGCTGTTGAATTCACACCGTGATCCAACTCCCGCGCCGCGCTTGGGAACCAGACCTGAACAGAACCCACCACCACACCCACGATGTCGGAAAAGCCCACGATAGAGCCCACCGAGGAGGAGGAGCCTGAGGCCGTCATTGTTAACGACCCCCAGGACGAGGAGGACGAGGAGAGTGACGAGTATGATGTGGAGGTACCGTCACCGGAGCTGTGGTGCCACGCAGGGCGCTAATGTCCCGTACAGCAGGATGATGACGACGACGATTACGAAGAAGAGGATGAAGAAGAACAGAGCGGTGCTAGGGTATGTTTTTGCCCAATTTAACGAGCTTTAGCTAGACGCGCGCTTTTTCTTGCAGAAATCCAGCTTGACAGCACTTTTACTGGGAAACGTGCGTTGTCCTGTTTTGATTGCCGTCCGATTCAACGTGATGTTCACAGCCAAACGGTGAAGCTGCCGCCGAAGAAGAGGAAGTTGATGAGGCAGACGAAGACGAAGAGTACGCCGCGGTCCCTGCACCGGCTGCTGCCGCCGCCAAGAAGAGGGCTATAGATGAAGTCGACGCCCACGAAGGCGAGGATGTCGAGGCGAAGAAGGCCAAAGCTTGAGCTGGAGCTGGAAGAAAGGAAGTCAAGAATTGATAGAACGTGCTGATTTATTACTACGTACCGCTGTTTTCGTCCGTGTTGTAACATGTATAATGTATCCTTGTTATCGCTCAAGCATTCTTGGGTCACTGAAGTAGATCTTGGTATCATAAAGGCTAAGTGAAGTTATCCTTGACGAAGTATTGAGGAATGCCTCGAATGTTCTCTCTAGCGCCCGGGTTGATAGATGAATCCCTACAAAAGGGCTAAATGCTAGACGCTGGGAGTCGAGCAGCAATATCGAAAAGATGCTGCTGAACACTGAATTAGAAAACAAACATTTTCGGTGTGAGCAAGAGGAAGAAGGAAAGAAAGAAGGATAATCGATGGGCTTAGGGTAGGGACACTCGTAATCATGATGACTCATGGAAAGATAAGATAAGACAAAGAAATCTCCGCTTTTCCCACGAACCGCCCCCTTGCATGCCACCACCATCTCTGCCGCCTTTCAGTTTGTTCCAAGTACTGGGGCGACGCACTACGAACCTTGAGCTCACACAGACCGTTCACTTATCTCACTACCATGTCCGTGCCATCGACTTCTGGGGTCGGTCAACAATTAGGTCCAGACAAAAAGAAAATGCCCATCCACCAGAGTGGCATATCTTCAGATGATGGCAGTCAATCATTCGACTCAGAGGACGACTCATCCATATCGGACTCGGAGTCATCTGAAGTGAGCCACATCTACTTTACGCACTAGAAAGCCAAATAACTCGCCAATTTTTAGGACAATCTATCTGCAGATGATGATGAGAAAGAAGTGGGTGTCTAAAGGTCGCGACCTTTTGCCACTGACTAAGAACTTCTAGGAAAATCTAACTTCGTTGCTTTTGAAGAACGTATGCGCCCTCTTCTATACAGCTTATGCCTTTCATTGAATGTCCCCTAGCCGGATGACTATCCAGACGAGGACGAAGACGATGAGGAATATGAATTCTCTGATAGGGACACTGTGCCCACCAGCTCGGATGAGGGTTCCTTTTCATCATTTTCCAGCTTGGATGGTGAGGGAAGCAGCGATGAATCCGACGTGAGCCTTCACTCCCTTTGGCTGACGCGTTTGACGTGAACGTAGGATTAGAATGACGACGGTGACCAAAAAGATGGCACAAACTTAACGGCGTTAATGATAGCAGCAAGTGACACGGTTGAGTCCATACTGAGTGTGACTAATAATCATACCTAGGAACCTGGACCTGAGGCCTGATGACGAAGAGAGCAGTGTCTCTCAAGACTATAGCCGAACAAGCCTACAACCCATGTCTTCGGCTTGTAGCCGAATATAAACTGTACTTTCCCCACCCTCGAGAGAAACTACCTCTGCAAATCAGGTTTTAAAGCGTGATTCATAACGCGATATCTTATAAAACGCCTGACGTACAAGACCGCCTTGAGGCAACTAAGCCGCAACTTGAGCGTAACTCCTTCAGAAAGTTCATTCGTTTCAAAAACCTAACGGGGTATCTTGAATACAATACAGGAAAGCGGCACTAGGTAGACAACAACAAAGACAGCGTATCCTGCAGAAACATCAACCACTAAGCGAAAATAATTAGTGTGCGATACTCACCTTATCGCAGTTTTACGCCCATAGCAGCGAGGCGTATCTCCCTCCTAGCTTTCAGAGCAATATCTTCGAGATAAGCATTGATCCAGGGTAGAGCCGCAGCCGCCAGCAGCACGACTGGAATCAAGAAGTAGAGGGTAGGGACGACAGACGCCGGAAGGATACCAAAGTACAGCGGTTCGAGAACCACTGTGAATGGTACAGCAGCGGGTCTGTCCACAGAGATGCCCGGAGTAACTACACCGGTATCAACGAGCCGTATTCGAGCATATTTAAGACGCGTCGGGGGATCGGAAGATTTGGCACTGGAGATAGATTCTCCATCGAGGATGTCAATGAGAAAGTCGGTTGGATCCTGTACATTGCTGCTTAGCACCATGAAGCCGGAGAGTTCTAATGCTACGCACGTATGCAGCCCAGGATATACGTAACGTGAATTTCGTGAATTGCTGCCAGTCGTTATTCGATAGGTCCAGTTTGAGCCAGAGTTCGTGTCGGCAGGGTGAGCTCGGGCATATGGCCGTTAGAGGCGTTCCTAAAAGTGCTGGTATAATCTCATATTGTCGCTGGTTGTCGCTGGCACTGAGGGCTGCCCTGTGCACGAAAAGTGAGTATATGCGTCGGAATTGCAGAAGTATCAGCTCACCACTCCGTTCCAACAGCCACCGGCGCCTGGGCGACTGAACTCGCATAGAAATTGGCTATCTCAGTATTGGCAAAGGCGACAATGGAGAGGTGGAGCAAGAGCAGGCATCGGAGCATCATGGTGGTCCCTGACCAAGAATGGTAAGGCCTGGCTGTCCATCGGCTGTCACTGCTCCACCAGGACCACCACTCGTGTTTGTAAAAAATTGTACTATGACTGTACAGTAAATCCATCACAACCCTTCAAACACCATTTTCTACTCTATTTCCTTCTATTCTTCGCAGTATGACGCAAGGTCCTCGATGGAAACAGGCCATCGAAGCCGCCCTGGCAGCAAACGATAAATCAGTTGGTGCGACGTCGCCTTTATCATTTTATCTTGATACTAATCCCAGCTAAACAAAGCAGTTACTCAGCTGGCGTCCATCGATCCTACGACACCGATACCCCACGTCCGTTGCCTCATTTTCCGAGGTTTTATCACTCCCAGGGCGAACACAGAACTTCCTCTATTACTCTTCACAACCGACAGCCGCACGCCCAAGACGTCGCAGATAATCTCGAACCCTCACGTCCAGCTCGCATGGTGGATTGAGGGTGCCAAAGAACAGTACCGTGTCACAGGTCTCGCGACCATTATCCCTGTCCCAACGAATGGCTTGCACAAGCACTTCCTCCACTATACGCAGGCAGGAAAGGATAACGGTGCCATGACAATGCTCCGCAAGGAGGGCTTTGACTGGGAAGCGAAGCGGCAGGAAGTCTACCGAGACATGAGCCCGTACATGAAGGCGTCATGGTGCCGACCTATCCCCGGTTCACCGCTTGTAGGCGGAGAGGAAGAGGCGAAGAAATGGCCGGTGAAGCTCGAGGAGCCCAACGCCGATGGAGAGTGGAGCAGTGAAGAAAACAAGCACCTTTGGGACACAGCATTGAGCCATTTTGCCTTGGTGGTTATCGACCCTACGGACGTTGACTATGTTGAGTTGGGACCTCTACCGAATCGGAGAACAAGGTTTTGGAAGAACGAGAAGGGTTCTTGGAGCGAAGAGGCTCTTGTACCGTGATTATATATGTTCCATCTTTTGTTCTATTCCACTATCCTTTAGACGCCCTTGATAACTTACCTTGTACCTCTAGAGACATTTCATAACATACACGATACCGTCGTCATGTCGAAACATAGATGACTCGGTTGCCATGAACAACTTTCCACTTTTCTGATTTCGAGACACCAAGAACAAATTTGGAGGTATGTACTATTATAATCCACCCGTCAAACTTCTAGGATCCTCTCAACACTCAACATTGTCAATGAAGTATTGGTTGTCATCGCTAACAATGTTACCAGCAGGGTCGTATTCGCAAGTAACATACCTATCAAAAAGGAGCAAAAGGAAGTTAGTTATCCACTTTAAATATCAAGCCCGCTTTAACTGACCATCCCGGTGTATCGTTGGTTCCATCGCAGTTGACCCGCGCACACCCCACAGTGGTGGTGCTCTTCCACACCAACTGTGTAAAATGACCTGTATCGCTTGAAAACCCTGGGTCATCACAGCTATAGGAATCCCCCTCGTCGCCCCAAGCCTTCACGGAAGCCTCTGGCGACTCGTACCCTGCCGCAAGGTTCTCGCCGTATTGCCCATCCTGAATTAAGCCGTTATGACGAGCAACGAAACACAATAAAGAGGAACACGAACACTGTGCTCAAACACGCACGACTGGGTATGTTCGAGCGCATACGAAGCGAGTGTGTCATCCCAGGTCAACGCGTCAGCGCCGTGTGCGCTTCTGTACGAGTTGGTAGTGTCGAGGATAGCCGATTGGAAAGCGTCGTCGTCCGTCCAACTAGAGTCCTAATTACGAAAATGAGCATAGTCGGCATGTTATCAAAAGCGAGAGCGGGAGCACATCACGGTCAACTAGAGCGCTGTTTCGCTGGAACAAGGTGTCAGCCACGAACTAACCGGCCAACGTAGATGAAGTCGCTTACAGCATGAACAGTCACAGCGCAGGCGAAGAGGAAAACAGAAAGGCGGGTGAATGGACATTTTGGATAATGTGCAAGAGCGATTTTCTCCTCCTTTTATACCTCTGATCGGACGGTATAATTTCCAAACGATGGTAGGAGACCTCGCCAATATGGGATCCTCCATGCACATTCCACGAGCACCGTTACCAGACTTTGAGCTGCGCACAGAGTTTAGGCGAGGCTTCGGATAAACGCGTCGACAACCCCGCCAGTTTCTATGCAAGTTCGTATCCATGCAGGAATGCTAGAATGACTCGAGCTCCAATGAGTTAGTCTTCGAGGAAAAGAATGCGTGTGAAGCCCACTAGCAGCGCCGTCAGAATGATTGCCTATTAGAAATGTTGCTAACCATGGTACACGGGGATATAGAAGATAGTACCAGCGTATAGACTCATTCACTTGCCCAGAATTCTGCAGGCACTTCATGTGAAAGAAAATACCGCGCGCACGCATGGAGGCGGTCGGTGTCGTAGCCTTGTCTCCACCTATATATCCGATGGAATGATATTTTCTGGTAAGAGTTATTGCCGCGCTGCTGGGCAGTCCAGATTAAGTATGTCCCGGAAATATCCAACCAATCGACGGAACGCGCCTTGAAGAGACGGGGACCAAGATGCTGTTCGGACATCGGTACGGTGTGCATTAGCAAAATTACGTGACAGGAAAAACCTTTAACCGACCAGATTGCGGTCTGGATGAAGTGATTCTTCTCCAACGCGCTGAAATTATGCCACGGGTACCAGAGTCGGACAGACCGATATCATAGTGGCATGCAAAGTCATGACAGACACCCTGGTAGAGGAGAATATATACTGGGGTTCCTTAGAAGCCAGGGTTAATCGTCGCCAAGATTCCAACAATACAGACTGTTCAATTGCACCGGCATATTTTTCCTGGTAGAAATGATGCAGGGGAGCGACACGGCAGGACACGCTAGTTACTGCACGCGGAGTGGAACAAACCTGTGTTCATGTGGCTGTGCTTGCCGGGTTAAATTTAGCTTGTCCTTAAAAGTCAATGAATGCCGTGTCAGTCGCACTCCCATGAGATTCATCCTAGCCATCCATTCTTCCCACAGTCCTGGTCCCTATCCTCATCTCAAGGTGTTGCATTATCCCACAATTGAGTAGCATGCCATATCAACACTCAACTCGCCATCTCCCAATCACTTTCTCTCAACTTCGTCGGTATTTTCATTTACGCCGGATGAGTGCAATGACACAACATATGATGTAGAGAATTATCTCAATGACCGGATCTCTTCCTTTTTAGTGCTTTGCGCACTCTAGGATGTTCCATCGCAGGCAGCTGACGACTTCTCGACTATAAAAACTTGTGCCGTGGCATTGCCGATAAAATAGATAAGGGTCCTCTTTAGACTGGTGCCGATATGAAGGTCTATCTTCTTTCTCGAGCCCACCAAATAGCCTAAGAATGTTCAGCTTCATGAGCACTCAGGATCTTCTTGTTGTTATTGTTGCTTTGGTATCCATTTGGGGTCTGTTTCGTCGAACCCGCAATGATGCACCTCTCCCCCCTGGTCCTAGAGGACTACCACTTATCGGTAACCTGATTGACATGCCATCCGACAAGGAATGGTTTACCTTCGCTCGTTGGGAGAAGGAATATGGTAAGGTATCTTCGCCCTTGAAGTCAACAGCTTCGCTGACGCTTCTTCGACAAGGCGACATTGCATCGGTCTCCGTCCTTGGGCAGCGTATTGTCATAGTAAATTCACCTCAAGTAGCTATTGACATGTTAGACAAGAAAGGCTCTATCTTTTCCGATCGACCGGTCCTTGTGATGGCAGGTGAACTGGTGGGTTGGAAGAAAGTTTTGGGTCTCACTCCATATGGCGCACGCTTTCGTGACTATCGTCGGAGAGCTTATCAACTCTTCGGAAACAACGCAGCAATGAAGCAGTTTCTGCCGCTGGAGGAACTCGGGACGCGCCGGTTTTTGAAGAAACTATTAACTAAACTGGAAGATCTATCTACACATACTCGGAAGTAGGCAACTCTGTTCTTTCAATGCGATATTGACGGCCGATGCTTCAAGAACTACAGGAGCTATTTCCCTATGGATTATTTATGGATACGAGATTCAAGAAGAGGAAGATCTGTTCGTGGAGCTGGCAGAGCAGGCAATGTACCAGTTCTCTCTTTCGATAGCTTCTGGATGGTTTTTGGTCAATCTTATTCCATCTTGTAAGTCGCTTCAAGACTTGACCTTGGTCTGTTCACATCCACTAAATACACTACATCTAGTGCGCTACATCCCGGACTGGTTTCCGCGAGTACATTCCAAACGAATCGCTAAAAATTGGGCATCTACGCGAAGCGGTATGGTAGAAAAACCCTATGAATATGTTAAACAGCAAATGATGAGAAAGCAACACTGTGGGTACAGCTAATCTCAGCAACTTTCAGTCTACCTGAGAGGCTCGCACTTCCTTTACTTCAAGGCAGCTTGATGCTTGTACGAGTACTGAGGAAGAGGTCGACATCAAATGGCTCGCAGCATCTCTTTATAGCAGTTAGTAGTCGCCGAATAGTCGCTTGTATGCATGTCTTATCTTCCTTTTTCACAGGTGGAGTTGATACTATACGGGCTCTGTTTGCTCTTCATACCGTCTGACCCAATCAGCTATCAGACCGCGGCGTCAATTTACGCATTCTTCAAGGCTATGGTTTTGTTTCCGGAGGTCCAAGTGCACAAGCGGAGATTGATGCAGTCGTCGGGAACGATAGACTACCTGGTTTCGATGTCCGAGAGCGTCTACCCTATATCAATGCTCTGGTACTCGAAGTTTCTCGTTGGCATGCCGTCACACCAACAGGTTTGCAACGAGTATTTGGATTGCAATATTTAATTCTCCCCATCCAGGTGTCCCTTATCGTGTCACTGAGGATGATGTCCATTCCGGGTATTCTATTCCGAAAGGATCTATTGTATTTGCGAATATATGGTGCGGCGATGTGTATCGCACTCTTGGCTTTGTCTCACGAGCACTAGGAATATGCTTCACGATCCCACGGTCTATGATCAACCGTTTGAGTTCAAGCCCGAAAGGTTCATTAGAACCGAAATTAAAGAGCCGGAATTTGATCCCTATGAAGTGTCGTTTGGATTTGGTCGTCGGTAGGTCTCTCTGCTCTGATGGTGAATTGTCAAGCCTGATGAGCTAAAACTATGTAGGATTTGTCCCGGTGCGCTTTCTCAGGTCTGCACTTGTAATGTTGACTAAGTTAATATATAGGGAGGGTTCTCGCCGACGCCTCGATATTCATATCGTGTGCTATGGTTGGCAGTCTTCAATATTTCGAAGTATTGTGAAGATGGCATTGTTTTCGAACCAGATACAGAAACTACTTCTGGGGCTGTCAGGTACGTAAACTTTCTACGGGTTCAGATGAAAGTAGTCCTGAAATTGTAGTTCATCATCTTCAGCCATCCGACGCCATTCAAATGTACAATTAAGCTAGGAACGAGAAAGTATTTGGACTCATCAACGAGGAGAGATTTGCGTGAATGCAGAATAGTGATCTAGTGCGAAGGCCCACTGTGGTATTATCACATCTATCCAATACGCTCTGTAGAACGAACTTTACCATGTTTCATGCGATATGTTGACTATGGACATTCTCGGGTGGTCGTCTAAGTAGAAAAGTGTATTAAAAATTAAGCATCAGAAGGCGGCCCTTTGGTGCTATAAGGTAGCTTGTAACGTCTGCGGAAGAAACTGAGAGGTTCGATATAATGGTATTGCCGCGGATCGATCCTACGGTCTACCTCCGTTTCGACAACTAATCTCGAGCATTGATGGGTTTAGGTACAAAGGATGACATTGATTTTGTAGTATATTTTTCACGGCAAGAATCTGAAAAGACTAAGTCGACTTCCCTTCCTTCGCTTAACACTGGACATTGTCTTTGAAGTACTGGTTGTTGTTACCAACGATGTTGCCAGCGGGGCTGTATTCGCAAGTGAGGTACCTATCGAACAGGAGCATGTAAGCCTCTGATTTCACACAACTCACGAGGGAGAGAACACTAACCATCCCGGCGTCCCATTAGATCCGTTACAGTTGACCCTTCCGCACCCAACTTTGGTAGTAGCCTTCCACACCAACTGCGTGAAGTGGCCGGTTGCACTCGAGAATCCGGGGTTGCTGCAGCTATATTGTTTGCCTTCGTCGCCCCATGCAGCCACGGAAGCTGACGCCGATGCGTATCCTGCAGCGAGGTTCTCCCCGTATGGTCCTCCCTAGAAATGAGCTGAGCATGAGATAGATCAAGGATGAAAGGGAATAACTCACGCTATGTTGGAACACGCAGGACTGAGTATGTTGTAACGCATACGAAGCGAGGGTATCGTCCCACGTAAGCGCGGACGCGCCATGTGCGCTTCGGTATGAGTTGGTGGTATCGAGGATAGCCGAGCGGAAGGTGGCATCGTTTGTCCAGCTGGCGTCCTGAATAAAAAATTGATTAGCACACAAGGAATATACGGCAAGGACGAGAGTAGTACATCACGAGTGACAATAGTGCCGTCCTGTCGAAAAGCAAATATTATAAGCTCAGTCAAAGAGTATAGAGGCAGTGACATACAGCAGGGAAGGCGAGGGCCGTGACGGCGCAGGCGAAAAGGAAAGCAGAGAGGCGAGCAAACGACATATTAGATATAAGACAAGAGACGCGCTCAAGTTGGAGTCCCAACAGAGGTTTCCGTCCTCCTCTTATACCCTCGACACAAAATCACCTGAAGGGTATATTTACCAAACGATGGTAGGCATCTTCACCCATATGGTGTCCTCCAAGCATCTTTCACGAGAAAAGGGAACTAGAAGCCTCTCGCAGAGAGTAGGCGCGGCTTCGGATCAACGCTTCAAATGCTACCCATAACAACGACTCCATGTTCCATACAAAATTTGCGGGAAATTCTCCGGGACCGGGAGGGTGTACTCGTGGTGGCGCGCTTGTATCCACGCCAAGCTATGAGGGACATTTGGATATGTCACTGCCCAACGTCCCAACAGTGAAGTATCGTTTGAGTTAAATAAAAAACCCGTGCTTGAAGTTCTAGCGTCGCTCCTTGCTATCCAGCCTGTGGTTTCACGTGTCAGTACGGGGATAAGAAGATGAGAGAATTTAATTACCCGGATCATTCTGCGGCTGATCCACAGTAAGGAATCCCGACACTGGCGGCATCGTAGTCTAGTCCCCACCTGGACATCGAACGTTATCATATTGTGAAACCCCGGTGAGGGTCACCATCCGCGCTACTGGCACATTTGACGCCCAGATGTGAAAGCCGAATAGCATTTGTCACAGCGACAAAAATTCGGAGGCCCTTAACCAAAGATAAACCCACTTTTGTGCCATGAACTGGCATGAAGCGAACAAGACTGCAGCAGGGTTGACGTGACCAAGCAATCAGAGAGGCTATTTCTAGTTGAAGATGACGATGTTTAATCGCCGGAAGATGCTTTTTACAAGGAACGAGCTCATTCCAATGCGCTGAGGGCACAAGAAGCACGTACACCGGGATGAAGAGTCCTGGTCAGCTGCAGTTAATACAAATGCGAACCTGTCGAACACGTATTGGGGACGATAGGCCTCTTCGCAGTCAGAAACCGAAATTTCATGGTATGTCAGAGGAGACCAAGAACTCCCCCGAGATTTGGAATACGAACGTCCTCCACCATATTGCAGCAACTAGTACTACCTTCAGATGCGTCACCGGTCACTCGCAGAAAACTTCGTTCACTGGATCCATCATACATCATGGCCTGCCTACGACTAACACGCACGATTACGAGTTTCTTGTCAGGCTAAAGTCCCGTGTTTGAGGCTTTGCTATACTTACCCTTCGTTTCAGACCAGAAGGTTATAAGAAGTGCCAGCCGTAAATTCCCCAATATAGCATAGCCTAACCTGAGATACGGAATGATCATGGGTGTCGCCCTGGTCAACTTCAAGGATGAGGAAGACGTACCAATAAAGGGTGCCAACAGACTATACCGGATACTGATAACGGAGTCGGCTTGGCTGATGAGAAATGAAAGAGGGATAGGGAAAGAAGACAACCCGAACGAATGGCGCTCACAGCAAGAGATACACAATCGATGGCTCTCCAGCCCGATGCCGGAAAAAAGTGAAGGACAAATGCCGTTTCCGGCTCGTCGGCTAGAGTTCTAATCTTCATACTCCGCTCAGTCCCCATGATCCCGGCCCGTGCGCGTACTTGGCCGCGACTTTGTAAAAGCGACACCAAGCCCAAGCTCCGTGCCACACCTTTCAGGCTTTGTGTGGTGGAATGGATATCCACTCGCTTTCAGCAACTTGGTATACGGTGTGGATGCGGATACGCGCTTGTGAATGCTCCCATTTCGTCCGAACGCGCTGGATCCGCGAACGCAGTTCTTAGCACACTGAGTGAGATGCATCGGTCACTGATAACTCCGTTCAGCAGCACGTAGTATAGTAATAGTATTTCTCTCTCTATTGAAGGCAAGACATTTTCGTAATGTTTAGCTGCGTCCCTCTCCTCGCTATCGTCATCCCCTTGTTGCTCTTATACCAGCCGCTTGGTTTCTTTTTGATCGAACCTGTCGCAACACTCCGTTTCCTCCCTGAGCCAGAGGAATACCTTCTGCTGGGAACCTTCTCGACATGCCTTCGAAGAAGGAATGGCTTACTTTCGCAAAATGGGGCGAAATTTACAGTATAACACTGACTACGATTCCAATGACTCTGACAACGCTTATGCATCTCGTTTCTCAAGGCGACATGTTATCAGTTTCCATCCTTGGCCATCGCATAACTGTGATCAACTCGGCTTAGACGGTCATCGACATGCTCGACAAGAAAAGTGCCATTTACTTGGACAGACCAATCACAGTGTGGATGACTGGTGAGCTCATGGGCTTGAAGAATACCCTCGGTCTTCTCCCTTCTGGCACTCGTTTCCGCAACCAACGTCGGCTCGCGCACCAACAATTTGGTAGCCATGCGGTGCTGGAGCAATTCCCGCTAATTATCGAACACGAGTCCCGCGGTCTTCTGAGGAGACTCTTTGCCAACCCTGAACATCTCTCTGAACATATCCGAATGTAAGTGGTGTCCTCTTTCTCTGAAACGAGCGCTATTGGCTAAAAATTTTCAAGGACTACCGGCCCCATCGCACTGCGAATTATCTATGAGTATGATATTCAGGAAGAGAACGATCTATTCCTAGAGCTGATGGACCGAGCAACACACTAGTTTTCTCTTTCCATGACTCCTGGTAACATTTTCGCCAATACTATCCCCATACGTAAGTGGTGCCGTTCAAATCTGCGCCTTCACGACTAACTGCAAATATTTTAGTACGCCATATTCCGGATTGGTTCCGCGGTGCGGACTTCAAGCAGATAGCCAAAGAATGGCGCGCTACAATATATTTGATGGTGGATAGGACACACGGCTATGTAAAACAGTAAATGGTGGCACTACTGAGTTTTCGTGCCGAGCTGTTCTCAACGTCACTAGGCCGCCGGAAACGCTCCCGTTTCCTTTACTTCCAAGTTGCTCGAAGATGAACCAAGTGCGGAGGAGGAGGCCGACATTAAGTGGCTTGCAGCCACTTTTTATGGAGGTCGGTACGCCATGTATTAATGGTATTATTCTTGTCTTATCGTCTGTTGCAACAGCCGGCGCTGACACCGTAGGCTTCCATGTGCTTCATATTTATCATCTGACCAGGAGTTAGACCGTTGCAGCTCTTTCCGCATTCTTCAGGGCGATGCTTCTGTTTCCTGATGTCCAAACAAAAGCACAGGGAGAAATCGACGCGGTGGTAGGGAATGACAGGCTACCTCGGTCTGACGACAGAGAAAGTCTCCCGCACATCAATGCCCTTGTCCTTGAAGTTTCGCGATGGCACACTGTTGCACCATTAGGTGAGCTCTGAGTACGATTTTCTCGTATCCTCGACCCTCACTGCCGTCCAAAAAAATGGCATTCCTCATTCTGTCAGTGAGGGTTTCATGTAGAGCAAAGGAGAGACACGCGGCAACATTGGTGAGTCTGAGAATAAATTCCAAGTCCAGACAGGTGCAGACACCGGCCATCCCCGCCTCGAACTTCAACATTTCGACTTGCTTGAGCGTCGCGATCCAACGCCGATCGTGATCGGACTCTTACATCCTGAACAAGTTGTCGTCATACAGTGTCGAGTCCTGCTTATAAGACTAGTTCAGTACGATGGTGTACTGGTGAGACATATTTAGCAATCGTACATTGATGCACGCAGCACGGTAGACCCAGCGACGGGGATGTGACTCGAGTTCTATCGAACTTCAGTCCTAGTGTTTACCTCCAATTGAATGTACCCACACACGACCCACACACAGTGAAATACTGGCGTTCTTTTCCGACAGATTGGTCAACAAATTTTGTATGACCCCCGGTCATGGGCTTATTGTCTCCGCGCTCTCAGGAAGTTCTTCAGCCGTATAAGTAGAAGTCCTGCAACAGCTCTACACATGGTCAGGATTTCCGACTCACCAGGCACACCCTAATTCTCAAAATAACTGACATGACTGTTCTCATGTCTCTTGTCAAGAGACTGACACCTCAAAGTCTACCGAGGGGGTACTGGATGGGTGTGGGATCAGCTACGCTCTAATATCAAAGGTCCGAAGATATCGCGCGCGCAGGTGGCTCTTCGAGCTTGGTGAGGATACTTGTATCTAAGTGGACCTTAAGTAGTTGAGTATTTTAGCATTGTTCTTCGACCTGTTCATCAGCATGATATTCAAGCAAGCTCTCGTCTTGCTTCCTCTCTATTTTGTATTCTGTGTTCATGAGCTCGGTAGCTTTACTCTGGACAATCGTCGCAATCGAAGCTTGAGATGTCTCGGGCCAATGAGTCACAAGCTCGTGTAGCCGCGCAGTCTTCTCGGGCATGAGAAGTCAAATCCTTCACAAGAATAGAAAGATGCAAGATTTGAAGCTGCAGAGAAGCTGCCGCAAACGATTAGCACGTAACAAACACGCGACTGGAGAAGAATCTATTATAAGTAAATGAAAGACACATGTCAAGGACGGAATATTAGCAGAAGTAGTCGAGGCACGCGTCCTAAGTATATCTTGATCGGACTTGCTAGTCTAAGCAGAGAAAGGCTGAAAGAAATTTACGACCAGCACTAGCATCTGTGCAGATTACGCGTAGAACTGCGAGACGTCCAATACACATGTATGCGCTGTGAGGACGGTTACCCGATTTTCGGCAGCCATAAACCACGGAACTTCCATCGACTTCAAGGTCCGCACATATGTCAAGGACAACAATCCCAGTTGAACTTACAGACAGGTTGATCAGCAAAAATGTCTAGTACTTGCTTCCATTGACTTGTTTTAGTCTTGCTTTCCCTTACCCTGAAGGTCAGCGAACAGACCCATGACTGGATCCGATTCGCGGCTACCAGGAATGTCTAAGTCTCAAAAATAAATGATCGTCCGCTCTGTTCGACCTTCCAATAAGCTCCCCTGATGACACGACTGCCAGTGTTGTAGAATCTTGAGCACAATAGCAATACATGCCGCTACAGCCCAACACTTTGGGATGCCTGTATTTAAGCAGGTTTCAACGCGGTGGTGCAGTATCGTTCTTTGACCTTCCATCTACTTGTGTGATGATGTTCAAGCAAGCTCTCGCCTTACTTCCCCTCTGCGCCATCTTCTGCTCGGCCTTACCTGGTCCCAAAGCTGACGCTCGAGAGACCGCAGCGACATGCACGTTTCCTGCGGAAATCTTTTGCTGTGCCGAGCTTGATTTCGTACGCCGCATCAACGCTCTACGTCAATCGTCAGCACCCATAACCCTCTTATAGGTGTTTAATAGCTTGGTCGGGACTGGCTGCGAGCCATTCGGCGGCTGCGCAACCCCAGTCTGCTGCACTGGAGAGTTTGAATCTGTGGGTTTTTCTTTCCACACCCGCTTCTCCTAGTGCTTAAGATTGAAATATTTGTAGGAGGGTGCCTCGGTTGGCGGCTGCGAATTGTTGTGAAATAGCATGATGAAATATTCATGGAAGGGGTTCTGTACTTTATGCTACCCTCTAGGAAATCCCAAAGTCAAGGTTGCATCAGCATGTCGTTTCATAATAAAAAAGACAAGGCCCAAATGATCTGAATCTCTTGTTATACGCCACTCATTTAGTTTTCGCCGCCTTCTCGCGCGAGAAAGCGCGAATCCTGCATCCGTCTCCTCGTCCTGTCTCTTAGATTAGCGCAAGGAAAATCCCTGCCCAAAGAAACTCGGCGAAGGGGGGAGCAGATCATCCGCATCTCTACCATGTCTACCACCATCTCTTCGTTAACTTCCTGGCACCACACGAGCTCAAGCGACGTTAGCTGTGTTAGCTTTACTTCCGCAAGGTACCGGATAATCGCTTCTATCGAAGCCCGAGAAGTCTTGGGCCAGTGTATAACAAGCTTGTGAAGCCGAGGAACTTTCTCGAGTACAAGGATTAAGTCCTTCGCTTCAATAGGAAGGTCGAGGAAATGAATACTACGCAACGAATTGGCACAGGACTGGAGAAGATGCTCTAGGTGTGCAAATTTGAAAAAGCATCCAGTAGAACCACCTTTCTCGTGGACCAACGATAGCGATGATAAATTCGGCAGAAACAGAGGTTTGATGATGGCTTGAAGGTTATTGTAGGAGTAATCATGCATGAGAAGTGTTAACGATGTGAGGTGGGAAAGCACTTCGAGGGGGCGATCTGCGGCGTGGCGGGACGTAAAGCATCCAACAGTGACGTGAGTCAGCTCGGGCATCGAAGCGATGGTCGAGACAAACCGTCCAATATCACTGAGGACCATGTCTGCCTTGAACGTGCGGATCCTGTTCGAAGGCATGGGCACTCCGTCGCCATTCGACAAGAGATGCCCTTTGAGGGAAAGCGTTCGGAGATTGGGAGCGAGAAGGATAACAGACGTCATGGTGTCGAGGACGTTCGATCCCCCGAAATATGTGACGTCGAGTGATTCTAGTCGAGGGAATGTGGTTTCTTTGATGAACTCTCCAAGGAAAAAGAAAGATCGGCAATGCATGAATGAGATGTGAACCTCTTTCCAACGCTGTGCCTCCACGAAAAGAGCAGATATGACCGCTTGCGACGGCCAAGTATTCAGATCGGCATCATTATGCCGACTATCCCGGAGCTCGACTCGGAGAGGTTCATTCTTGGAACGACGGAGATAGAGAGGTATCCAGGACCCATCACTATTACGAGGCGTCTTGGAAGGCGGACATTGAAAGTCAAGGGATATCATGGACCATAATGAATGGGTGGAGAGCGCGAGGCGGCGCCAGGAGGAGCATACCAGTGCGACACGCAGCGAAGATATCGAGTCTTCCGCCCTTGTCGCCTCCTTGAAAATGGCACAAAGCAATTCTGGCGGGAGACGACGAATAGGCGCTAGGAGCGACTTCTTTTGCTTGATGTACTCCTCAACTTCGGCGCGATCACGCCTCAGCCTCTCGACTGTGTCTAAATAGCATTGGATCTCCCGATCGTATCGAAATAGGTCAAACTCTGCGTGCATGATGAACTCCGGGAAGAGAGCTGCTTCAGCAGATAACAATGCGTTTCCGGATCGTAGAAGATCGAGATTCTGGTCTAGCAACTTTGTGTAGGACGCATCAACGTCAAAGCCGGCGCCGCAGTTAGAGCAGATAAGGATAGGACTGTTCATCAGATCAGAGCTGGGGTATGATTCCATCAACATCATAACTGTGGGGCAGCCAATAATGGATACGTACACGGACTAAAGAGCTGTCGTATTTAAGATAAGAATAGTCTTTCTTATTTGAGCTCAAACCGACCAACAAGCTCGTGCAAGGTATCACAGATCTACAGCGTCTGATTGTCAACGACTAAGTGTACATCGACAGAGGAGAGCGTACTCACCGTTCCAAAGGCTGGGAATAAAGAACACGAGCAATGATAGTTCGAAAGGAAAATAGGAAAACCAGAACAGAATAAAAAGAAGAAAAATGCTTGGTATGATCCCGTCCGGCCCAGAAAGTTCCGGTTATGCAGAAGCCTGGACTCTCGTTTCTTTCGACATGTGATATCAATTCACGATGCGTTTTGGGTAATGGCATTGTACTTTGCATGTGAGACACAAGGGCTGGGCACACAGTCTGTACATCGAGGCGAGGTTAATACAGCAAAGCGAACTCGGTGTCGTTGGACTCACGCAGAGTGAATATATGCGCCGATGTAACAGGGTATGGCGCTCGACTCCTGCGCAACTATAGAATTCCTTTCCTTCCGACCTCATCGGCGGCTTAGCATCCTTCAGTTATGCCAGTAGAATTGCTATCGAAGGCGCTACTTTTGTGGAGAGTGGGGTACAGATTGATATAAAATTCATGGAAAAGTTTGAACGAAAAAATGAGACTCGACGCCGTGAACATTATGCACATGGTGTGTGATGTGTGGTATGGTGTGTGTAGTAGGAGTAAAAGTCGTGATGATTCCTGTTTGGATTTCCCGAGCAAAATTCTCTTACATAATAGGAATTATGCAACCCTAACCCTTATCATGGCGTTTCCCAAGTATTATCATCAATCTAATGCTACTCAATGGCGAATACGATTTTGTACAAGGCTCTAAGGACCAGTGCCTAACCTCGTCTTTCTCACCATCGCGACTTCTGCCATTATCTTTCCACGGTTGCGACATTGGCTCAGGTATTTCCCAAGTATTTCCAGAAAGTATTATTTAATGCGGTCTATTCGCAGATCTTTAATTCCTGGCTAAAAGGTGGTACAGGTACAACGGACTATCGTTTTGGATAAAAGTACATCATGCATGGGGAAAGAAGAACTATGCGTTCACGGATCCCAGGCTAATTATGCCTTGGGCTCAATGGGTACATCACCTAATTCGATAACACGTGAGGCCAGTTTCTTTTATGAATGCAGGAAACTTACCCTCTGCTGAGGCTTCTTCGGATATAGGTGAAGCAGCTGCAACAGCTTTATTGATGAGTTCCTACATGAATCGGGATCAGTCTCCAGGATGTGAATTATATGCAACGATCTCACCAAGAGGTTCTTCGGTATAGCGCCTATCGACGTTCCTATCTTGTTTCCATCTTTAAAAGCGAGGAACGTAGGCATCTAGCTGAGGCGTCAGACGAAAAATGCGAAGAAACAGCATCAACTACGCACAGAGGAAACCTGGACCTCGTCCATGATATCTGGTTGCTCGTCGGCATCGACGGTATAAAATTCGACGCCAGCAAATTCAGGCCTTTCGGCAAGTTTCTTGAAGACAGGTCCAATCATCTTGCAGGGTCCACACCATGTCGCCCAAAAGTCGACGACTACGGGTTTCGGGCCGTCGATCTGCGGTCGCAGGTAAGCCTCTGCAGCGAAGATGAGCATTCATATATACTCACGATTTTCCTAAAGTCGGCTAGGGAGTCGATTGCTTGGGTCGCCATTGGATGTGTTGGTGGGTGGTAATGATGTGAGTTCGTCCTGGTGTGGATTTTTATACTCCCCCGGCTTGGTGAGCGATCACGCGATCTGACTAATCGTTCGTAAGCGATCATGCGTCGGAACCCGCGTCGGGATTCGGGATCATCTCTACCTTCAGTCAGCCTCGGGAAGGCGTTCGTGTTGGTCTTTCACGATTATAAATTCGTCTTGCATCATTCGAGTTGGCAAGACAGCGCGGCGCCGACGTTTATCTATTTTTGTTAATTCCAAATCTCGATTTATCAATAAGGCGGGTTTCGCGGCCAAGTCCCTATACTTACCATGAGGCTCGCCCCGCGTCACCATCTCAAACGGGTCATGTTACTGAATGATTGAATCAACGGATATTTCGACCGTGTTGCGCTGTGACGGCTGGCATCAAGAGAGTCGGAGTGATGGCACGTCCTGACACCCTACTCGAATAACCTGATGAGAACAATCAAGTGCGCTTCAAGTGTTGCGGAGGAATGTTCAGCGCTTGACCGGTTCTACAAATTCCCCACGCAAAAAGATGCACCAGACTCAGCCCATGAAGCAGATTCCGAAACGGAGAGCTACACTCAATTCTGTACGTTGTAGTCCCTTCTCCTGTTAACAATTAGTAGCCGTATTGTTACACGACTCTTGACTGTGCCGGTAATCTATTTTTTTTATATAGATGAGGGCATGAAGCGTACTGCACTACACGGCATGAAGGCGAGAGAGCCTCTGATCCACTGGAAGCGAATCGAGAATATTCCACCAGATGCCATTGCATTAAAAAATCCATTATAAAGAATATAAGAATTATCAGAGGTGCCGTACTTATACCAAGCTAACATGTTTTTATTTACTCATCACCTCGCTCTAAAATAGTATAACTCCCCTCCTACAAAGGACCGGGAAAGCGACTTCGACCCTCGACTGCACCGCCAACCCACCAATAGTGGCATTGTTCCGGTATATTATGGGCTCCAGATGGACTGTGCGAAGGCGAGCAAACTTCTGATCCGCTAGGATCGAATCGAGAGTATTCCACCATGACGCCTCTTCCGAACCGGACGCCAAAGGAAACCGCATAGGGAACGAAAAGGTTACGGTCTCGATGGAATTGCCAGCCTGAACGTTACGAAAGGTGTATCCCCACCACAACACTATTTGATGCACCTGGACCCAATGATCATGCCGAGGACTGATTGTGAGATGGACATGACGAAATCGCCCAATGTCCGGGATAGAGGGAGTACCGGGGACACTGCTAACTAGAAGTAGACGATAAGGACAACGCAGCAGGATGCAATTGGCGCGGGATTAACTCACGGGAAAAATTGGCGCCCTCCCAATGGCATTGAAATGTGTCAATACGAGGAAAGCTCCGGTCGATGGCACGGCAATATGCCACTAGCTCATCCCAGTGTTCGACGGCTACCCGGAAAGTCGCTAGGTGAGGAAATCCGACGATATAAGTTTTGGGATCCCATGCATTAGCCGCCGAATAGTTGAGAGAGAGCGAAAGAAATGTAATCGAAGGCAAGAGGACGCTCGGAGGGATCGGTCCTTCAACCACACCATCGTACTCCTCCCAGTCGCGGATGTACAACTTCCTAACAGACGACCCCTCGAACAAGGACAATACCGTCCGAGGATGGAGAAGGTCGCTGATACAGGCCAAATTGACCTCTGCGAGGTTTGGAGCGCGAACTGCGGTGTGAAGCATATTCTCCATGTCATGACTGGGTTCCCATGATGAGAAATTGAAGTCGATGGAGAGGGTGGTCAGGTTCACCAGCGCCGGAAGGAGGGATGTGAGACTGTGTATAGAATACAGCGCGCCGGGGTAGTCAGCCCGTCCCAAGGACGTCTCCTCGCTGATCGACAAGTGTTGCAAACACTTGGCAACGTGAGGCGCTGAAATCAGGGATTGGCAAAACGTCGGGACAATGTCGCTAGAGGGCTGGAGATCGATACTGATATGGCAGAATATATGGCGCTGGCTTGACTGGGTCCAGGTGCGGCATACTGTAGAACATGCGCGAAGTGTTTCGGTGTCGTCGTGGAGATAGTCAATTATATGGTCTATAAGTTCTTGTGGAAGCATCTGCATGGCTGGGAGGCTCAAAGCAGCGCGCACCTGGGTCGGGAGTCTAGCTCAGGCATTGTTGAGCGTATGGAACGTTTGATGGGTATCAGCTTACTGTATTGGGTGGGAATTGAAGTAGACGTCGAGTCAAGGTCTCGAACTGGAGTGGGCCGTTGGGAAAGGCTGGTAGTCGCTCCGTTGCTAGGATTTTATAGGGCGGACCGTGCTGTGGAGCCAATGTAGAAGGAAGACAACGTTGCCGCTGAAAGCGCTGAAATCACTGATGGCGAAGATGATGAGGCCGCCTGATTATATCAACACGATGATTGAAAATCTTTGCACATAGGGGCTGAATAGGCACAGCCATCGCAGCTCTCGCGCCGAAGATTGAAAAACATACCCCAGGAAGATGAAGCCAAAGGAAGGGTGCCAATCCGGGTCCGAGTTCCAGCCTGGCCTTTTTGTTCACGGCAGTCCGATTACATGTAAAACTAGCTTTGGTCATCGTCCAAGCGTCGCGGAGACGAACATAACTGGCGAGAAGGCGGCGGCATCAAGTTGAACCCACCGCGATAAGTAATATTCCAGAAGGCATTGATGATCCTGTCAGTACGCTCCTGGTATGTTACGAAAGCGTCGTTCGGGTCCGGCAGAAAAGCCCGCGGCTTTTTGGGCCTTGGATAATCCCAGGGTTGTGAATATAGCAACAACGAAAGGTGGAGAAGAGTACGAGTAAGCCTAGAAAGGCGCGATAAAAGACTTTGAAGGACCGATCACCAAGGGGTGTGAAAAGAAAAGGTTGACGGTCGCCCTAGAGTAGTACGATCGCGACATCCCCACATACCGTATCAATCAAAAAACCGGACAACAGACGCTCCATGATTGCAACAAGTTCTGCGCATGTTCTTTAACGAATCATCAATAATGTACACGTTGATTTCAGAAATTCTTGCCCTGAACATGCACTGCACATGATTAGCCCAGCTCAAATTTGTAACCTCACCAAAGCTCAGATTCAGTCCACGCGTTTCCTCAGACTCACACAGGAATAGTTATATCTAATCAGAGGAAAATCCGCCTTTCGGGGACGCAGGCCATCGTGGGGGAAGATTGTTATTGTACACGCGTCCAGTGAGTGACGATCTAAATTTTTGCGAGAGAGCTATTTCAGAACATTTGTTAAGAACATTTTCTATTGACGTACTTCGTTTCACAGATCTGGGATAATTTGTAAACTGTAGGCGGTGAAGACTTACAGCTGGAAAAAATACGCGATGAAAATTGTAAAGGTAACATCATTACACGGCACGGTACCGCCGGACGCAAGATCGGTCCGGGACATCCGGCGGCATGACGGCGGTCTTTGGAAATCGTGGGAGCCCTTTCTATGTTGACCATCGGTATCACCCATCGTTCACTTCCTACCGGCCTCGTTTCGCGTACCGTACGCGTCGAATCACTTAAAGAAGGATACCATGTCAACAGAACCCTAGCTGCATCAAGACGAACTCCGCTGAATCGACAACTGTCGCCAAGGAGCACCTACTCCTCCCGGTACTTCAAGGGAGGCCAAGAATTGTGTCGTGTCCAGCGGTGACGAAGATGGACGGTAACCGGTGATCTCTCGCCGCCACTGTTTGCCATCGATGTGGCGGCACTCGGAATTCTCGATCGTGGACGGTACATCGGAGGAAGTAGAGGAAGAAAAAAGTCCTTTCTCGGCATGATGTGCTGCAATCTTAGGTCTTCGACTTGCCGAACAGGACGGCTACAGCGCGTTATTAATATTTGGATATGCACAAGGCGTTCAAGGCGCGTTTCCGCCATCTATTGGATTATTTTTCTAATTTTTTCTTCTGTTGCAGGCCTGGGTGAATCCGAGAAACAACGACATTAACGCGTTCTTCCTAACAAACCCCGACGGATACATCCTTTCCTGAATGGCCCCCCTGCGGGGGAGGCTGACCAGAGGAGGGTCAAATGTCGCGCCAAATTTTCCGGCATTACAGAATCCGAGAAAGGCCAAAGGCAAATATTCTCTATCTCTGTGACAAAGAGAACATAGGGTATGTCATCTCTCTTTATCGGCTATGCGAGTCTGTAATTTTCTGCATGATCTAGATCCGTGATGCTGCAGTTACCGTCAGTCTGAACTCGCGCAGAGGTTCTCCGACATGTGGGCGTCCAGGGCCCTTGAGTTAGGTGTCAAGGTGTCTGTGGAACCTCTCCCGTCGGCGACTCATCGGGTTCTTGTCACGGCTATAGCAGGGCTCCTGTTACGCTCAACTTATGTAGCTGCCAAGTGAATCTTACTCGCTCAAACGATTACCTCTACTCTTCGAGTGAAATGACAGTCGGAGTGCTTCATTTCTCTCAATTTCTATGTGGATGTACGCTGACGACAGATAATATATAGAGATCAATTCGCTTCCTCCATTGGTGGATTACGTGTTTCGTAGTGGAAAGACCAGTCTACCCCTCGTTGTGTTCACATGGCGAGACGCATAAAAAATCATCTGTCACCTTTTACCCATTTTCTCCCGCCAATGCAATTATCAGTTCGCACAGCACGTCCGAAGCTGGCTTTGGCAGAAAAAGAATGGCCGGTCGTCTGATGCAGCCAATTGTCAGAAAACAACGGCTATCATTGGCAGGGTGGATATGCAAATCAAAAGAAGAAGCGTAACAGCTGGAGATCCGAGCATGGCTCCGACACTCCTAAGTATTGACAAGGGAATACCTTTTCATCGATTGCACTGGAGGTGCTGTTAGGGGAAGAATCACGCTCTAGTGCCTTTAGTCTCAAATACCGCTCTCCACCTTTGACAGGGCGGCCAAGGGACCCACCGGATCCTGCGATGTACAATGACCTACCACTTCAAGTCTTTGGATCCCCAATCCGTTCCAATCGTCCTCTTCGCAAGATCAGGTCGTGATTGGCGTGTATTGCGCCAGTGTAGGCTTAGTGCAATCATCGGTCGACGTGTTATACTACCGCTTGACAATAATGCCGATAGTAAACGCCCTGTTCGGATGGGCGAGCAAGTAGTTCAAAAGGATGTAGCGTCTCTGCCGAGTTCCACGAACTTCTCGAAATGAACGGCTCTTTGACGACCCTTGCTATTGCCATCGCAGTCGTCAGTCTGGTGTTTGCTTACCGGCTCTTATACCGGACCTGCCGCAATGCGCCTTTTCCTCCCGGCCCCAAGGGACTTCCTTTTATCGGGAACATCCTTGACATGCCTTCTGAGAAGGAATGGCTCACCTTCGCTAGATGGGGCGAAAAATATGGTACAGTTATCACCAGCATTATTTAACTATAGTCATACTCATGTCTGTTTTTTCTTTTTCAAAGGCGACATCGTGTCAGTTTCGGTCCTTGGGCGGCGCACGGTAGTGATAAACTCTGTCCAGACTGGTCATCGATATACTGGACAAGAAAGGCGTTATTTACTTCTGATAGACCGATGGTGGCCATGGGTGGTGATCTCGTCGGCTGGAATAATTCGTTTGGACTGATGCCTTACGGTCCCCGTTTTCGCGACTCACGTCGACGGGTGCATCAGATCTTCGGGACAGACACATCTTTCAAACAGTTCCTGCCTGCCGTCGAGTTGGAAGTGCGTCGATTTCTGAAGAGAATCTCCGCTAAACCCGAAGATCTCTTTCGAGATATCCACAAGTAGGCAGTGTTCCTTTATCATTGATGCGACAATAATTGCTGACGCTCTCAAGGATGAACGTAGCGAATATCATGAGAATTTCATATGGATATGAAACTCAAGAGAAAAACGATCCATTCGTCAGGGCTTGCGGACCAAGCAGCGGACCACTTTGTTCAGTCCACCATTCTGAGTGCCTTTTTAGTCAATACTATTCCCATATGTAAGCTAAATAACTCTTTGTTTTCACAACTGACCGCAGCATCCTTTCTGTGCGACACATTCCGGATTGGTTCCCTGGAGCAGAATTTAAGCGAACAGCTAAAGAATGGCGGTCGACGCTACGCGAGGTGGTAGAACAGCCGTACAACTACGTCAAACAGCGAATAGTGGGCGTCTCATGTTCCGTACTATGCCTGCGTCTATAACGTGCTCGTGTAGGCTGCTGGGGATGCTTGTTATTCCTTCACTTCAAGTCAGCTCGAAGGTGGGATGAGTAGCGACAAGGAATTCAATATCAAGTGGAGTGCCGCGGCTCTTTACATCGGTCAGTTCAACAACAATCATCGGCGTACACACTGCTGATTGCATGCTATGCAACAGGTGGAAGCCATACCGCAAGTCTCTCTCTCCCCACTCAAAATTCTGGTCTGAAACTTGATTAGACTGTTGCATGATGACTTGCATCCATTTCCGCGTTCTTCAAGGCTATGCTTCTGTACCCCGACATTCAAGCAAAAGCACAAGCAGAGATCGACGCGATTGTCGGGAATGATAGACTTCCGCGATTTGATGACCGAGAGCACCTTCCGTATATCAACGCCCTAGCATTCGAGGTTAGTCGTTGGCATGCCGTCGGCCCATTAGGTGAGCACGGGGTATGCGCCAATTTTTACCCTGATACTTATGACATTTTCATATCCAGGGCTACCCCACTCTGTCGGCGAGGACGACGTCCAGTCTGGCTATTTTATTCCAAAGGGATCCGTTGTATTAGCGAATATCTGGTGCGAAGATCTGCACCCCTTGATAACCCCATCTCATGTTTATTATCTGCAGGAATATGCTCCATGATCCCGCGGTCTATGATAAGCTATTCGAGTTCAGGCCTGAAAGGTTCATCCGGATGGAAGGAAAAGAACCTGAAATGAATCCCCATAAAATGGTGTTCGGATTCGGTCGTCGGTGAGTGGGCATCTCTCGGCAATACGATTAGGAATGTCTAACATAACAACTCGCAATGTTTGCAGCATCTGCCCTGGTATTCTCTCTCGAGCCTGTGGGTAAGATACGTACTAACATTGGACGTAGGAAAACTGCTTGCTGACGCTTCGTTGTTCATCTCATGTGCCATGGTCTTGGCTGTTTTTACCATATCGAAATACTCTGAAAATGGGGTGGTATTTGAGACTAACACAGAGCATACTGCTGGGACTGTTAGGCAAGAAGGATTTCTGACATCTAATTACCATTACTGAGATCGCACATTTTGTCTTCAGTCATCCGTCGCCATTCAAATGCTCCATCAAACCTCGAGCACAGCCAGGTGTCGGACTATTTGGGCGGGTTTTGAATGAAGGATGAGGCGCCGATTCGTATTCCTAGCGTTTACCAAAGCTATGAATTCCTGCTCAAATGTTTAATATCCATGTATCGTTCATACAGTATTCGAGAACGTCGGCGGCTACGGAGTCAATTTGACGAGGCCGACGCAAAACCTTGTACGGTCGCGTTTTCCACCGTTGGCGAATCAAAACATGTCACAATGCTCAGCTAGACTCGACTCAGTGAATATGAAAGCGCACCGTCCGCCGATGTGGATATAGAGGTTAGAACATTGTGAGTGGGCTAAGCTGGTACGAACGTTATTGGTCCTAGAGAGGACCCAGGAGATTATCGTTTTTGCCAGATGATCTCAACAACGAATCAGCAGTCTGAGACCTAATCGTCAAGACAGTTTAACCAGATAACGGACACCATATACAGAGCGTTCTCGTTGTGCAACCGAGGTGAGCCATTGATAGTGGGGGTTACGTTAAGGCCCAATTAAAGGCGCTTTTGATGCCCGCGTTCATCAAGGAGTGATCCTGTCGATATGATTTAAGGTCCTCGGAGCTAGCACCAGAGTCGAAGACTCATCTTTACGCAACACTATCGAAGAAAGGTACAGACTTGCGGATCTCTGTTCATACTCATCGAAGAACCCCATAGCATGGTTCTCCCATCCGCTCAACGGTACGCGTCCAAGATCGCTCTAGGCTTCTTTACCGACCGGCCGTCAAAAGAATGGCTGGCCAAAGTCAAGAAACAAGCCGACGATGGAGATGAAACCGTAATTCTTACGATTATCGCAGGCGATTTCACTGGATGGTCTATCGAGAAGTTGGGTGAATACCCCATCGATAACTTCTTTGCCGACCCAGGGTAGCCAGTGGCTTGTTGTAGCCAACGAGGAAAGCGAGGAGGCAGAGTCCTTCCTTTTGGTTGAGTCCCCAATACCTCCTCGGCGGCTGCGAGTAGGACCAGAGTACGAAGTTGGAATGCCTGCTAATTTCACGGCGGAAACCAGGGTATTAGTGTTTTGCTGAGCCTGGATGCATTCCACGGGGATGACTTTGTGGGAGTGCGATTCTATTTGCCGCGTTTCGTTTTAGAGGTGAATAGCAGCACTCACCGTATCATTGTTATTTCCGTTGTTATTTCCGATGATAGTAAACTCTGGAGGCTATACCCGGGTCCGATGTCCGGCATGCATCGGCATCCCATGCCTGCATGACTAAAATATTTCGCTGTTGATTCGTGCTTTGTCAAGGTTTATTCGGCTGGGTCCTTCAAAGCAGCGAAGAAGAGCCTACTATGTCCAGACACGCCTGTGCCCTGCCATCGACACAGCCGCCGGTATTTATCTTGAACCTTGGATGGAAGATTTGAATATGAATCAGCAAGTAGATCGACTACTTCTGCCCACCATGTCCCTAGCTCTGACCCTAAAAGATTACGAAGTGACATGTTATAGACCCTGCAACATGATTCCGGGCCCTCTGGGTGCAGTTATATGGCGTTTCTTCACCTTCCACGGAAAAGACTCTCGCGCTTCGCGTCATCTGCTGATTGCCCAGTCCACTCCGACTCCACGATCATTTCAATACTACCGATGGGAATTCCTTAGACTGAACTGCCCACTTATAAGCGTGGGCTTTCACCTCGCACAAGCGATTTCCTCTATAGATGTTCAGCTCTCTTGTTACTCTTGATATTGCAATAGCGCTTGCCGGTCTGGTCTTTGTATGGCACCTCTTCCGCCTAAGCAGCCGCAATCCCCCGCTTCCTCCAGGTCCTAGAGGAATACCGTTCATTGGGAACCTTCTTGACATGCCCTCGGAGAAGGAATGGCTTACCTTTGCTGAATGGGGAGAGAAATACGGTATGCTGTTCTATCATTCAACCAGGAATATTGCTTACTTAGTTTTGCCAGGCGATATAGTATCGGTTTCCATTCTTAGGCGACGCCTGGTCATCATAAATTCTGCTCAGATGGCTGTCAGCATGCTCGATAAGAAAAGTTCAATATACTCTGATAGGCCAGTCTTCGGCATGGTCGGCGAGCTCGTTGGTTGGAAAAGTTCCACCATTTTTATGTCGTATGGAACGCGCTTTCGCAACGACCGTCGCCTAACGCACCAGCTTTTCGGCAACAGCGTGAACATAAAGCAATTTCTGCCGATGTTAGAGAAAGAGACACGTCGTTCTCTGAAGAGCATTTTCAGTGAACCAGAAGGACTTTCCGAACATATTCGAAAGTGAGTCACTAGAGTTGATCTGCCAGTAGCGGTACTGATAATTGAGGCGTAATAAGGACTGCCGGAGCCATAATTCTGCGAATATCATATGGATACGTGATCCAAGAAAAGAACGACCCATTCGTGGAGTTGGCAGAAAGAACCATGAACCAGTTTGCTCTCGCAGCGTCCTCAGGCGGTTTCTTAGCCAATCTCATTCCAATATGCAAGTCTTTAATACCAAGCAATTCTCTTCGCAGCTAAGAGACACTGTACTCCAGTGATCCACATCCCAGACTGGTTCCCCGGAGCTGGATTCAAACAGGTCGCCCGAGAGTGGGCTTCAACACTAAATGATTTCGTGGAAAAGCCACATAACTACGTAAAGCAGGAAATGGTCAGTGTAATAACATGTTCTGCCATATCGTGATTTGTCTCAAAGATGCATAGGCAGCTGGAACGGCTCGTTATTCCCTGACCTCCAGTCAGCTTGAAGGTGAAGTGACTGCCGAAGAAGAGCACAATATCAAATGGCTTGCAGCATCTCTGTACGCAGGTCTGTATTACTGTATTATAATTGCTCATCAATGATAACACTCGGCAACTTCTCATTCGCTCTCTATAGGTGGGGCCGATACGGTAGGATTTGCTTTCCTCATTCAACATTCAGTCTGACCATGGATTTAGACCGTTGCATCTATTTATGCCTTTTTTAAAGCGATGCTTCTGTATCCTGATATTCAGCTAAAGGCACAAGCAGAGATCGACGCGGTGATTGGCGGTGATAGACTACCTCGATTCGATGACCGAGAGCGCCTCCCATATGTCAATGCCTTAGCGCTCGAAGTCTCCCGATGGCACACCATAGGGCCTTTAGGTCAGCATTGAATACATTCACATTTCCCAGGATTTGAGCTGATGTTTCTCAATCAGGCCTTCCTCATTGTGTCAAAGAGGATGATGTTCAATTCGGCTATTTCATTCCCAAAGGATCCCTGGTCTACGCGAACATCTGGTACGTGGATGTCAATACCGTCTAAACATTAGTTTCATGGACGTGCCATCGATAGGAAAATGCTTCACGATCCTGCGGTATATGATCAACCATCTGAATTCAAGCCGGAGAGATTTATCCGAACGGAAACCAACGAACCAGAACCCGACCCATACAAATCGGTGTTCGGATTCGGTCGTCGGTGAGTCTCCCTTGCAATCGACAATTCCCATTCCCACTGACCACTGCTTCTAGGATTTGCCCAGGTATACTTTCTCAGGCTCCGGATTAAGATACGTATTAACGCGGGATCCAGGCAGGGTTTTAGCTGACGCGTCCATATTTATTTCATGTGCTATGGTGTTATCGGTCTTCAACATCTCTAAATATTCCGAAAATGGTGTTACTTTCGAACCGGACACGGGACATACCGCGGGAAGCATCAGGTAAGAAACGAGCTTCGTCGTGTCTTGGAATGGCATTTCTCAAGACCACATCTCGTTTTCATTTAGCCATCCGACGCCTTTCAAATGCACTATCAAGGCTAGGAGCGAGAAGGCTTTAGAACTAATCAATGAAGAAAGATTTGATTGAGGATGAATGGAGCGATTTTCCGAACCTACCATTTTTTCTGTACTATAACGATGTACTCGGACAAAAACTCGTAGCTGTGGTATGTCACAATTTTAGCTATCGGGCCACCTACACCAGACACTGATGGTCTTGGAATTCTATATTGCGAAGCCTTGAGAATCCAGAAGGGTCCCGTACTTGGAGGGATTAAGATTCTAGCAAGTCACCTTGGTATCTCAACATTCGGACGCCACAAATGTCTGCCGGCCATCCATAACAGCCACAACAAATGCGGCCCTCAAAGACTTTCAAAACAAGCTTTGGAGCAACTTTGGAGTCCCCGTTGTATACGACCATAAATCATTGTCAGAGTACATCAAAATTCGCTCCCCTTAACATCCTCCCAAAATACTTATCTGGCGTCCCAGTCAGTCCAATGCTCTCCAATAGAGTTCCGTTCGTCCACCCGAACGTACAAGCTACGGTCAGGCCGAACGTCAAAACGGCTCGCAACGCGTAAGTTCAAGAAGGGAATCTGGAAAAGATCACCCGCACTTAGGCATACTTACCCATGGAAAACTCAAGGAAAAGAAGGCGTTGCGTTGTACGAGCCTTTCAAAAAATTTCAGGGAGCCCGAGCGATGACTAATTCTTTTTACAAGGGTCGTCCTCTTCTTCTACCCCATATACAGCATCTATTGTGCCCACGTTGAGGCTGATGACGATGATCGGGGACTTCACCTTTGTCTGCCCAACCGAAATTCTGGCCTTCAATGATGCCCTAGCCGAGTTCAAGGCGCTGAATACAAAGGTTCTTAGTACGTGCATTTCTTTCATCAAGAGGCTCCACTTTTCTCATTTGCGCATCGCTGACTCTCAGCACTCCCATTTCGCCTGGGCTGACCAGCCCCGCAAGGAGGGTGGTCTTGGACCCGACCTCAAGCTTCCCCTCATTGCCGACCGAAACATGACCATTTCATCGTCACGGTTAGTCCTTCCGATTCGTACTAGTAGGCTCAATTCTCATGCCTCTTGATCTCGTGACGTGAGTCGAAGATGTACTGGTCCCGGTTGGAAACTGGTTGCGAGTCTACCCAGGACCCATGTGCCCAGCCATCAACACAACTGCCGGCCATACAATCGCCAAGGGATCCCAGGGAAAGATTCGGGAGCCGGCAATTCCCGCTACTGAATAATTTTTATCGAAGATTCGAAGTTGGACCAGTAAGTACTTGATATCGACTGCTTCTTCTGCCCACCACGAATCATGATATTCTTCCCTACCTCTGACCCTAAAAAACGCGAAGTGACGCTTTATAGACCCTGCAACGTGACTCCGGCCCATCATCATACGGTTGTATGGTGTTAATTCACCTTCTGCGGAAAGGTCTCTCGTGTTGCATATTTCCCGGTCCAGGATCTCAATGCTACCGATGGGAATTCCTTAGACTGAGCGGCCCACTTATAAGCACGGGTTTTTGCCTCGCACGTTATCAAGAACCCTCGTTCGCAGATGTTCAGCTCTCTTGTTACTCTTGATATTGCTATAGCGCTTGCCGGTCTGGTCTTTGTATGGCACCTCTTCCGCCTAAGCAGCCGCAATCCCCCGCTTCCCCCGGGTCCTAGAGGAATACCGTTCATTGGGAACCTTCTTGACATGCCCTCGGAGAAGGAATGGCTTACCTTTGCTAAGTGGGGAGAGAAATATGGCATGTTGATCTATCATTCAACCAAGCATATTACTTACTAACTCTTTGCCAGGCGATATGGTGTCTGTTTCAATTCTTGGGCGACGCCTGGTCATCATAAATTCCGCTCAGATGGCTGTCAGCATGCTTGACAAGAAAAGTTCAATTTACTCCGATAGACCAGTCATCGGGATGGGTGGCGAGCTCGTCGGGTGGAAAAACTCTATGATTTTTATGTCGTATGGAACGCGCTTTCGCAACGGCCGTCGCTTGGCGCATCAGCTTTTCGGCAACAGCGTGAACATAAAGCAATTTCTGCCAATGTTAGAGAAAGAGACACGTCGTTCTTTGAAGAAGATTTTTACTAAACCTGAAAGACTTTCCGAACATATTCGAAAGTGAGTCACTAGAGTTGATCTGCCAGTAGCGGTACTGATAATTGAGGGGTAATAAGGACTGCCGGAGCCATAATTCTACAAATCTCACACGGGTACAAAATCCAAGAAGAAAATGACCCACTCATAGAGCTCGCAGAACGAACAATGAACCAGTTTTCCCTCGCAACAGCCTCGGGAGATTTCTCAGCCAATATTATTCCAATCTGTAGGTCTTTACTCGCCCTAGAACTCACTCCACTTCTAAGAGGCTCCATAATCTAGTAACCCGCATCCCAGACTGGTTCCCCGGAGCTGGATTTAAACAGATCGCTCGAGAATGGGCTTCAACGCTGAACGACTTCGTAGAAAAGCCACATGTCTATGTAAAGCAGGAAATGGTTAGTGGAATAACGTGTTCTGCCGTATCGTGATTTGTCTCAAAGATGCATAGGCAGCTGGAACGGCCCGTTATTCACTGACCTCCAACTAGCTTGAAGGTGCAGTGACTGCCGAAGAAGAGTACAATATCAAATGGCTTGCAGCATCTCTGTACGCCGGTCAGTAATATAATTGCTCATCAATGATAACACTCGGCAACTTCTCATTTACTCTCTATAGGTGGGGCCGATACGGTAGGATTCACTTTCCTCATTCAACATGCAACGTTTGGTCTGATCATAGATTTAGACCGTTGCATCTATCTATGCCTTTTTTAAAGCAATGCTTCTGTACCCTGACATTCAGATAAAGGCACAGGCAGAGATTGACGCAGTAATCGGCGATGATAGGCTACCTCGTTTCGATGACCGAGAACACCTCCCATACGTCAATGCCCTAGCGCTTGAAGTTTCCCGATGGCACACCATAGGTCCCCTAGGTCAGGATTGAATACATTCACATTTCCCAGGATTTTCACTGACGCTTCGCGCTTAGGCCTTCCTCATTGTGTTACGGAGGATGATATTCAATTCGGCTATTTCATTCCTAAAGGTTCCTTGGTTTATGCAAACATCTGGTACGTGGATGTCAATACCCTCTGAAATTTTGTTTCAGGGGCACACCGTCGATAGGAAATGCTTCACGATCCTGCGGTATACGATCAACCATTTGAATTCAAGCCGGAGAGATTTCTCCGAACGGAAAACAAGGAACCAGAACCCGACCCATACAAATCGGTGTTCGGATTCGGTCGTCGGTAAGTCTCTTTTTCAATCGATAATTCCCGTCCCCATTGACCACCGCTTCCAGGATTTGCCCAGGTATACTTTCTCAGGCTGGCTTAAGATCCATATTATTGACGCAGGATCCAGGTAGGGTTTTAGCCGATGCCTCTATATTTATTTCATGTGCTATGGTGTTATCGGTCTTCAACATTTCGAAATATTCTGCAAACGGAGTTACTTTTGAACCGGACATGGGACATACCGCGGGAACCATCAGGTAAGAAACGAGCTTCGTTGTGTGTTGGAATGGCATTTCTCAGAGCACTTCTCGTTTTCAATTTAGCCATCCGACGCCTTTCAAATGCACTATCAAGGCTAGGAGCGAGAAGGCTTTAGAACTAATCAATGAAGAAAGATTTGATTGAGGATGAATGGATGGATTTTCCGAACCACCATTCTTTCTGCGCTATAATGACGTGCTCGGAACAAACTTGTACTAGCTTAGACTGCTGTATGTCACAATTTTACCTACCGGGCCGTCTATAACAGACGCTCATGCTCTTGGAATTCTATCCTCGAGAATTCAGAAGGGTTCCGTTCTCGGAGCAATCAATCTAGGAAGCTATCTTGGGATCTCACTATTCGGACGTCACAGAATATTTCCGCCGGACATCCATAACACCACAACAAAAGCGGCCCTTAAAGACTCTTTCATTGTTCAAGCTTTGTTCCCGCTGCATACGGCCGTGATGAAAGTCGAGTCAGAGTACATCAGATTTGCCCCTGCCAGCATCCTCGCAAAGTACCCATCTGGCGTCCCGGTCAGTCCAATGCTCTCCAATAGAGTTACGTTCGTCCACCCGAACGTACAAGCTACGGTCATGCCGAACGTCAAGCTGGTCGCAATGCATACGTAAAAGGCAATTTGGAAATGATTCTCGGCACTTCGGCATACCCAAAATATCCTGGAAAAGAAGGCGTTACATTGTCAAATGTTATCACTGTCACACACGCGACTGTGACGACGCGATCCCCCCCGACTCTCCCCGTTACCACTACTACACTTGCACACCATGGTTGCTCTCATTCAACGCCCTGCTCCCACCTTCAAGGCTGCTGCCGTCGTCGACTGGTCTCTTTGAAGATGTCTCTTTGACAGACTACCTCGGCCAATGGTACGAGCCTTTCAAAAAATTTCTGGGAGCCTCAGCGATAACTGAAAATTTTTCCAAGGGTCGTCCTCTTCTTCTACCCCATGTACGAACTTGAACAGCGTACATTCTGCCTACGTCGAGACTGACCATTACCAGGGACTTCACCTTTGTTTGCCCAACCGAAATTCTGGCCTTCAATGACGCCCTAGCTGAGTTCAAGGCGTTGGACACCAAAGTTCTCGGTACGTGCATTTCTTTCTTCAACAGACTCCACTTTTCTCATTTACGCGTCGTACAGGTGTCTCTACCGACTCTCAGCATTCCCATTTCGCCTGGGCTAACCAGCCCCGCAAGGAGGGCGGTCTTGGTCCCGACCTCAAGCTTCCCCTCATTGCCGACCGAAACATGTCCATCTCACGCGATTACGGTGTCCTTCTCGAGGAGGAGGGCATTGCTCTCCGCGGGCTCTTCATCATCGACCCCAAGGGTATCCTCAGGTATGGCGCCACCCTTACCTAAACTTTTTTTTTACTTGACAACCCGTCGCCAGGCAAATCACTGTCAACGACCTGCCCGTCGGACGCTCTGTCGACGAGACTATTCGCCTCATCAAGGCCTTCCAGTTCACCGTGCGTCATTCAGACAATTTACCGTCTTGATCTACCGCAGGCTCACGTCATATACAGGACAAGCACGGAGAAGTTTGCCCCGCCAACTGGCACGAAGGTGACAAGACCATGAAGGCTGATCCCAAGGGTTCCAAGGAGTACTTTTCGGCGGTGGGTGATGATGGTCCCAACAAGCGTGCTCGTCAGGCTTAATTGCAGTTAGACACATGGAGGCAGCGGCAGCAAGAGGAAAGCAAATCTGATAGAACCTTAGAAGATAGAACTAGACCAGTCCTTATCTCAACTCGCCATTTTTCTTGATCCGCACGTGCGTATGTTTCTATTCTTTTGAGGTTTTTGTGTACCGGTTGTATGGTTATTCTTCTATTGTATATCTTCACGGCTCTGCCCAAAAATATCGCAGCTCTGTTCCTGCTATCAATGCCATTGCTCTTGTTTAGTCTTTACTGTTACCATGCAAGCTGTTGAATAACCCGACATGTACATTGAAGAGATTATCTTGGCATATCCTCGCTCGCAACCGGTTGCTGCGATCTGCTGCGGTTCTATCTTATATCACTCCCGTAACCTAAGTCTTGCAAAAATTACACCAAGTCCCTTTTCAATTAGCTGTCTCGCGATATCATACTACATCAAACTTATCATCAGTTTTAAGACCTTTATACGATATACTTCCGGGCTTGTCACTGATCGTACTACTACCCTCAAGGCCGCTTCTAATAGAATCCAGCTGATCCGGATCCGAAGAGTCCGTCCTCGTCTGCACGCCTATCCTCAAAGTATTAAGTGGATACGAGGCCGTCGTGAGGATATCGTCAGGACTTCGGACCGTGCCAGGCCTTACCGCCCATTCATGTGTCGTCTGCTGGAACGTCTCGATAGCCACGTCCAGCGTTGATCGCAAGCACACAAGAGTGATGATCAGAGTGGGGTAGATAGCCTGCCAACAAATGTGGTTAGGCACGAGATCGGGGGGAGAGATCGGCATCATACCGTCAGCTGTGAGAGGATGTCTATGACAGGGTAGATTCCATTGGTCCCGCACGCGAAAGTGATAATAGCCACAAACTGTTTGCTTCGCTTGAACTGACTCCCGACTTCCGAACGAAATAAAACACACATACCCATGTACAAGCATAGAAGACACCAGATTCGATGAGAATAGCGAGGATGCCATTTTGCCTTCGGAATCTCGTCATGAGCGTCTCCCCCGTAATAGAACGGATAAATTTGTTGTGAGACCTTGACACAGACGTGAGCTCGGAGAAGAATTTGAGGAGGCAAGGACCATACCATGTGCGGTAAGCAACGAGTGACGTCGCCCAGAGGTTTGTTGTCAGTGTCGAGCTGATGAACGCGATGGCCCAAGTGCTCAGAGTGGGATTATCGAAGACGGTGATCCCCGGAGGAGCCATCGTGTATGCTCGGATTATCCCAACAGCAGCAGCTTCAGGTTGGTTCATCATCAGAGCGGCATGTGAGCGAAGAGCGAAGCTTGTGCTCACCAAGTGTTCCCGTGAGAAGGGTACCAGAAGTAAAGATAACCCACCATTTACGACCCCACAATATCCAGGCCCTCCATATGACGATTCCATCCCCGATAATTATCTACGGACGGCTTTAATGATTTCTGATAAGATAGCAGAGCGAGGCGTACATTGACTGCTTCCAGCGAGATTTGAGAATATATGTTCGGCGACGCGTTATCTTCCCAGACCGTGGGATCATCTGCTGCATGCCGATAGAGAAACGCATGAAAGTTTTGTTCGAAGCTGATCGCCATATGTGAGGTCGCTACTACCCACATTACGATGTTCAGCACGGTCATCACGATGATAACTGCGGTTCTCTTTCTTTTGAACCTAGCAACGGGATTATCAACATAAACACGAAATAACTGTACGGAACCCACAGTAGCAGATACATGGACACTAGCCAGAGGGCAGTGTACATTCCTGCCAGGTGTTATTTCATGAAGGCTTCTCATGCGGATACGGTTGGCAAAAACATACCATGCAAAAAGACTTCGCACCCAAGAGCGATGAAGTACGCTTCTGCGAGCGAGATTGACATCGGGACAAGCTATCGGTGGGCGTCGCGAAGGTAGGGGCCTCTTGCAGTGGAAACTTGTACAAGCATGTTTTAAAGCGGATCCCTTCTTCGTGACAGAGGCACTGGCAGGTGTGGCAGGTTGAATTGAATCGAACGTTAATTAGACGCCGAATCCGGCAATAGGAAGAGTAGACCGTGAACAGCGTAATTCATAGTGAATAACCCACACCAATGATGGATCCTACATGCCTCGGTATCCGAAGTTGATGTGCTTTGAGGTTCACATACCTTTTCAATTCTGCGTTCGAGGACAGTTGGCACCTCTCAAAGATGGATCTGGAGTATTATAATCGCGTTGAACGGAGGTGAAGAATGTCCGTGTCACTTTCCATGATTCGCGAAATTCTGATCTTCTGATCTTCCGTGCATACATAGCCTAAGCCCTTGTTTGCCTACAGGCTCTAACATGGATAGCAGCACGGGCAGACCAGAACTCGGGGAAAAGATTGTCTTGGGTCGAGATTGGCACGCAGAAATGGTTTCGTTTGGTTTCGTTGATTTGATAAGCGTTACGCGTTCTGTCCTTGATATTTTCCTTCAGTAAACGCGCCGCAACGAGAGAGGAGACGCCAACAATGATTGACCTACCAAAGTTGTCACGAAGCGATTAAAGTTGAATGGAGGCAGTAAAGGACCGATAAATCTACTGGTGCATCATTCACGCTAAAAAGGTCTTATATGACGCTGCCTATGCAACATTGACGACGTGTAGTTCAGCGGAATGACCTGAAATCAAGTTTTCGTTGAAAGGCGGTCTGGGCTGATATTGGAGCTCCGCGCTACGGCATAGTCGGCCCGACTTGCTGAGCCGAACTTCGGCAGGTGCGGGACTGGGTAACAACTCTGGTTTGGCGATGCTCAAAGTATGTTTCCGGTTTGCCTCCGTACCACCATTTGTCGTTCATTCTCCACCATCACTACCCTCGAATCTGCGTCTGTCTACCGCACTGTACGCGTAAGCAATGTTCCAGAGGGATACAATGTCAACACTGTCGTCGATACCCTTAAGGCCAACCCAGTGCAGACGATAATACCTTTCAAGGACCATATGCTTGTTCAATTTTTGGACGAAAGCATGGCCAGGCGGTGTATATACCACAATAATGATATCTACAAGCTATCCGTCGATATGCCTTCGCCAGCTGTGACATCTCGTGATGTTGCTCTACTTGGGATGTACAATCTGTCTCGTACCCTCGTCCTCAAGAACTTGCCATCAGACTTGGACGAGACAAAATTGGCAGAAATTCTCTCTCAGCAAGAGGGGATTGAGGCTTGGAGCTTTTACCCCTCAGAAAATGGTGCCGTGGCTCATTTCTTGGATATACACAGCGCATTCGAAGTGCGTCTACTATTTCCTGTCTACCATGTGGATCCTAACTGCCCATATGTAGGCACGCATAGAATTCCAAAAGGTAGGGATGTCTGCCACATTTCCTCATACGGGAGGCGACTATCTCTTTCCTGAATGGTTTCCTGAGGAAGAGGATGGTCGGGCCTTTGTGGAAACCCGCGTGGAGATCTACGGTATTCAAGACTTCCCCACTCTCCTTGTTGTACGGGATTGGATATCCAAGTTTGAGCAATCCAGCCCTGCTTGTTTGATTTTTACCAGTTTTTACAAGCAACGAAAAGTGAGCGCCGCGATCATTTCTCTGTATCACGTTTTTCATATCCGTACCAGATACTCACGATACAGTTCGCGATGACGGAATTAGCACACAAATTTGTCGAGGATTTTAGCACGGATGCGCAAGGTCAAGATATGCAGCTGTCACTGGCGAAGATTCGGGATCCACTCTCTCGCGGCATGATCACTGCTGTCGGCCTCGGCGCGCAGCGAACAGTGTGCCTGAAACTTTCCAATAAAGGACCAAACTCGAGGAGAAAAGAAGAGTACTTTTACTTCTTTTGTCAGTTTGGTGCCGTCTCTGGTTCTTTCAGGTGCGCTTTCCGTTTCTTCGTTTAATTGTGTTCCCTACTCAAACCGCGACCAGGGATGAACGATTTCACGAATGTAGTCAACCTCTGTTCATCCCATTCGACAGCTTACAGGGCGCCCTCCGTTGTGTGCTGAGCATGTCGCAATTCAAAGCGGACATGCTCGACCATCTTCCCGAGCTGAAGGGTGCTGTTATCACCTTTGCGGGTACTAGCCACTTGACACCGACTCTAGTGCCAGATTAGAAATTCACGCGGATGACACAGCTCGTCGTATCGCACCCTCCCGCTTCGATTTCTTCGGACGCGCCGACACCTGAATGGTCCTCGATGTACTTGTGGGAAATGGCGAAGCCCTTCCGTCGTTGTTATGGCCCCACATCGGTTATGCTCAGCAGCAGGTCCAATTTGAGTTGGCGGTAAACCATAGGCATTCCAGTCTGGATCAATACCTACACCAATTGAAAATTTCCTATTATTTTCGAAAGCTGTCTGGGGAGAAATGTTTCCTGACTCTCAATGATGAAGAGGTTTATGATGGTTCTCACGTCGTAACGCTATCAATATGACGACGGCTATGGCCGATCGCACACGGGATCCACATCTTTTCCGATGCCATCCGTCGCTTCCGTGATTCCAATACATACACAAAACCCGTGCCAGTTGGCCTGCTTGTAAGCCCATCTAGCTCAACAGGTTAGAGCGTCAGAGACATAAACTAGGTCCCTGCCGTGTGGGATATTCGATTTAACGTCCATCGAAGGTCGAATGTCCCACGTGACAGGAACTTAACGCTTCTGAAGATGCGAGTTCGAGACTCGCGATGAGCGGTTATTGCAGTTTTGTAATGTTATTTTTTTTAACCAGCAGCCGACTCTTTTCAAGATTCTTGTTTATTCCTTGGTCGACGTACTAATTTACCCCAAAGCTTAAATGCAACTTTCAACCAACGATTAAATTAATACCCCCTCCAACAGGCATCGTACACGTCTCTTTCGGGTTTCAAGGGATAAACAATGGCTTCCTTCCGTCAAGACGACTTGCCCCTCCGGGATCGCTGCATATCACGTATGGTGTGCACTTCTCGCGCCGCGAGAACCACGTTCGGATGCTTATCTACATGCTCTTTGGCGTGATTGATGTCGATGATTCATCTCCCGCGCGCGGCTAGTAGAAATGAATGACTCCAGGCTGAGTCCGGTCTTGTTCTCTCTTCGGCTGTCTGTAACCATACGTATTACGAATTCAGCCTTTTGAAAGTCATTGTTATATGGGTGATGCGCCAAGACACTCTTTATCTTCGACGACAGAAATACCATGAGGATGTGTAGGATGCTTCTGGCTCTTACTGCAGCGACGACGGCGGCTACGGACCTCGTGCAAGTGACCACTTTCCTGCAGTCGGCGCTTCGACGGCACGGCGTCGTTTCGTCATGCGGGTTCCACATCTTTTCCCATGCTATCTTGCTTCTTCCATACATAAAACCCGTGTCCATTGATATCTTTCAACGCCCATCTAGCTCAACGGGATAGAGCATCAGAGATATAGATGGATAATATATCATGTGAAAGACAAAATAAATATAAAACAATATATATTTGAACTGTCTTTCGTATGATATGCTGTCTGCTTCTTCTGACAATGTGAGTTCGAGTCTCACGATGGGCGTGGTAGATAGAGAATGCCGAGTTGTGACCTTTTTGACATTTATATTCATGGACATACTGTCTTCGATTGTACTATTGAAACCCTCGCTACAGCGTTACATTTCTGAGCTTGAAACTGGGAGTTGCGTTACGCGTTACATTCCAGCAAATATGAAACTATAGGTGGCATTGTTTTACACATCTGGAAAAGCCTTTTGCTCACCATAGACCGGTCCCGGTGATATAGAGTGAGCCGTGCTATGTATCGGATATGTAGCCCATGCTTTCTATAAAGTAATACATCGCACAAACAACACTATATAGCTCCGTAGTTCCATAGCACGGTGTAGTTCTGCTCGCAATCAATCACAATGACACGATCTAGAATAACGGCCCTGACACAGCATTCACTGTATATAAACCGCCGCTTGAATTCGCAACTTAGAGAACTTTTTTACACCCTCCTCCCAACTCTCAAGTCTCTGAAGTACCGATCCCTCTCAGTCAAATACTAGTGCTGCATGAACTACTGAATCTTAGGGTCGACTCTCGAGTTCTTAGTAGTAATTTACTGTGGATTCACATTCTATTTACTCTATCCTACAGTATCTACCATGTACTACATACTTACTTGTGAATATAATGTCCCATTCCTCCTCCTATCATCTCGCAACTTGGACCAGCAGCCGTTTTATTTCAAACTTTCTCAACCGATCCATTCTAACGGGCTGCCACCGTGCCTGAGAACAAATTTCCGTGATGCGTAATAAATTGCATCACGCCATCGAGGCTGTAGCACCCATAGCGCCATAGACCACTGCTACCATAGCGCGGGTGGTGCTATATGACACTGGATATCGGGGGGTTAGCTATTAGCACTATAGGCACTACAGGCTCTATATACGGCTATATATCCAAGGTGCATTTTCCAGATGCAATTCTCATAGTGTCAGCAAGAGCCATGAAGATGAGAACGAGCCTTAAACACATTTTTTCTAATTTAATTGACCTTTCTTTCTCGAATTTACACATGTAACGCTTTCTAGGTTGAAACTGACCGCCGCGTTACACGTTACACATGCGCTTTTGAGAAACGCAACCGGCCCCGCGTTACGCGTTACGTTTCAATAGTACAATCGAAGACAGTATGTGAATAGGCCGGTTGGTATACTTTTTATCATCCTCAGACCATCTTTTATCGATTATCCCCCGTTGAAACTTAGAATGCCATCCTGTCCACCAGACATCTAGTAGGTCATCTGCCATTCAGGGACAGCTTCCCGAGGGCAGAGACTTTCGCAAGGCATGCTATTAGCATGGCATTAATGACCTTATTTCTCCGGGAGCACTGGGGAGAGATGAGCACACCGTAAGCGCCGTGTTCAGGATCCGCATATATCTCGCATGAGCATTTTGTGAGCATTCGAATATTCATTTACCGCGACTAGTACTTGATTGACTACTTGCATTCCTAACGAGCTCAAATATTATACGCATATAACTTGCTTATAATCATCCACTAGTTACCAGATTTCACGGAACGCGCCACGGTTTCAGCTTCCAAGTTTCCCAAGCCACGTTCTACACGTGATAACCGTGCGATACGAGCGGCCCGGAAGTAGGGCCAAACCACCAAACCAACATTCACCAGTTGTTTCCGCTACTTGTTCGCCAGTTTCCCTGATGTCATCGTTTTACCATCTCCTGCATGTCGTACGAGTACTTCTTTGCCAGACCACAGTCGCTGCTTCTGTGCCTAGGTTCTGCCATCGCTGTACAGTGTAGGGGCTGTTCCTTCGGCTGCCAGTGTATTATATTACTACCCACCAAAAGTCCGTAACCTGACAGTGAATGCCCCACAGAAACGTCGCCAGGAAACACGCAAAAATGTCTGGCCCAAAGGCCCTTGTTCCAAAAATAGTCGTCGGTTGGATGCGATGCGTACCAGTGCGACTCGGAAGGGGACCTACATCGACATTTCCTACTAGCTAATACGCCTTCAAAAGGAATTGGAAACCAGAGAGAATCTGCCCACCTTACAGCTGAATATCAGGTATCATGTAGTTAACATGCAGCTGCACTTCATGTCTCCGGTTGCAAAGGGAACATAAACATAGCGTCCCCGGACTGGCCCAGTATGCTATTCGTTTCCACAAGATCCTCCGGGAGCAGAGTTGGTGTTACGGCCTTGACTAAGCTCAGCTTAGTACCTTAAGAACAACACTGTCCGGGAGTACTGTGTATTACCCTCGGCGCGCTCTTCTCGCATCGCAAGAACTGGCATGTCTGGATACTTATTTACACGTCCTTCGGCTTGATCCATTACGCGAGAGTGCAGAGATAACGAAATGTCGGGATCTTAACCAGCTAGATACAAACGGGACTGAGTCCGGTCTTTTCCAGTGCCCTCTGGAACGGTGCTTATTCTTGGTTATCTGTGTTGTACTCGAGACGCGCCTGCCTGCTGTATGCTACGCGGAAGAGCAATTATTCGCTGTTTTTTCGGACATTGCTGCCAAGGTCATTTTCTCGGACAAAAAAGACATCTTGTTGTGACCCGAAGGAAACGTGCGACAAATTCTGGCAGTGGAGTACTACAAACTGGGACATCTGAGTTCGAGCCAGAGGCCTGAGGGACGTCATAAAAGGCCAGGGATACATATCCAGCTGACTATCATCCAAGTCACCGTAAGAGCAGCGGCAACTGAGCTGAACACCGTCTTTCTCATTCAACGCCGTAAACTGCCTCCTGATATTCTGCGTCATCCCATCGTCCGTAAGCCCGCGGTATGAATGGATCAGCTCGATCTCCAGATGACGGAATCGGGGAAAGCGAGGACCAGAAAGTAACGTGTCCAAAACCTTCCACTAGGCTATGGGCGGCGCAGTTATCGTTTGGATAGACGCGCAAGGTGAACTCCTCAAGTGCGAGCTGCTCGTCGAGAACGCATCTCCTTATCCCCTGCTCGAACTCGTCCATGTCTGTAAAACGAAAGTTTGGCGGGAGGAAGGTTGTAATGGAAAGGTGCGGGAGATTAAAGAGGTTGAAATCGAGGATATCAAGGATATCACAGAAGTTTACTGTGAATTCTTGCTTGTCAGCGTATCAGCAAAGAGAACAGACTTGTGGGACATACTCTGGGTATTGTAAATTAGGTGGAGGCTATTGAGTGTTTCGAGGGAGCCATTCAAGATCGTCTTTGCTCTCGCAATGTCATCCCTGTCCCATAAACTGATGGTGCACTGTCGCAAACAGAGGGAAGACACAATAACTTCCTGCTCGACCAGCTCCCGAAACGCGGCCATTCCTGTATAGTTGATCGCGTGGAAATAAAAACTCTCCAGACGTTTAAGGCTCTCGCCTCGACGCCCCAGAACCATTTCCGGAGTTCTTGCTCTAGAACCCAAATTTTTAATCGCGAGCACGCGAAGGTTAGGAAACGTAGCGAGGATGTCGAAAAATGTCACAGAGTGCTGGAATGTGACATTTGTGAACCGGAGCGATATGATGTTGTCTGCAGTGAGATCTCAGCGCTCTGAGAGCACCGTTTCCTGGAAGCCCGGAGGACAGCTTGACGTGTCGCAGATTGCGCATGGCTGCGAGAAGAGTATATATGATATGATCTTCTTCGACATCATGCCCATCTCCCGAACTCAATGCAACGGAGAGGATCATCGACATGATTTCGGGAGACGGTTTGAAGACGCGATCGTGGAATGTAGTCCACGAGTGATGCCCATCTGAGGTCAAGGCGATCGAGGAAAAGAGGTGCTTTCTGCTTCGTGGTAGGAAAGAATGGCCAACGAGGGAGCAGCGAGATAGATTGTTATGGAGGTAGGGGGAGGGTGAACTATTCTCGACTTCATCAATGACGGCGTCGATGATTTCCTGAGGAAAACGTGCCATTAGGCAAGTCTTAAGATGCCTAGCGCCGGAGTGTGAAATTTTGGGATGGCGCACTTAGTGAGGACTTCAAGAAGTGGAGTTCTCTTTAATGTCGAAAGACCTCGGTGGTTGGAAGGGATTCTGATCAGTGACTAACTTAATGCTTGGAAGGCTTATAAACGGTGAGCCAAGCACAGATGAACAAGGATGCCCAGCGCCCATCTGAACCCCGGCACCACAGGGAACGTGAAACGTAGCAAAGGTATATATCGGTACTAACGTGAATAGAAGGTTTAGGGTACTATGGATTAAGTACTTACCAATCAACGTAAATGTCGGAATTAGCTTGCTCTCTAGACGGGAACCAATGGCAAGTAGTATCGCTCTATGCATTGCATATAAATAAGACAGGATATTATCAATGGTGAGCCTAGTAATCAGCTGATTGATACCAATCTGATCCGCCCACCACTTCAGACTAAGCAGAGGTTGGACGTCGGTCCAAAAATGACAATTCCAATTCGCAGTGGACCCCTCGCCGGATAAGAGCGCCTTTCAGCCCGTGCCGGAACTTCAATCCCTGCAAGACCACCCTTCATACGGATTAGAGGAAGACCTTGAATGTCGAGATTGTCACAAGTGAAAGTGACATCCGTCAACGGCCGGTCCTCCATCTCAGTACAACGCGACTCCAGCATATCAAACAAAGCATTGAGGTCCGTGTCGTTATAAACGTCCATCGAGAGGGTGGTCAACGAAGGTAGGAGGAGAGGACGACCCTCTTTAACAGTGAGTTTCTCGAGAATGATATGGCTGTCAACGCTTGCGGATCCAACAGTACACTCTTGCGTCCAGGACAAGAGGAGTTCCTTCAAAGTAGGGACGGCCTCGAGAACCTGAACCATACGTGCGTCCAGAGGGGCGCCGGGGTCGCGAATAGACAATATTTCCAAGGGACATTGCGACCGACGAAGGAACTCGGCGACTAATCGAAAGCTGATCGTCGTGATAACAAGAGCGCGAAGTAGGGGCAACGTCAAATACTTGAGCAAGTTGAAGCTCCTGTAATCAAGTTCCAAACGTTGGATATTCGTGAGCACCGTCGTTTTGTCTGGGAGGAAACGGCTCCGGATCCTGATGCCCAAAGATAAAGCTTCGAGATTGGGCGCGGATCGTAAAAGGCGGAAAGGATCGCTATCAACGCCGGAACCCCCAAGGTGGTACATCCGGAGGTTAGATCGCTGGATGTCCTGGTCCGCAGGGCCATCCCAAACTTCTGTTGCGAGGGCCGCTTGTCGATAATAAGCTTCTGCGGGGGTGCTTTTACGTCTGACCAGCCCCACGTTCCACATGAAGATATCCCATCGGTGACTCTCAGCAACAAGCATCCTCATTATATCCTCGTATTCCGGTATGATAGCTTCACCCTCGATATTGCCTATAATTCGAAGGCTCTTGTTCCCCGAACGCTCCAGCCAGAGCTTCAACATTTGAAGCCGGGCACGGCACTTGGTCGCAGTCACTTCATCGAGGGTGAGGTCGGACCAAATTTGAGGCAGAGACAGCGATATGGTGCGCCACATGTAGGAGACACGACTGTGACTCCAAGGACCCCGGCGTGTATCGTGAACAATTGGGTACTCTTCAAGTTGACGCCATGCCGGGCGAGTGTGAAGGAGAATTTCGGCAATGATCTCTGCAGGAAGGCGGCGAACGACCGACGTGATGGGTTGGTGGCACTTGATGAACTCCAGTAGTTCACGAATTTCGGAGTACTCTTCTTCTTCCGGTGTGGCCTCCTCATGGACACTCTTCTGCCTCACGAGCATCTCCAAGTCCTCATCGTCCACTTCTAATTCTTGCTTGAAAGCCTCCAAAGATTCCAGGGCTTCCGCTAAAGCCTGACGGATTTCGATGAGTTGGCATTCGAGAGGAGCATCGTTCGACGATGCGAGATGCCTATAGGTCTTGGAGAAATTGCGACGTTGAACGGCAGATGACATGATGGTAAAAGAGTGAGAATCAGAGGCGACACGAATGTCTTTATTCAAGGTCTGGACAATGGGGCTAAAATTCGTTCGCTGCCACAATTGCGACGACGAAGCGGCCACCTATTAGTTGAACAAATTGAATGCCTCCCATTCTGGTATAATCCGGCCCTTTTGGTCAACATCGACCCAACCCATCAATTGCCTATCGATAAAGCCATATCTATCAGGGGGTCCAAACGCTTTCTCCCAGCCGAGTGCCACAGCAGATAACTTGCACACGACAGAACTACATAAACATTTATCAGTGATGAGCTACTTTAATAAAGCGTGGTACATACCTTACTGTACAAACAATAGCATCAGGACCTCCTTGAATCCAGGCCCCACTGAGGAGCGCAAAATCCACAATCATGCCTCGCGTAGCCTTAATTCTTGTCTCCAGAGCATATTTGTCAAAGTCCCCTTGGAAATACTCCCCGGGGCTGACGAGGCTTTTCAGCTCTGCGTTTGTACTTCGCGAGAGCGAATAGACGGAAGGTAGCAAGCTAGATAACTCTTCCAATGCAGTCGGCGAATCCGACGCGAGATATACAAGGGACGGGTGATCACTACGCTGCAATCTGCTGGCAGCGTCGTCCAGCGCGTCGAAGAAGTCTTTGGTTGGGACATAGCTCCCATGATATTCGTACGAAGAGGGCTTGCGATCTCCACGCCGAAGGTGCGCAGAGAGATAGGTAGATGACAAAACAGCTACCTCTTCTTGCGCAGAGTTGATAAGCCGAGTGTTTTCAGTATTGGGAATTATTGTATTACGCAGAGATCCAGCAGCGAAGTCATAGATAGGTTTAAGACGGTTGGTGCTATGTGCATATCTGATAATGCCAAATATTAGCTGCCCGTCAAGAAGAAGACGCAGCACCGCTTACCCATCTTCATAATGTTCGTAATACATATGTCCGAAATGGAACTTCGCAGTCCGGGAAGTTATGACCCAGTGTCTAAGGACACGGATCAGATACTGCGAGCAAGGAGAGAAAACGACACACCTTGCATGTCTAGGGCAAGCAACATATTCTACAGGACCCTTGTAAGTCGAAGAGGCTGCCTGTGGTAGTTACTCGAACAAACCTTGTGGTGGCGGCGGCTTACAGCCGGGCTCTGGACCAGGTTGCGTCTCGCTGACGTCTTGGAAATGGTCAATCCATCTACAAGAAACTCTGAGATACCGAGCACCACAGAGCTGCACAAAACGAACCTTCCTCTATTCCAGTAGGTATCGTCGATGAAAAAAGTCCTGTTCCGCTGACCGTAGGTGAGTATATGCGTCCACAAAAATTCGAACAGGACATACCTCCCGCGCCAGTCCAGCTGCCTGTGCTATTAACGCCAAATCCGCCAGTAGTCCCATCCTCCCGTCCAGCATATACGTGATGGTGCTTTTGCACACACCCTTGCCGTCGCCGTGCACAACATCCATCACCCCCGCCGCATTCGGCTCCCAAAACTTTGTAGGCGGCATAAATCCACCAGGATGCATCTTGTAACATTCGACGAGGTAATCATGGGTGCTGAGCGGAAAACTGGTGTAGTTTTCGTAGGAGATGATAAGCGAAGAATTAAGGTCGTTGTTCCCCTGAGACGAGGCTGGCACCTGCTCAAAGAACGGTACTGGAACGCCCAAATACCATTCCAACGTCCCAGGACGCCAATATGCGACGACCGTGAGGAAGAAAAGAAATCCTGCAGTGACCGAGAGGAAAACAAATGGCAGATTTGAGACTGCCGCCGCCGCCCTTGTTCGTCCGGCCTTTGGCTCGTCCGTAACCGGACTACCTGATGACAGCAGAGGCGCGGTCGACGACTGTGGGTCATCCTCGGCGTCTTCGCCATGCATTTCTTGCAGCTCGACCTGGGTATATCCTTCTCCAGCTCGTCCAGGTCGAGATTGGGGCGTCCGTGGTGTCAGTGACATCGCCGCGTCTGTGAAAGAGTTCGCGGATGAAATAGAAATATTTTTTAACGACCGGGACCGTGGCATTGTAGCGTCGGCGTCGTTGGCCAGCAACGACAAGAAGAAGGAAGACGGAAGGTAACCCTAACCCAACCCTACGTAGCCGAGCAACACCAGGCAGCTCTCCGAGTCATCACATTCGAGTCCCCATCATAACCGATTTTAAATCCGATTTTTTGTCTCTTCTGGTTTTCAAAATCACAATTTCCCTTTGCTGGCTTTATTATAATTATTACAATGGAAGACTTCTGTGCGGTAATAATACTGATGGCAGCCGCCTGAAAAGGTCTAAAGGGTGGTTCCGGTAGATATTTGATTGCAGTTGCGCATTGGTTGCGCACCGTACCACCAAGGAAAGCTAGTATAATATTTGCTGATCCCATGGCCGATGACCTCCCTGTAATGCTTATTTCTTGCGCAGAATCAATATCACGTCTCCCACTATAACCAGAAGTCAGGCAAACACCTACTGCTGATCCATGGGACATACCTTCGTCATCACCCATTCAGAGAGGCCCGTGGCTTCAGCACCTTTGGCAGGCAGTCCATGGCGATCTATTTGACCTTTCCCAAATAAGTGTTCGTCGTTGATCTATGACAAGGTATCTCGTATCACCGGCAAGAAAGCCAGAAAACCTTCGCTCTTACTTCAAAGCCAAAATGGGCATATATATCGCGACTCTTTGGGCTTGACGCCTCTAGATGGATGGGCTTAGGCTTGGCGCGAGCAAAACAGTCCCTCATGAGGACTGAAGATACACCTTTTAATTGCGCTAAGATTAAGCAAAGGCAAAACATCAAACATCCGGAAATCATACCCTTTCCTTGCCAATCTGGATCTACAACGATTGCGAGCAGATGCCAAGAATCGAGTCTGTCCATATTTCGTGCCTTGAAGGCCTTCGAGAGCGCTTTTTCAACAGGTGGGGTGAAGTCGAGAAAAATGCGCTGGAAACGGGACGAAATGAGGATTGGTCTCCATTATTGATGGTACACCTATGATATACCTTGAGTCCCCGGATTCCCCAGCCCTTCAGCACTGACCATGCACCAGCCTTCAGCAGCTTGCCCAAAGGCATGTCAAATGTCTGCCCGGGCTGAAGCCATACCGCTACCCCGACTATTTTCTTTCCCGTTCCGTCACCTTGTGATGGTACCACGGCGAGGGTAACAACCCCACCTACCAGCATCGTCACCGTCACCAAACACCTCTGAAAGCGCCGGAGGTTCTTTATCGTCTGCTGCACTCCAGGGACCGGGGAATCAATGTCGGTGACCGCGTTCTGCTTCTTAACGCAGCCAAACCAGTTCAGGGCGGGATCGTTCAGGTAAGCTCGTGTCAGGACGGTTGTCGCTGCTTCCACGTCTTCTTTGGTGGCGACGCGTACCACAGCTGAAGGTGTCGCTTCCACCACGGACATTGCTTGAACGTTTGAAGGTAACAAACTGCGAGGGCATTAATATTGCTGGATGTGCTTATGTTGGTAAACACAAGCGCTCTGGATTGATGACATTTGCTGATCACATCATTCCAAGGCCCGTGGGCCGTGGGTCATCTCTCTTTGAATATCTTAGAGACTTCGCGGGTCGCCTTCATAACAAATTTCATATGGTCAATCTTTGGAACCAAAAATGTATTCACCGACAGGGTGAAGTTGCATCCTTTCGTCGCGCAGTCAGATGCCGAAAGTCGGCTAATCTTTCACGGTCCTGTTGGTGTAGATCGACGGAACTCCAGGGTAAGAAGAGATAATGCGGATCATGTTGATGTGGTTACCCGCCTTCAAGCCTTGAAATCTCGAGATCCCGAGATCCCAACGTCTGCAAAGGCTGGCGAATCGTATCAGCGAATACTGTGGAAAGCTAAAAGGCTATCCTCACTATGAAGTACACGCTCTCAACTTCGAGGGGATCTAGCTTTCACAGCTTGTAGTAACGCCGTCCGTGTTCGGTATTCCGGAAATATTTAGTCCTGAAGACGCGGTTCGCCTTCGATTTTGGAACTGGAGCTGGAAAAGACTGCATATTCAGCTAGAGGGAAAAAAGCCAGGATGTGAAGCCACGCACCAGTCTATATTACCGACTGAGATTATAATGGTTTCCTCGTGTGTATACGCCGGCGTCTTTGTAAACAAGATGTATCGGATGGTCATCCATACGTCAGGCATGAGCGACTCCTGGATGATACGCCAAGCAACGCACTTGTGCATTCCAAAGTCCTGCTCGTTGTGCAGTTGCCTGTACGAACGTGATGCACGGTCCAATCATCATGATGTTTCTGGGTAGCGGGCTCTGTATCAGTAGCCGCCATCCCCGCGTGTCGAGTAGTCTAGAGACGCAGTTTAGACGTCCGCGTTCGAGCACAACAGAAAAAAGCGCGAATGCATGACTTAGTTCCATTCTCCGGTTCCTAGCTCTGACGAGGATAACTCAGTCGCTGAGGAAACATAGCCAATGGGTACATCGCCAGCGTATATTTGAGCCTGAAATTCATTGGTAGCATCGTCTATGTGCGCAAGGAAGTCGGACACCATCGCCATAGCTTCCTTCAACGACGACGTATGAATCTTTTTTTCAAAGATCTGATGATAAGTGTTGAGAATCGAGATTGGGGCATTTCAAGTTCGCATATGTTCGTCAATTACAGCACGAGACCAGAATTTGCCGCATCTGTTCATTTTTTTTTTGCAGGCACGACATCGAAGGACCAGGAAAGACGCGTAGTGACTGTAATCGTGAATGGTTCGGAGGAAAAGGCTACGGCAAATCCCGGACCTTGATCGGACTTTGACGCCCCGAGTCCAAACCTCGTTTAAAATTAAAGGTTCTTGTTCTGTTTTCGGCAACCCCTGCCAACCTCTTCGTCAACCTTCCTTGCTTACTGGGGACCTTGTGAACCGGGTCAAGTGTACCACCAATTTATATCTAGGAGTTTACCTCCACCTATATTGCTTTTTCAGGTGTACGAGATTTTCACTTCTCAGGGTTTCCTTCGTACAAGCAGTCTTTCAGGATCATACAGAAGGCTGCGCGACCGTTATTTCTTCTGCCGCTATTGCTGTGACACGGAGTCATGCTCGCCGACTTCGAGGGATTGGGTGATAAAGAACATCCGAACCATACCTCGCGAAACCTTGGCGCGGGCATTCTCACCTCCGTGTATTCATGAAGGCAGTACAAGCGCAACCAATCCCGGAGATGCCATATTTCTCCATAATAATCAGTTAAGATAAAGGGCATCAAGCCACAGTCGCGTTATCGTCCACTAACGTTAACTCACTTTAGGTCCGCTCTTACACCGATATATGTAGGTGATATTTTGAGTTGCGCGCTACGCAAGTGCTGGGTTATGGTAACAAGCCTTCTATGATATGACATGCATCACGACAGTCTCGCCCTACGGATAGCCCGAATCACCTGTTTTCGTTTCATCCATTCTATCTGCCAGTTGAACTTACAGTACTCAAGAGTACTCACTGTGCACATGCTGAAGTCTTTGTCACGGCGAAGTATTCCTCATGAGCTGGTCCCTGGCGCTGTCTTGTAACTGTATTTAAACATGCTGCGAACCCACAACTCTCTATCCTCACCTCGCTTAGCTGAAACCTCCTAGACATGCCGCTGTTGATTGCAGAAGCGTACTTCATCGCCATCGGGCTCGAGGTCCTACTCCACGGTATGGTTTCTTTTCAAACCATAGTCGGCTAAGTTGTATTTACAAAATATTTTCAGGGATGTACACCGCTCTTTGGCTAGTGTCGATGTATCTCTTGCTGTGAGTTTCCCATGCATCTCCGTTGTTGTGAACCGGCGATGAAGCTCCTTTCTAGGTTCAAAAGGAAGAAAACCAAAGTCATCGTCGCCATGACCGTGTTGAACTCCATAATGTGGGCAGTAGCGACGTCACACATGTCGATCAGCTTCCAACAGAACTTCCATGCCTTTCTCCATCAGCATGCAGCGGACAATCCCACAGCTTTCGAAGACAATTCTGCGCCAAATATATATTTGCAGATATTGCTGGAATCTATCAACGTACAACGTCACTCTCTGTTCCTTGCCAAAAGTGTACTGATGTTCCTTAGATCGTAATCGGGGACGGAATCGTAATATGGAGAGCCTGGATATTATGGAACCGAAAATGGTGGGTAATCATCACCACAGCTACCCTTCTTACTGGCACCTTAAGTAAGTATAAAAACGTTCATTAATTTTATCTCTCTCACGCTTTCATAAATTCAGCTGCCGCTACCGGACTAATTCGAGTATATACTATGGCTCCTCCAGCGATCACCCTCTTCGAGAATCCTTCTTTGAGTGCGTGGGCGACCGCTTTCATAGGCTCGACGCTAATAACGAATATCTGGGCCACGTCCCTCGTCGCGTATCGTACATGGTATGTTGCAGGTCCTGTTCTCTATTGAGCTCATGTTTAATTTTGTTGTTGTTGTCAAGGTCGCATAATAAATACATCCGTGCTATTACGGGCGAGACGCTTATGACTAGAGTCCGTAGGCAAAATGGCATTCTCGCCATTCTAATCGAGTCCGGCATCTTCTACTGCTGCACATGGGTTCGTAACATTCCTCCTTCTTATAGAAAACCAACTCAATTATACGATAGTTTGTAGCTATCATGGCTTTCATATGCGGAAACAACCTCATCTACATCGTGATAGATGTTCTTTCACAGCTGACGGTTCGTATAAGATATGATTCTCCTCTCATTCCTCGTGTTTAATCATATCCATCTACAGGCCATATATCCTACGCTGATTATTACCCTTGTATGCCTGCGATCAACGCTCGACGTGGCTATCGAGACGTTTCAGCAGACAACGCAGGAATGGGCTGTAAGAACGGGCAACGTAGGCAGCCCTAACCATATCGTCACTACGACATCGTATCCACTCAGTGATCTGAGGATCGGCGTGCGGACGACAGCACACTCCTCCGGTCTGGATCAGTCAGACTCTATGAGCGGCGTTGGGGGGAGTAATATGAATACTGACAAGATTCCCCGCGCACCTTGTGGCGATGACCTTGAAAATCCGCACAACGCTGATAACAAAGTGGATGTAGTATGAGATTATCAGGTAGCTCGACTCATGGTCTACACATTGTTTATTTTTCACTTCCGGGTTGGGTATCTAGAGGGTTCAAACTTCTCGTTTAAACGGCGTCGCAGTGCTTGTATTATCAGACTTCTTTTTGTCGTAGACTCGTAACACACACTTCATCCTAATTATCCGCGCAACAGATACAGCAATAGAAGGACGATGCCATAGACTGGAAGGTAGGGACATACGATTACCAGCCAGTCCCACCTACCTACAGCTTACACAAAAGAAAGTGGAGAACAGGAACAAAGAAAGAAAGAAAGACGAAAGACGCGATCAAATATTCTAGTGCTGACGTAGAACAAGAAGTCGTAGAAGTAGTTGATCTTGGACTTGGCTTGGCTTGTATCAGTCATAATACCGAAAGCTCTGTTCTGCGCTTACGATAATCGCTGCGAGTGCGATGGTGGCTAGTGTTACCTCCGTGACCGACCATAGGTTGTCTTCGTCTGGAACCTTTTCGTTCTAAGAGCGCTTGTTCCCCACAGAATACAGATTAGAATCTTGGGAACCTGTTGACGCTGCTTGTGTTCAAGGAAGATTGCAACATACCTTCAAAAGCGCGGTACTTCTGAATGAGCTGTCACCTTCGATTTTTTACTGGGCTCATCGAGGCACAGGCACAAGTGGGCCATGTTCTTTGCTCAGCTCGCAACCAACGAGTTGCCGACATAGCGGACCGGCATACCCGTCGAAGTCTCCCCCAATGTGGTCAAGACATGATAGTAGCTTGCAAGAGAGGCGTAGAAGCCTCATCTTAATAATATTTTATTGTTTGCTGGACTGTCAGGAAGGAACGCGAGAGCAGCATCGAGCTCTCGTCGCGCCAAAGCCTGTTCGATACCGAATGCATCCTTTTCTGCCACCAGACTCAATTGGCCAGAAACGACCAATCTCTTCGCCACTACTTGAAGTTTGTCTTTCGTCCAAAGGCGGTGTCTGATGCAGAATTTGTGCTACCAGCTGTACCTTGGGAGGATTATGAGCCAGTGGAGGTTGGACCACTGTCACCGGGACAAGTCGCCATCTTCAGAGTACGGATTTCGTTCTGCAGGATCAGAACAGATCTTCAAGAATCTGAGAGAGATTGTTAATGGGCTGAGTATCCATCACCGCTACGGAAAAATTGTCTCCTCTTCGTCGGAGAATAAGATTGTCAGTACCGACGAAGTTGTCAATGTTGGCTGAGTTTAAATTGTAACAGTTTTATTTGGATTCGCAGAATAGCATAGAGTGTATATGTCTTAAGTACGACGAGTTCAGTACTGCGTCGTGCTTTGAGGCGGAGCACCGAGGCAATGAGTGATTTAGCAGGCCTAGATAGCAAGTTGAGAACGAGAAACGAAGAAACAGTAAGACGATGGGCAGACCTTATCCAAAATCACCTCGGTTTAAAAGCAACACCAAAAGGAGACGGCATTGCCTGCCAAGATCACAGCAAAACCATGATGCTGTATCACGACTTGGTCGAAAATTCAACCTCGGTAGACGTCTTTCGGATTTCGTGTGGAATGATCCTTGAACAAGAACTGGGGTATCGGCCTGCAAAGACGTGATCTGGTCATTATTCGGGCAATATTTCGGTCTTGAGGATGCGGTTCGCCTTCGATTTTGGAACTGGCGCTAAACGGAAATCAGCGAAGGGGGTAAAGTGCAGGACATACAGCTACGCACCATTCGTGTTCTCCGTTATATAAAACCGCCGGAGAATCATAATAGCTTCCTCACGCAGATATCCACCAATAGCTTTGTAGACCGGATGCACCGGATGGTAGATCCTACGACAAAGATCAGCCAAGCTCGGATGATGCAGTTGACAGCATACTCGTTTGTCCCCAAAACGCTCCCACATCCTCCAAATCTGTCGTTGGCACAACCGTAGAAGACCTCCTTGATACCCAATTGCCGCAAGGCAGACCCACACATGATACATGGTTCGACCGTCACGTAGAGTGTCGTGCTTGATAGAGGGTATTGTGATAACTCAGGCATCTCAGCTAGAATCTGGTCAATTGCCTCTAGTTCCGCATGTCGGGTAGCCTATTAAAAATGTAGACCTGATGACTGTGATTGAGTACAAGAAACACGCATACATTCCTGAGCTCGTTCGTCCGATTCCTGGCTTTGGCGATGATGACTCCACCACGAACGAAAACGCAGCCAACAGGCACCTCGCTGGCATCAAGAGCTTCTTGAGCCTAAAGAAAGAGGGTTATATCGTCCTTAACCGCAAAGGAATCTGGTCGTACCATCGCAAGAGCCTCCTTCATGAAAATCTCATGGATAGCATCCATCGCCGCGAGGACAGGTATGTTGCTGCCAGAGCTAAAGGCAGAGAATATCAATCGAGACTCAGCTGCGAGCAAAAGGTAGAGAAGCCGTGGTCGTGGTTCGAGAGCAAGGATTCGGTCTTTGCGACCTGAGCTTTTTCTTTTGTGGCTGTGTTTGTTGGTGATTCCCCGAGGTTTCCCCTTTAGTGTTTCACGTGCGTTCTCCGGCTTACAAATCACATCGATTAAGGTCCGACTCAAATCCGATATCTCCGAGTCGTCTATTTCCTTGCAATGTTGCATCGTACTGTTCGCATGTATCCACCTGTCTGTTTTGCTCTTGATCTGTGATTTCGGTGTCTCTGCAACAACATTGACCTTGCACAGAGTCCCTGTGAATAGCAGGAACTTTGTGAACATAGCCCAAGCCAATAACCGCCACGAATTTCTCCTTCAAGCAGCTTCCTTGTGACGCCTTCTTCAGGGACAGTACACCGATGGAGGTTTACTTGTTCCATTGCACTTTACACCCTAGGGTCGCCCATGCAGCAGCTGAAATACTTCGTGATGTTGGGGCATCGCATAGCTGCGACAGCAATGCCACCTCGCGTTGGATGTCGCCGACGTCATCATCAGCAGTGTCGAGGTCGATGATTTTCAGAGCGACGACGTTCCCGGTTAGACTGGTGACCGTCTGTCTGATCACACTAGTCGTTGCAAGCAAGAAATCGAAAGTAGTAGGTATATGGATACCCTTAGAGACAGCACCGCAGGCGCCTCTGCCGATAGTCTTGAGACGCTTGTAGAGGGTCAGGTCAGATGGCTGCGGGCTGTGCGTTCTCGTTGAACCCTTTGCCTAGATATCCACGAACCAAAGCATCAACAAAATACTGTGACTTGATGGATGCTGTTCAAGCTTATCTCAAGTATCCGGGTGCGTGAGCTCGTCTTTGGAACACAAAGTGCTTTGACTGTACCATTTACGATTTTTCACTCATTGAATACGTTGCTCGCAGGGTCTGATTTTACGCTGAACCATACAAACATTATGATATACATCGGTTAGTATTCCGACTTTTCCTTGTATGCAGTACAATCAACTGACCCTTATGATTGCCAGAATACAGCCTTGTAGCTACGTACCAGTCATATAATGAATTTGAACTTCATCAAACACTCGCCGATTCTTTTTGCTGGACCGATGCTTTTTATTAAACGCTTGCCGCATTCGTCTACAATAGACCTGCTGTCTGTGTGCATTATCATCACCCTCCACGTCGTCGTCTTCTGTGCGTCTTCTTCAGTAGATGCAAAGCAACCAATGGGCTGCACCCCCCAGTCTCCTCGATAAACGTTTCGTTTTCTCTCTACTATTCGTCTGCCCGTAGACCATCACTTTCTGCTCTCCAATTGACGATTCTGGCAACGCTGCCGAACGCACTTATACCTAATTCACATGGTCCAAAATAGCGCTCCCCGTCCGCAGGAACCGCGGGGAGCGCAGTGGAATTTTGGCCCTGCTCCCAGGTCAGCATTTTGTTTGAGCATGAATGTTTCGGGTTTTTTTTATTCCAGTCAACATCAAGATTCGGAATTCTCAAGTAATACTAGGAATTCCCAAAAATTGCTTGAGGACTCGGACTTGCCACGCTTGCGATGGCCCCCCACTTCATCCGACCTTTCCTTCCTCTAATTTGTATTCTGCGGCGATGCTTCTCCGCTCTCGTTTCCCTGATGATCTCTAGGTGGACTTCTGTATCTTTGACCTTGTTTCTTGGCTAAGATTTCCGGAATATCGGGTCTATCATAAGTATCTTCTTACTGCTTCTGGTCCTTCCGATGGTTGTTGCGGATACTACGCTGCCGCTCTGAACTGGCGTTCACTGTGTGTGAACACTGTAATGCTGCATATCTGTCTCCCTACCTGCCAAATCTTCTGTATCAGATGGTACCCTCACAGTCCAAGGTAAAATTCGATACCAAATTGCCAAGGAAATAGTCATTCTCTGACCGCGTGGAATACCATGGAAGGTAAAAACGATCTACATACATTGGGTCAGTATCATGGCTGATATGAGGCACATTCCCTATGTAGCCAGGCATCTCTAGACTCTGATGCATATAATTTATCTTGCCCTATAAATCAATCATAAGAACCATTTCCGCGCCTTTTGGATTGATACACGATGACCGCTAACATTCCACACGAAGCCCGTACGTGCGTTGCTTTTCGTCCATCTTAGCCGAAGGTATCATAATGAACGTTCAGATCCGCCGAGATTTTTTTTTTGTCCATGGGTGGTGTGTCCGTCGATCTTAAATTCTTTATATTTTCTGCCCATCCCATCCTCTGTCAGAGGTATAATCTCGTCTGCTAAGAACTTGGTATGCAGCTGAGGGAGGATGCTCGTCGGCTCCCCTACAGACACCACGAATATTGCGACTGTTACCTGTTCACATCAATCTCATGAGAGCTCTGCTCTCGCCTTTGGACTCGCCCGTGACTGTTGAAACAGATTGTGCCACCATCACCACCATCGCCTTGAATGTATTCACACAGCGGCTACTTCGACACTTCCTCCATATCTTTTTCCTCACTCCTGGTCCGATCTGTCTGTCAATTATCATGCATTCTTACCAAGATGATAACCAAACTACGGTTTTGTCTCTCGTGGTCTCTATCCAGGCTTCATGGGCGCAGCATTGTCTGTTTGCAGTTCTAATATCAGCGTATCAGGTGGACGTGAACTTTTTCCTCGACTTCCCTAAGTTCTCTTGGACTGCTGCGGTATCTGCCCCACGGATGCTTTTTGGTCAGCGGATAGTCAAGGAAGAGCCTGATGATATAGTCAATTCTATTCATGAGAAGAACCTTTTGGTTCTTTACCCACAAGCACCGAGCTGCATGATGTCATCACTACGTCTCGGTGCTGTTGCGCGTGTGGAATAAATATCCTAATGCGAAAATAAATGGCAGGCGATTGCATGGCTGGAGCAGAAGGGTGAACGCGCTTCCAGCTCTTCGTGATTATATTTTTCTTCTGATGTATAACAATCAATTATAGATATAATTTGTATACATCAAAGTTGGGAGCTATATTCTCTGCTGCAGTGTATACTGTAACAGGCTGCCTTACTCCACGGACGGAAACTCCGGCAATACACAGTCATGGAAGACTATAAATACATCTCTCCTTGGCTCTCGTACAATCCAAGGGGTCATTTCCGATCAGTCATCTAGAATTGGATGGGATTTCACGCATCTCCCTCAAAAAGATTTTCATCGGCGGCCACTGATCTTCGTTACGAACCACGAACCTCCGAGCCCAGGCTCACAAAACGCGGGCCTCTCTCAATGAGTTCTAGAGGAGACCTGCGGATGGACCTCCGATAGCGACTCCGATGATAGATCTACCTCTTCGTTCCGAGGATTACTGCGTGCGTGCATTTGCATAGTAGTACATAACGAAAATCTCGCGGTGTCTAGTATACAGCCACAGACGGACCGTTCCTCCTTGAAGCTCCATCAAACAGTGCCAGGGATAGGTAGTATCGTCGCTACCGAAGCTGATGCTCTCATATGTGGTATCAATAATGCTGATGTCAAGAGGCGCCGGTCAGGGATGATCAGCATGAGAGCCGGTCAAGGTGGGGCAATAATGATTAATAAAACATCCTTCAATTAAATCAATTCTCATCATGCTGAGCACTTTGCGTCCCTGGGAAGCAATAAGTAATCACTTTGACTCACTGTGAGGAGCCATATACTTTGGGGTAGCAATCACGGACGGTATAGAACGGTCTTCGTCCCTTCGCCGATCCTGAACGACACCCTTTTGCGATGAGTAAATAGCGAACCCCATGGGGCATCTCAGCTGTGTCAATATGAGACGATGACTCCACCGACTGCAGGAACGATGAAATAGATTCCCACTTCAATGACCGACGGGAAGGACGTACGTCAGGATTCTAACAGTATCGCGAACCAATGAGCAACCTTGGATGGAGTCCCAAGACTGCTGTAGTTTCCTCATGTGCCTTATCTTGACGAAGACTTACGGTATTTATGATGGACGGACGTATCGTAGTGGCGCCTTCTCCCGCGGTCGGCAGCGAGATGGGAATAGAAAGAAGCATGATTTCGACGTATTTCCCATGAGTTGAATTGTAAACACTAATTCCTCACGTATTGCGGAAGACAGTCGGAACGACTGAGAGCCGTCTCACCCGTAAAAGCTGAATAGTCATATTAATAGAGTCGAACGGAGCTAAGTTGATAGATATCAAGGTATCGTAAATATTCCCCCGGTTAGAGCTAACAGCCACCAGCTGTGCCCTAAGACAATCCGTCAAGCGGAGATTCGATCGTAGTATGCTGCAGTACACCGCGTTACCAAACCGACAAACAAGTAGAGAATGTGACAGTGCTTACTGGTTATGTTTCGAGTCATCAGTGATCATCGGACCAATGTCCAGGTTTCTTGATAAACCATTCGGTCCGGTATTATAATTACAAGTAGCCTGAGAGTGCGCGATGATGGTACAACAACAGCATGAATGAACGAATGAATGGATGCGCGATTTATCAAATGAGACCTAATAGGAAAGAAATCTAAGGCGCGCCGTCAGTCATGGATATTGCAGAGACACTGGGCGTCACTGACCTAACCCCTCCCGGTATTCACGACCTTCCGGAGGTTTCACCGTAAATTCCGCAATACCCCAATAACCTCCTGCAAATTATCCCTGTTCCATTCGCCGCTCCAGCCCTGTTTACGTTCCCTCCAGCCTGAAACCTCGACGTAACCCCTAGAGCCTTCGAGGTAATGGAGGAATGGCGTATCAGGGCGTGGCGCGATGAACAAGGCTGGATCCCTTGAAACAAATGCATGTGGTGCTGTCCTGGGACGCTTGAGCCTTGGAGGTGTTGCAACAGCCTGAGAAGGGTTGATCTTATCAAGACTCGTCTGTTTGGTGATGGGCGCTGGTTTGGATGACTTCAAACTGAATTCAATTAGAGGAGGGTTGGACTCAGGTATATGAGTCTTCGATGAGGTTTCGGAAACAGTGCGGAGTCTTCCTGGCGCTAATGAAGGGGGATGCAGGCGAGACGAAGATTGCATAGCATCAGGTCGTAAGATGGAGGAGTGGTAAGTGCGGAGATGTCTGTCGGATAGAGCACTTTCCTGAGAATAGCAGGAAGACTCTGAGGATGTACGCGACCGAGTCGCAATGGACCGGTCATTGAAGGATGACTGCGATTGGTTCATCTGATATCGTGTGGGATGAAGGTACTGGTCGGAAGGCGGGGCATGGGATGACCACGGTTCCGGGGCAAAATTACGTGGGACATAGCCGGATGGCGCAGTTTTGGGCCGTCTGGGTGTCTTGGGGGAATTCGAAGCCTTCGGCTGCAGAAGAGTAGTGTCATAAGGAAACACTGACGACGCAGGTGATGCCCTAGCAGCACGATATGCATTCGCCCTCCCTTCTGGCGTATATGGGGGCTGACTTTCACCAGGACGCTGATGTTGAGGGACCGGCAGAACAATATCTGGTACTGGCGGCAACACCGTTGACACAGATTTCTTGCGGCCAATACCGAAACGCCTCAGAAGAGGAGAAAGAGAAAAGGAGGGACGCGAGGTGCGACTCGGAGTTGTGCGGAGAGATGAGCCTAGGCTCGACGTCGGGGAAAGGGTTGGGAAGGTGGTCTGAGAAGATGGGTCGGGTGAAGAGAAAACAGACGATAACTTTGATTTCTTCGCTTTCTTCTCTATCTTGACCAGAGGCTTTGGTGGCTTCGGAGCACCACAGTTAGGTAGTGCGTACATGGAAACTGGTGAAGGGGGACGGCGACGAGGGTGTGGGGTGCTGCTGCGACTGGAGGAGGGCATGGAGAAAATCACCGGTGACGGCCTTCACATAGAGTATATATGCAGGCTAGCAACGTAAGTGATGCCTTCCGGGGTATTATTGTAATACGCTCATCCAGGGAGAGCGATGTGATCTTGTGTGATGCAATCAGGCACACAGTCGAGATTCAACAAGGTCCGAACGCCGTAGGCGCTAAATGTTTTCCTGCGACGGAGCTGGAATAGAATGGAACAGATGGGTTGAAACGCTCCATCGCTGTACTCTTGTCAAGTATAGAGTTTTGAGTGGTCAGTGTGGAGCGGTGAGCATGAGCAACGGAGGCAGCTGACGAACTGAACACGAATAAAAAGTTTGTGATTCGCGGCAAGTGAGAAGGGAAAATACCTCCGATCGTAAGACAAAAGTACCGTACCAACGGATAACGCCGTTAGTTATCCAATTAACGACGCGTGTTTTCCTCGACGACCATCACTAATGCTTTTGCTATCTCCTTTGATGAAGTTAAAAGAGACGCGGAGAAGATTGAAACCATTGTTGATGGATGTTCACTTAGCGCCTCCAGAGGTACATGTCGGATATGGAATGGCTGCGATACCTGTCTCATGAGGTCCGAAAAACTGTCGGCGTGCCCCTAGAAGATGGAAACAAATGGGTATAAATCAAATTGAAACCACATAAAAAGGTAAGGGCCATCAAACCATGAAGCTTCCAAATACTCTGGCACACAGGGTTGTTTTCCCGACTTGACGATATGAAGGTCTGTCCAGAACCTGGCTATAAAAAAAATAGACGTGTGCCATGCTCTGCACCGGTAACAGAGGCAGTTATGGAGATGCCCCCTCACACAAGATAGAAGTCAACTTAATGACCGGTATCATGGAAGTTCGATATTCGCCCCCCTTACCGCTGTTCCATTGACCCTGCGTAGAAAGGGAAACATGATGTGAATTGGCGTCGATTTGAAAAGGCTCTTGTGATTCTTCGAGAGTCGGAAAGCCACATACGTTGCTGTAAAGTCTGCTTCTACGAGATCCGGGTAAACTATAAGCCGAAAGCATTGAATCTGGATTCAGTCTGTATGCGTATGTTGAATGGCGTACACCACACTGGGTAGTGGGTGTAAGAAACGTAGAGATACCAGAGCGACGGACATAGGTGGCACTCTTTCTGGATGCTGTGCGGGTGCATTAAAAAATCGGGATATCGACCACCTGGTAATAATCCGTAGACACTGAAACATTTTCCGAGAAAGCGGAAGAAGCGGGAAAGTGGAAGAATATAGGCGGATAGAAACCAAAAGAATTTCTTTCCGGGCTACAGGTGGTGAATGGTCAGAATGGTTGACTGATCGAATGGCGATTAAGTGCCACTTCGCCTACAAAGCAAGTCGAAGGAGCCAGGGACGGCTATGAAGTCGCCGGGTTACACAGGAATTCACAAGGTGCATCGAGACCTGACGGCAAATTAAAGAATCCGTTCCTCGCTGCACCAGAAGGATGTAGGACGCACTACAATGGTATGCCGTCAACCGTGCGCGAGAACTTCCGTCGTTAATTTAAAGCGTAAGCGTTCACGTCCACCGTATTGCCCCTACCGTAGTATTCATAATCAGACTAAGGGTGCACAAGGTGAACGGTAGCATTCACCTGAGCTACGACTGATACCGTCGCATACGGGTGGGGCTTGTGTATTAGAAGACCGTGTTTGAACTGCTTTTGAGGAACAATGACAGTCATATTCCAAGCTCCAAGGGTATAAATTTCGGGACCGAAGTCCAGCGTGGTATGCACCGAATAAAAATTTCTGGGAGGCCGGACCTGCGCACATGGTAGTGCTTAATATATTACCAAGGTGAAGGAGCCCAACCTCACACGAGAGAAATTTACATGCCTTTTGATATTGGATGAGCTGAGCCTCGAAAACCCGACTGCATAGCAAACGTACCCACCGCCGTAAAAGATCAAAAACAGCGAGCAGGCACTGAATGCTCCCTGTTCAAGGGATCTAGTTTCGGTGTGTTCTGAGCTCTCGACACCGTCGGGAAACGAGCAGCGTCCTTTGGAGCATTGCTATTGTCGCTACTACGCTGGTTCCTAGTTTTGGTTTCGTAGTGGTTCTGTCTTACCTTGGAAGGAAAGCGACGTATGGTGTAATAAATTTCACTTCCGCTTGTGCACCGCCTCATAGCGTGAAATGGCCGGGAAATCTACGTCTCTGATGTGTAGCTCCGGTGGTGGTATAGCGTACCGACGTGCGGCTATTGGCGATTATAGGATTGATATGGGGTCAAATCTATAAAACCGATGACATGTCCATAAGGTTCTAGGTAAACAGGATTCACGTACGCAGTTTGAGTGCGCGCAGCGGGACTTGGTAATCCTCGATAAAACGTGCCAATTGTTTTCCATACGTATCCGCTAAGAACACCAATATAACTTACTCATGTTGACGAAGTCGTCCATCTGCACTAACAGAGTCGGGCACTTGCTCCTCACTACTACGTCAAGATTTGAGGGAACGAACGCGAGGGCTGAGTTCAGACAATAGCCCGTAGCCGAGGCCTATCCTTCGCTCCGTAATGGTATCGCCGAGAGGGTCCTTTTCGATAGCGAGGCCCGCTAGCTTTCACTGAGACTCATGGTCGGAGGTTGAACGTTTCAGACGGGCGCGCGCCACACCAGGAACGTATGACCTGAATGCGAGCTGTCAAAGCCGCAGTGTCACCGTCGTTGAGAAGATGAGTTGTGCAACCAAGTACGCCTAAGGAAAATTCTGCCCCAATCTTCAACAGATAGCGAGGCTAATCAGAAGAATTAGAAGCGAGCCCTTCAGACAGAATCTTCCCTGCATTGATTTCGCGTAGAACTACGAAGTTATGTTAGTCCACGTTATGTATGATAAGGGTGGTGAATGCACTCACAGTTGGAGTTGGTATGCCTTGGAATTGGATATTCCCCCGAAGTGCATCTATCCTCGGCAGAGTAGCCACATTAGTGACACGGCGGGGTCGAAAGTAATGCACCCGCTTGAAAAGATACTACTATCTCAGAGCAGATAAGTTCTATTTGGGTAATCCGTTGTATATGGCGGACCTGACGAGTTTTGGTAGTGACACTGAATTCCAATATTCTGTCTCTTTCGCGAAATAATCGTTTGTCGTTGATAGATGGACGACATATACCTACGGAAGGTGAGAAAGACTGTGACTTGGCGAAACAGAAATGAAACATTCACTCACCTGCCGAGAACTGGCACGGATATTTAGCACTGGGATTCAAAGTATGCGCGTCTAAAAGGTAACATGCTCATCAACCGTACGCGAAGGATAGCATGCTCATCGGACATAAGTCCAAGAGTATTTGAAGAGTATTTTCCCGTTGTTTTCCCGAAAAACTTAGAAAGGCATTCGGATCAATTGGTCAGTAGTGTGCCGTCGGCACTTGCCGCTACCGGCTTGCTCGGCTCTTTGTGCCAGTCACGAGCTGTCACACTCGAGCGAGCCAGTCGAGAAACAGTCATTGTCAAGTGCCAGTGCTCTACCGATTGTTTTATCGAAGTCGAAGAGGTCTTGGAGTGGGTCGTCTGGAGTGTCTTTTCAAAACAAGTAAACACAATTTAGCTCAATCTTCCAGATTCTTCTATTTGACAGCTCACAAGATGGCCCACCGGTGACCGCTTTCAGCGCGCGTGCTGCTCACGTCTGCAGGCGGCTCCTTACTCCTGCCAGCGAGCCCGGGACTGCCTGTAATATTCTTACATTGTTCCTTCACCTGCCCATTGCCACGATGTTCCACTTACCCTATCCCCTCTTCAAGTAATCTCCGCATCACTTCCTGGCTGTAGAGAACTTGAACCGTCGAGGGACATGAGGCTTCCTTGTCACATCTATAGTTGCAGATCGGAGCTTTGTATGCACCATTAGTCCTGCTGTCCGTAAAGCTGATAGGTATTGCACAGTTAGCATCGGGACTAGCTGCAATCCCGTTAACAAGTCCAGTCTTTTGCACTGGCGCATTTGATTGCACGTTTCCGCCCATTTAAGTACTAGCAAGGCTTATATGCGATCTTTCTAATCTCAGAACAATATATGTGGCTGTGATTATATGTGAAAGGGGAGTGCGACAGATCGTTCATAAACGTATTCCAGGTATTTTACAGTGGGTACTTGGCGTCTTTCGTATCAAATGGCAAATCATCCGCTCAGCCAGGTTGCATGCCCGAAAGTTGATCATCGAAATCTCAAGACCAGGAGAGGCCTATATCATCTAAGTGAGTCCCGGGCCTTGACTGAATGGTCTGGCGTCGCATTTATAAGGGTCCATTGCGATCTTCAGGCTGATTTCTGTTCTATTTTTTAATTATGTGCGCGTCACTGGTCCCATGCGTTCAACACCAGTCCCTCGAGAGTCGTGAGACCCAGCGGTACCTCTTCTGCAGGCCCCATAGTCCAAATTCATTGCCGAAAGCTACGATTACTCGTTCAGTTTGCTGGTTTGGAGAAAGGGTAAGCCTCGACAGTTGAGGGCTCTACTATGTCACTGACGCACACTACACAGAACAGATTCTATTGGACCTCCTGAAATTTGCTACTTTTACAAATGGCTACAATGTTATAGTAAGAACCTCACGGCGGAATCTGATAGTCAAGGAACTCGACTAAGCTTTGAAGTCTTTTCAGGTCTTCCAGGCATTGTCCTACCCTTTTAGTTGGCGCGCACCAGTTGCATTTCGTAGACATACGGACGACCCACCGGAGGCCCAGGAACGGCGGTGTAGCAAATGAGAATTGCGCTCCCACGCCTACCATGCATACCTCTCTGGACGGCATGTAAACGGTTTCTATCAGGTCAAAAAACAAAGCGCTTTCTGCGAATTGCCAATCGTTGATTGATCGGCACGACACATTGGCGGCTTGCTTTCCCCGTCCAGTGAAGTTTAGCTTGTCAAAGTCGTCGAATAGCTCTACTTCGAGCCACCTGGAACGCTCTGCCTATCAGAACAGGTGGTTTTCCACTCGATTTTACCTTCCATTCCTTGATGTTGACAGTTCCGAAGATACGCCTGCAATCCAATGCGTGTGCTATTAGTACTTGGCACGCCTAGGCGGCTCTTTGAGTTCTGAGATGCCAGTATTTAAGCGGATCCTTAGCTGAATATTTCCGCATCGTTCTTTGACCTCCACATTATCATGATGTTCAAGCAAGGCCTCGCTTTACTCCCTCTCTATCTGATGCTCTGCGCCGCTGCACCTGGTCCCAAGGCTGCAGAGACCTTGGACGCTCGAGCTTCATGCAACGTCTATTGTTGCACCGCAGTGACCTATGTATGTTGCATGAATACATTACGCTATTCGTGAAGCTGACCTTATCATAGGTATATAACAGCTACGTAGGGGTACACTGCAATCCCATTAACAACTGTGCACGTCCAGTCTGTTGCACCGGTACATTTGACTATGTATGTTTCTGTTCATAGCTTTTATTCGTACGAGCTTGAGTCTGAAGTGATCTTTCTAGTCTCAAAACAGTATTGGTGGCTGCGAGTACGTGTGAAAGAGGAGCGGGATGGATAGCACAAGCAGAGAGAGACGCGCTTGTTCTCGTCTGTGGAATCTCAAACTCTCAGTATTGCACCGTCTTGATGTAACATCTTCGAAGCGAAGAAATTGTGATTAAGTCCATTGAGAAATGTAGAACCTTCAGCAATGCCAAGTAACGAATGTACTCAGTGCTCACCCGTGTTATCGAAGACGAAGTTGACCCAAGGCTGAGGCTCCCCCGAAGCTTCAGTGTTACCCAACAAATACGCAGGGAATCTTATCTAGCGACCCGTGGTCGAAATATATCCTCAGCTATTAATTGTCGGAGCCTGTAAGTTGAGTATCGTACTATATTGACATGCATTGGCATGGTGTGACAATGGATAACAAAATCCTGCCATCCGAAGTCGTGGTGCGTTGTTGGAGCGCGCCGATGACGAGCAGAGAACCTATGGACCGGGTGGTGACAAAACCTTCTTTCAACCCAGTGGCAAGTGCGAAAGATCAAGAATCGTATGCATATAGAACGACGATGTAGTGATCAATGCACACCTTTCGTTCTTGTTTTTCCTCCAAACTGAACTTCAGCCGGACTGACATCGGCGGCTTGGCAAGTGGGAAACCATACGTCGCATCCGGCTTGATGGGTACAAAAGTGAACTGTATGAGATAGTGAACCGTATGAGATAATTTCAACCATCGTATGTGCAGTGGACGTATTGACGTTGTATTCGGCATGTTGGTCAGCAGCAAGCACAATGATGCATGTGCTTCTCGGCCACGAGTTGCTTTCCCCGCACTTTGAAGTTCTTCAAGTGGGTCACAACCAATGAGAACATCCGACCGCGCAAAAAGAAGTGATCCGCCACTTCATGTGACAATCCCATGACTGTTTTCCACATCATATAAGTGTCAGGACTCGGGGAGCATGAGATGTATGCGTCTACCTAGGGGAGACTGGACTGTAGTAGGATCAGAAATGCAATGACAGCAGAGTTCCGAATAGATGCCGCTGGAAACCAACGCTTCAGGTGGCGCTTTGAGCGCCGTATTTAAGAGGCCAAAAATTCTTACCTGAATATTAGAACGTCTTTCTTCTACCTGGTCATTAGTACGATGTTCAAGCAAGTTCTCGTTCTGCTCCCTCTCTATTTCATCTTCTGCGCGGCAGCGCCTAGTCCCAACATTGACACTCGAGACACCGCAGTGACATGTGCTCTGCCCGCGCACATCTGGTGCTGCAGCAAGCTCAGCTTCGTACGTCTCGAAAATATTTCATGTTGGTTGTAAAGCCGACGGTTCTTGTTTAGGTATATAACAGTTATGTCGGGACTGGCTGCGAGCCCTTCAGCAGCTGCGCCACTCCAGTCTGTTGCACTGGAACGTTCTACAGCGTGAGTTTCTCATCAGTTTATTCGTACGTGCCTAACTCCAGAACGAATCATTGTAGAGTGGTGCTACTGTGGGTGGTTGCGAATACGCGTGACCGTTGGGAATGGGACATTCATTAATTTGAGCAACACACCTTCGTGTCGATTGTATTTCTCAAACGCAAGACTCGTGTATCATGCAATGTTGCGCTGTCCTTAGCACAATATTATTGAGTCGTTACCAAAACATTAGAGGAAGGATAAAGAAATCAGCCACCGTTCCCCCAGATTAGCCTGGGAGCATGTTTTTACCCAAACTCATCCGCCGAAGACGCGTACAAGCCATCCGTGCTTCGATCATATCTATTACCATCTCAACATTCTGACACCACACGAGCTCAAGTTTGTGCCAGGTGCACTGTTTGCGGACGATTGTCTCAACTGAAGCCCGGGGCCAATGAATAACAAGCTCGCGGAATCGTCTCGAGCATAAGAATTAAATCCTTCATATCGATAGGAAGATATAAGATATGAAGCCGGTGCAACCAGCCGGAGAAGATTCTCTAGATGTGACAGTGGGTCAGCTCGGACATAGAGGCAGTGGCGATGTCACTGAGGTTCATGTGGATCTTGTTCGAAGGCACGGGCGCTCTGTCATGATACGACAAGAGATGCCCTTCGAAAGAGATTCGAGAGCGTTCGAAGATTGGGAGCATAACGGAGGTCATGATATCGATAACATTCGATCCCCCAAAATACGTGACGTCGACTAATTCTAGTCGAGAGAATGTAACGTCTTTGACGAAATCTCCAAAGAAAAAGAAAGATCGGGAATGCTAAGCAGGCGCCACAGCTAGAGCAGGTAAGGATACGACTGTTCATCAGATCAGAGTTTGGGTATGATTCCACCAGCATCACGCCTGTGGGGCAGCCGTACACGGATTTTGCACCAAAGAGCCTGAAGTATCTGTCGTACCAAAGGGCTTATTTAAGATAAGAATACAGTAGACCTTCTCACCTGTCAAACTTAAAACGACGAACAGGCTCGTCTTATCGTGCAAGACATCACAATTCTACCGCGTCTGATTGTCAACAATTGAGTGTACGATGTCAAAGGAGAGTACTCACTCCAATGCTGGGAATGAACACGCATATAAGGGAAAGAGAACAGTGCAGAAAAACGAAGAAAAATGCTTGGTATGATCCCGTCCGGTCCAGAAATTCCGATGCCAGTGCAGAAGAACAAGGGCTTGGCACAGTCTGTACATCAAGACGAGGTTAGTATCACGCAAAACGAACTGGGTGCCGTCGGACTTACCCAAAGAGCAAATATATACGCCGATATAGCAGGGCATGGTGCTCGATTCCTGACTGCCGACCTCATCCAGCTTAGACTTCAATATTGTTCGCCTATGGAACTGTTAAATGCTGCAAATTACACTACTTTTGTGATGACATCAGAGAGGCGGATGGTAGAATCCGTGTAGCTGTGAAAATGAGTTCGACATCGTGAAAATATAAGGATGTGTCTATGTGGATCGTGGTAGGAGTAAAAGTCGGGGATGATTCCTGTTTGGGATTCCCGACCAAAATTCCCTTACATAACGGAATCTTTAACCCTAACCCTTGCTCACCTTGACCACCACGTTTCCTCAAGCTTATTATCACTCTAATGCTACTTGACGTGTTGCGCCAGATTTTGGACTAGAGGGCCATTAAAAAAATCGGCAGTGAACGTTATACCTGCCTGTCTTATGCAAGACAACAAACGCTGAACTCGCTCAGACTCGCGAACGCCGAACATGCAGCTACATGCTGTCCGCTTAAGATTGTACTGTGTAATCACAGGATTTCGGACGGATGAACAAAAAAATGATAGGAACACTGCCTGTATGTGCGACAGTTCTGTCCTTTTCTGCTCATACCGAAATGCTGGAAAGACGTGAGGCCGTTCATTGTTCTGACACTGCAAGTAAATGGCTTAGAGCACAGCAGTGGAAAGTGTGGAGACAGCGAAGCAAAAGGCATGGCTGTCCTCATTGCATATATATGTGAGCGTCGATCTTCGTATTCAAAATGGTACTAAAAGGACCGTGCTATAAATGACGGCCTCCACTCCACCAAGTCCTACGACTAGCTCATGGGACAACCTCTTCTAAACGCAGAGACAACGTCAATTTGCTCGACGTCTTCTTATCCGCGGCCCTCACCATCATTCTAGTTATAGCTCTGAACGAACGATGCGTTGCATGTTCATCCACTCCAACGAAAGCTCCACAATCCAATAAATGGTCACACCAAAAGATTCTTTGGTACAGCGCCTCTCGACATCTCCGTCTTGTTTCCGTCTTTACATGCAAAGTTGTATAAAATTCGATACTGATAAATTCAAGCTTTTCAGTAAGTTTCTCGGAGACAGTCTTCATTATCCTCACATGTCGCCCAAAAATCTATGCCTACGGGGTTCGAACCGTCAAAATGCGGTTACGATTGGGTAGAGATACCGTAGATCGGGTCGTCTTCGTTTATGCTTTGTTGTCAAGCCCTGCCAGTCAGCTTGCGCCATTTCTCAATTAACGAAGCTGACCCCACTTTACATACAAGGCTTGTTAGGCCCATACGGGAACGCGAAGAACCAAGACAATGACCACCTGAGTGGTCCCTGTCCGGGTACGTCCCCTTATCGCAAACTTCTTCGTTCATTGACAGGGTTTCCCCACTTGCAGCAATTCAATATTTATCATTCACATGATACTTAATTTGCTCCACTTGACAATGTCGGTGGTCGTTGCGGCTCAGTGGATCGCCATGGGAACTCTTGCATGTAATGTAAGGCGTCGGGAAAAATGTGCGCCGACTGACAGCTGTAAGACTACTAAGATCCTCATGTAATTACTGTAGCATGAGAAGGAGATGATGATTTTGGGCTGCTTATGGTTTCCGAAATCGTTTCTGCGTGAAAAAAAAACTGCACTAAAGAGACGAAAACCGCAATGCTCATGTCATTTACTTGGTTTAAAGAAGTCCATCTCCTTGATTCCGCGTAAAAGAAGGAGCTCTTGAAGGTAGATCATGAAAAGTATCGATAGATCATCGATCATGTCCACTGTGGACCGACGCCAGCGGCTCAAAGATAATATTCCAAGAGTCTTGCGCGCAGGTACAAACCTCCCGTCTGACTCTATGTATTACTATCGTGCTGACTTGGTCACGCACAGTGCAGATCGCGTCAAGCGGCATCTCTGGCATTTAATCTGCATCATCCTCTAAGAAACGAGGCTCGCGGTTAGGTCGACTCCGAATTAATCAGTGTTCATCCAGATTGTGACTTCTTATCGGCCGACGTCCAAGACGTCGTTTGTATAAAAGGCTCTGAAAAAACGATGAAGCTTCATCCTGCTCTAAACAACTTTTAAACACTCCCGTCCAAGAAATGTTCTTCTCTGCAAAGGCGTTCTTGCCTGTCGTTCTCGCGCTCAGTATGACCGTCGTTCATTCTGCCGCAACTGCATCTCCCGTTGAATACGGCGGCGCTGCAGTGACTGCAGGCGCTCCTAAGGCTGAGGTTACTTGTCACTGGCACTGGCCATGGTGTGAAGGCGATAGGTGATGGCTTCAGTAGCGGTATGTTATAACTGATACCGCGCCCTAACAATGCTGACATAAGCTGCTTTTGTGTAGATCTTGTGTTGATGTTTGATGTAATGGTGTCGCGCAATAGATGGTTGGATGGTCGCATAGGCTTACTGTAGTTCGGTCGAACATCTTTACTCCGTTTATGTGTCAAGCATGCGCTCGATATCAAATCATACGTCTTCCTTCTGAGTCGTATGTAAATATGTATGACGAAGACGCTGACGTGGAATTATTACTCTTAAGTCTCCGATAGAAGGAAATATCGGGAATTCTGATCATCCTTGGAGTGAATGTTGATTAACATTCAAGTTGGCAGCAAATTGAAAGGTGTGGGACTTTAGTAGAAATTTATAAGTAACCGTGAAGAACATGAACGCCTGGCCGAGGCTAATTGAAGGTAAGTACTTATTAGCGAATCCCGACAAGGACTGGTCAGGACTTGGCGACATGAAAATGTATGCGTCTACCAAACTGGATGTTGCAATAGAGAAAGTCCGAATAGACGTTGCTAGAGACTAACACTTGACTTAGATTTAAGAGGGCCAAAAATGTTAAGCTGAACATTGCAGCGTCGTTCTTCGACGTACGATGTTCAAGCAAGCTCTCGCTCTACTCTCTCTCTATGTGCCATGTAACGTCGCGCTGTCCTTGGCGCAATATGATTGATTCATTACTGAAACGTTAGAGGAAGAAGAAATCAGTCACCGTCTTCTTGAGCGTCCAGCCCAAGAAGGTGCAACCTCCTTGCCTTGTCCCCCAGATTAGCCTGGGGTATGTTCCTCCTCAAAGTCACCCGCCGAAGACACGTACAAGCCATCCGTACTTCCACCATATCTATTATCATCTCCTCGTCCACATCCTGACACCACACGAGCTCAAGAGTCGTGAGTTGTGCCAGGTGCAGTGTCCGCGTATCAGCTAGATATTGGATATTGAAGCCTGGGGTGTCTGGGGCCAATGAATAACAAGCTCGCGAAGCCGTGGAATCGTCTCGAGCATAGGAATTAAATCCTTCGTATCGATAGGAAGATGTAAGATATGGAGCCTGCGTAACGCGTGTACCAAAGACAGCGACGCTAAATTCGGCAGGAGTAGAGGCGCGATGATGGCTTGAAGATTGTCGTAAGAGTAATCGTGCATGAGAAGTGTTAACGAGGTGGGATAGTACTTCGACCGGGAGATCTGCGGTATGGCTGCATGTAAAGCACCCAACGGTGACATAGGTCAGCTCGGGCATAGAAGCAATGGTTGAGACGAAACGTCCGATATCACTAAGGATCATATCTGCCTTGAACGTTCTGATACTGTTCGCAGGCATGGGCGCCCCGTCATCATTGGACAGGAGATGTCCTTTGAAAGACAGAGTTCGAAGATTGGGAGCGAGGAGAATAACAGAGGTCATGGCATCGATCACATTCGATCCCCCAAAATACGTGACATCGACTAATTCTAGTCGAGGGAAAAAGAAAGATCGGAAATGCATGAATGAGATATGTACCTCCTTCCAGCGTCGTGCCTCTGCGAAAAGAGTAGATAGGAATCTGCGCGACGGCCAGGTAATCAAGTTGGCATCATTATGTCGAATATCCCGGAAGTAGGTTCGTCTTTAGAGTGATGGAGGTAGAGAGGAATCTAAGCCCTGTAATTATCACGAGACTTGGAAAATGAACGTTGCAAATCTAGGGCTATCGTGGACCACAACGAATGGGTGGAGAGTGCGAGACGGCGCCAAAGGTGCATACCAGAGCGATTCGCAACGAAGATGTTGGGTCTTCCGCCTTTATCGCCTCTGTAAAAACAGCACAAAGCAATTCTGGTGGTAGACGACGGATAGGCGCTAAGAGCGACTTCTTTTGCTTGATGTACTCGTCAACTTCGGCGAGGTCACGCCTCAGCCTCTCGACCGTGTCTAGATGGCACTGAATCTCCCGATCACATCGAAAGAGGTCAAACTCTGCGCGTATGATGAACTCAGGGAAGAGTACTGCGTCAGCGGACAACAGTGCATTTCTGGATCGTAATAGCTCGAGATTCTGCTCCAGCAACTCTGTGTAGGATGCATCGACGTCGAAGCCAGCACCGCAATTAGAGCAGAGAAGGATAGGACCTTTCATGATCAGATCAGAGCTGAGGTATGATTGATTCCAGAGTCAGCATCGCCACAGCGACTGCGGGGCAAAACTATGGATACGTACTCGAAGTTTGATAGCTGAGGATGTGGTGATCTTCAAAGAGCGGCCAATAGCTTCTTCGTGTAAGATATCACAATCTACATCACGTTTGAGTATCAAATGTACGATGTCAAGGGAGAGAATACTCACAACGAGCTGTTAACAAAGAACGCGTGCAATGGTGGTTCGAAAGGAGTATCAGAAAACGGGACGCATATATTGATAGTATGATCGCGCTCGTCCGAAGCCTCGATTCCGTCTGAGGCGATGACATCATTTTCGGCGGGACAGTGCAAGGGCTGGCAGTCTGTGCACGAGTTTGGTACCAAGCAGAACGAACTGAGCCTTTGGACAGGGACTCGCCCAAAATAAGTATATTGTTTACTGAGCTATTCCGACCTTGGGCAATCATTCAAAGGAATCAACCGTGGCAGCGGTGCTACTGTCGAAGTGGGGCAAACGGGGAGGCAAATCAGAGTCATGATATTGGCGAGGAATGTTAATGAGGGCCGACATCACGGAACAAGAACGTCGTAATTCTACGACGGCAGGAGTCAAGACGTTGCCATCCTGTTTTGGGATTCCCGACCGGGCCGGCCCAATTTGCTTACTTGATAGGATGAACCCTCAACGTTGGCGAGCACCAAGCCTCAATGATGGCCATGATGACAGGTACGGTGCGGGTAGGGAGGAAGGTGTTAGAACTCGCGGTTCACAAGTGAGCGGAAAAGGAACTAATGTTCACGGCAATCGCGCTAGCGATGCCCTACTACTGACATGGCTTTTATACTACGAAAATATGTAGAATGTACTAGAAAATATGAGTAATGTATCACTAATAAAATGAGTAAGCGTCCCGGGGAATATGGGGAGAACGAGCGAGAATGTTCATGCAAGCTCGCACTTCCAAATTAGGAATCCGTATTCTAACAGAAGGCACAGTCGAAATGCTACTGGACTGGCGAAGAACTGAAAAATGGATACATAAATACTGGTACGTGCTGCAGCTCCGTCCTTTTCTCCTCATAAGATATTGTAAAGAAGGGCGGGCGGCGCGATGAAGCTTGAGGTATTGAATACTTTTGCTAACAAAATCTACTCACAATTCTTTGATTATCATAGATTCCTCACTATAAAGTGATATGGGTACAATGCGCTATTCCTTTGATAAAAGTACATCATGCACAGAGAAAGGGGAACTATGCGTTCATGGAAGCTGATTATGCCTTGGCCTCAATGGGTGCATCACCTGGTTCAATTACACGTGAGGCGACTCACTAATTCGAGCTCAAGAAACTCACCCTTTTCTGATGCTTCTTCAGGTATAGGTGAAGCAGCTGCTACGGCTTTATTGATGAGTGCCTACATAAACCAGGATTAGCCTCAGCACCTCAGGAAATATAATGCGATCTCACCACAAGATTCGTGGGTACAGCACCTATCGACGTCGCTATCTTGTTTCCGTCTTTAAACGCGAGGAACGTGGGCATCTACCTGAGGCGTCACGACTCTGAAAAATGCGAATAAACAGCGAGACTACGCACCGAGGAAACCTGGACCTCGTCCATGATGCTCGGTTGCTCGTCAATGTCAACTGTATAAAATTCGACGCCGGCAAATTCAGGCTTTTCGGCAAGTTTCTTGAAGACAGGTCCAATCATCTTGCAGGGTCCACACCATGTCGCCCAAAAGTCTATGACTACGGGTTTCGGGCCGTCGATCTGCGGTCGTGGTTAGGTATCAAAGGCGAAGAGGAGCATTCGTATATACTCACGATTTTCCTAAAGTCGGCAAGGGAGTTGATTGCTTGGGGCGCCATTGGGTGTGCTAGTGGTATTGGGTGGACGGTGGTGGTGGTGGTGGTGGTAGCTTGTCTTGGTGCGGATTTTTATACATCCTTTCCTTGGCTTTGTGAGCGATCACGCGATTCTGACTAATCCTTTATAAGCAATCAGTGATCATGCGTCGGATTCCGCGTCGGGATTCGGGAAGGTTATAGCCCTTGGTCAGCCTCGGGCAGGCGTTCATTAATGTTCATTGTTTAACTCGTTGGTATTTCGCAATTATAAATCCCTTACGATGTGTTCTGATTTTAAAGGCGGCGCGACACCCAAGAAGTTTTTGTTCCAAATCTCCAACTTAAACTAAAATTATCGGTATGCTAATGGTGGGGTTCGCGACTATCTGCGACCAAAGCCCTACACTTTGCATGAAGGATCACTGGCACAGGTTGCTCACCCGCCACTATGTGAATTTTGAACAGAAACCCATATTGCATTGTGACAAACTCGGGGTGATGGCACGTCCTGGCGCCATATTTGGTTAATCTGACGACAAGGAATCCTCAACACTCCCAGTTTTCAGTCCTCGCCCGGATCTAGACATTTCACGTACTACAAGTAGGTGCGTTATACACAGCCCATTAAAGCGGATCCCAAAACGGAGAGTTACACTCATTAGACAGTGGGCTCATAACATTTGCCATAATGATAACATGAAGCGTACAAATAGGAGAGCTAGACTGTTGCATGAAGACTCCGTATGTTTTGAAGCTATCGTTCATCATTCTACTGATTAGTTCGTTCTAAAATCGGATGATACCCCTCCTGCAAGGAGTTGGGAAAGCGACCTCGACCCTCGAATTTAGCGCCGAGCGATCAAATGTGGCCTTGTCTTGGTATGTTATGGCCTCGAGATGTACGGTGTGAGGGCAAGCAAACTACTGATCCACTAGGAGCAGATCAAGAATATTCCACCGCGATGCCTCTTGTGAACCGGACACCAGAGAAAACAGCATGGGGAACGAAAGGGTGTCGTCTCGATAGAATCATCAACTTAGACGATGCGGAAGACGTGCCCCGACCACAACACTAGTAAAAATGAGACGCTGATTCACAGATTAAACAAGCTTAAGGGGTGCATCAATACGCAGTAAGATTACCGAGTGTGATGAACAACTTACATGTTTTCTGGAATTATACCGACCGGTGCCAAAGAGATATCAGAAAGGCTCTCGCACACCTTCGATTGCTCATGACTGATGGAAAGTAGTACATCCAACATCCCCTTGACCAGGACTGCGTTCCCGGCCATCGTTTCCACCCATGACATATCCGCAAAGCAATCCCGAAACCGAAAGATACGCTGCTCAAAGGCATCAATACGTACGTCAACGATATCACGCGCAGAGCGTTTCAACACTGAAAATACTGCAGGGAGATCATCTATGAGGGCTGCATGAGTGCCTAGTCCACCTGGTAGCATCTGGGAAATGTAATGAAACCCAACAGCTTTGAGCTTTGTTGCCAGAGCAGCCTGGCCACTGCTAAAGGCAGCGCCAATGTCATGCCTGAGAAGCTTGCAGCGGTTTCCAATGACTTGAATCGATCAAGTATTGAAACATGAAGGGCTCGAAATGGAACTCCCTCTGGTCCGAGCTGTACAGAGTCCGCCGCGGAGCGCAGGAGCCATAATGCATCATCCAGGAGATGGTAAAGGATGGCAAAGAAGTTGTAGGCAGCGGTCTGTACGTATTCAAGGACACGAGCCAAAGGGATTCGCCTAACGAAACTGAGACTGACTGCACGTTCCATGAACGCCACCAGTGTTTGCGCAAGAGAAGATTCAACCAGATTCAGCCGCGCCATTAGCTCGGGAATATTAGCGCCGGTGGGTAGGTTTTCAGAGGATGGTCCCTGGTACATATATGAGTATCGATGCAGCAGTACGATATCAGCATACGAACATTCTTTGTGCCAGTATAATCACCACAGGCCTCCAATAATCTAGCAAGCCTGTACCAAACGGTCAGTGCTCGAGAACACTTTGCAGAACAAGGGACTTGCGTTCGACGACGCATCCATCTGACGCCCGTGCCGTGACAGCCTTAAAGCAAGATGACCGTCTTTCGAAACTGCATGCCGAGAGCATGTACAAGTCGGCTTTTGCCGGGCGCTTAAGATCGACGGCAGGACCCGGCGGCATGATCGCTTTGGGCATCGTGGGAACAGTCTCCTTTTTCTCCATGTTGCGTTTTGTCCAACGTTTGCCAATCAACCGTATCACCCGTCGTTCGCTTTCTACCGGCCTCATTTCGCGCACAGTACGCGTCGAATCACTTGCAGAAGGATACAATGTCAACAGAGTCCTGGCTGCCATCAAGGCGAACCCGGCGGAATCGATAACTGTCGCTAAGGATCACCTACTCGTCCGGTTTTTCAACTGAGGACATGGCCAAGAATTGTGTCGCGTCTGGGAGTGGAACGTCGGGAGCAGTGATGAAAATGGACGATGCTCTGTCGCCCCCACTGTCTGCTGTCGATGTAGCGGCCCTTGGGAGACTGGGAATGTCTCGCTCGTTGGCGATGACGGATATACCCAACAATGTCCAGGAAAAAGATGTCCTGGAAATCCTTTCTCAGCATGGCGGTCTAGGAGTCTTGGATCTTCGATTCGCCGAAGAGGACAGCTACAGCACGTTACTTGGATATGCACGATGCGTTCCAGGCGCGTTTTATCGTTTCTACTCAAAAATTTCGTACTAATTTTGTCCGTTACAGGCCTTGGTGGATTTGAGAAGCAACGGCATTAACACCCTCCCCTTAACGAACCCCAAGGGTATCATATTTCCTGAAGTGGTTCCCAGGCGGAGGAGGCTGATCAAGGGAATGGTCAATTGTCGCGTCAAATTTTCCGGCATCATAGACCCTAAAACGATCTTGCATCTTCGCTCATGGGTAGTAGAATTCGAAAAGGATCAAATTCCTGTACTGTCTATCTCGTTGTCGAGAGAACAAGGAGTATGTTATTTCTCTTTCGCTGTCTATGCAAGTCCCTAATGTTGTGAATGATCTAGACTGCAATGCTGCAATTCGCTTCGTCTGACCTAGCACAGAGATTCTGCAACATGTGCGCGTCCCGGGTCGTGGAGTTGGGTATCGAGGTATCTGTGGCACGTCGTCAATCGGCAATTCAGCGGGGTCTCGTCACGGCGATAGCACTCGGCGCGTGTCGAACAGTTACTCTCAACTTGGACGGTGAAAAGGATCTGACCCATTCGAACGATTATCTCCACTTCTTCAAGCGAATCGGTGTTATTACTCCAGAGTCGAAGTATGTTTGTCCCTTTCTTCCTCTGTGCATCCAGATTGATGATATATACCACGTAGAGATCAGTTTACTTCCCCAGTTCATGAATTACGGGTTTCATACGAAAAATTGTCTTCTGCTTTGCGATGTATCCTCGTCTTGTCCGGTCTTGAGTTCGTGGGGAGCAAACATTCGACTCTGCCTGACTTTGAGGGAGCCAGCATCAATTTTTTGGGCGCCCATCTGAACCCGTCTCCTGTATCTCCCAGTTTATGGCAGTAATACTGGAACTATTCTCTCCCTCGGGGGTCATGTGCTGTATTAAAGCGCGCATTGATGCATTCGTAGGTGGTCATGCACTTTCGTTCATCCATAGATCTGACCTTCTCTGGCCGTTAGCCCAGCTAGAACGAGACCCCGGTCCGTAATTTCGAGGAAGGACGGGTCTCGTCCAGCAATGTCTCATGACAAATCCCCGGGACACGCTTGGTCACTGCATCCAAGTTGGAAAATATATCCTTCAATGAGATTCTGAGACGATATGCAGAGGACGATAACGGCGAGTCTTCGTTACGTAGTAGTGCCAAGTCGTAAGATGGTATGTAAACAAATTTCTTACAATATATCAAGTACTGGCGACGCATACGTTTCTGAACCCTGAAAGTGAATGCAAGTTCCGAAGGAGGTGATGATCTTCTAATCATTCATCGCCGCCTCGTCCCCGTCCCAAATAATTCCTCATCAGTCGAACAAACCAAGTACAGAATAGCAGCTTCGACCATGGCTTTGTCCCCATGGGCATTCCAACACTCAGGAAGAACTGAAAGCAATCCCACTGGCTCATCTTACGGACGAATGGTTGTCTTCACTTTCTTCCTTAAAACCAGGTGACGCCGATTGCGATCTGTTCGCTTCTGTTCCGAACTGCTGCGACGATGCTGAGTTCCCAGTACATCCGCGCGGTGCGGTCATCGATATCGGTGCTCTACCATTGGGTAAGTTAACGAGACAGAAGAAAGCAGCGTCATGCTTATTGATCCAATTCGATACAAGACCGCCAGTACTTGCTACAATGTCCAATATACGACCGCTATGTAAATTGTCCCGTTCTCCACCGTGCGACCCTGGAATACCCATGAAACTCTACGAACAAGCCTTCCCGCTGCAGCTCTGCGAGTTTCTCCAGCGTTTCCGTCGGCCTCGAGGAATATGGCGCACATAAGGACAAGGTCCTCAATCGACCATCACCACGATCTCGCGACGGACCGCATCCTCGACTGCACCAGTTCTGAACAAGGAATCGCCGTAGGAAAGAGGCATGAAACGACCAATCAATACCATCCGTCTCACTGAAGAATGAACTATCATCTCGGAGCGATAAATCTTCGACGTTCGGAGCAAGGCATGTTACGCCGTCAAAAGTCAAAGCATCGTATATATCCCTGGCTCCAACTAGGTCAACCCGAAGAGACAGCGTAGACAGCGTAGTTGCACACGCTGCTAGTATCGATGTCAGAGGTGAGAGTTGGAAAGGCGGGATCTCAAGTAGGAGAGTTTCCTAGCGGACACTGTGACTCTCGGAGAAAAACTTGGATGTCCGCGCCCACGTCATAAGTGAAGGTTTCGTCCTTTGTGTCCCTCGTCTCTTCAATCCTAAGATATTGCAAAGCTGGAAGACGAATGAACTTCAAACCCGGTATATCTGCGTACAACGACAGTCGAGAGAGCCGAGTATGCCATAACGGTCCCTTGTCTGGGATTGACGGATGAGCGAGGTCTTGCGGACACAACATCCGAAGATCCGCCTCGACAAGCTCCAAAGCGTCTTTGAAGAGCAAGAGATAATCGTCGAGGTCAAGAATGTCTCCCGCAAACCTCGTCAGTTGCCTCAGTGGCATTCTGATATAAGAAAAATCTATTCCGTAGAGATGCACGTCACGCAAGGCGTCTGCATGACGAAATGCTTCGACATGGCGATCAAGGGCATGATAGAGGCTGACTAGGACTGCCTGCTCAAGTCCATCCGAGCCTCCCATAAGCCCTGATATGTCTAAGCCCTCAATTGACAAACGGAGTGCAGTCAATTTGGGAAGATTTGCAACTGCCAGCCCGGTGAGGGCCTTAAATCCTGGAGGGCAGACGTTCAACTCTAGTGTACGCAGCCGAGAGTGATGGGGAGCGAGGCACTCGAGGATGACATCGATATTGTTGGAAGAATTGATACTTACAAATAACAAAGTCTCCTTGGAACGAGCCAGATATGTCTGGAGGAGGTGCGTGGCGAAAGGATGGTCTTGACCTCTCATCGTATCGTCGATGTATATCCGCGACCAAGTCGCTGGCGCAGACAAAACAATAGTCCGCCAAAGACGACACGAATGGCTCAAACCCCACGGCACACCATGATAGATATCACCATTGTCCAACCCTTAGTGTCCAGAATTTGTACTTTTCACGGTAGTTATGGTGCAAGCCACTTTGCAAAATTTCCAGTACCTACCGTGGGCGGTACACTTTGTACATTACCGTAGACACAGAATCTGTACAGTTTGCGAAACCATTGATGGCTTTGTCAGCATGTGTGTATCTGTTTGCCCTTCCTCGCCGCGCTTTCTGATCATCGTGTCCTACAGCGATGACAGCGGTGAAGCCTCCCCCGACGCCTACCTGTTACAGACTCCCGAGAGATTCGAGATCTAAGGCATAGATGGAATCTCAGATTCAACGTTCAGGAACAGCTCAAACGGTCCGGTCTGGCTGTAGAAACGAACCTGGTTTGCTTCTCGTTGTGGATTGTCTCGCGTGGCAGCACCGTCTCTCTCCCCCGACGACGACTATGATGACTTCTCCACCATCACAGATGACGGTGACGCCCACCCATGCCCCGCGACCCCTCCCCGCCCCTCTCCTCCATCCCAGTGACGCCTTGAACGCCACAACTACGCCATGCTCTCCGACGGCGCGTACCCCTGCATTTTGCTCATTACAATTGCATTAGATTTTTTTTATTGCTGAAATATTCCGAATGTACGTACAAGGAGTATATATTTGCTTCCATCATAAGGGTGTGATAGCTCAGTAGTTAAGTTATGCATCTTTGAAGGCAGTAAATTCTGAACGCGAGTTCAATTCTTGTCCGGTGCTTTTTTTTTGAATCCTGCCAAAAAGGCAGACTATGGCCGACAAATCTTCTGATTGTCTTCAATTCTAATAAGGCGGCTCTAAGATTCGGAATTGGGGACAAAAAAAACAATGTTGTTTGAATGGTATGTAGGTATCTGAGCATAGGGATGGATGTATCTAAGCTGTAGAGTACGTGTGTTGTATCAAAATTTTATCCCGGTGTACAAGATGTTTTCTGAGAATTCCAGTGACAGACAGGGAGCCAAAGTAGGCTTTCAGAAATTTCTGACTCACGTTATGATCAAAATCCTACCTCATTTACACGCACGCACTTGCAACGTGAACATACCCAAGTCCAGACTGAAGCGCGCAGATGGCAAACCGCATTTCATATAATACAAGTCGTCAAAACACCGAGATATTGATACACATGTACATGGAGACCATCAGAACTCCGCATCGGTTTCACTGCAAAACTTATCAAGTCGTGTCAAACAAAACGAATGCGACTCACAATTTCCTTATCGAATACAACACTTTCCAGGTACGGTGGCATGGAGGAGGGCGTCAAGCGTATTACTGACATCTGTTACCAGCGCATGCCATTGTGATGAACCATCCGAATTCTTTCTCCACCAGAAAAGACCAAATATTACCGTGACGATCCCGTTCTGACCTCCTTTGCACAGACATGCAAACAGTTTGTTGTACTTGGGTAGCAGCAGCCCCTCTATACTCTGCCTCCAGGTTGGTTGAATCGAATTCCACCACGTCACCATAGAATGACCAAATTGATCGATATCGTTGATAGAGAGAAGATCACTAAATGAGCGAACACCGTCCAACCATATAGCCAAAACCCTTGGCCGGTTTTTAGGCACCTGTAATTTTCCCTTTGATAATATGAATGAGATAGAGGTATATTTAAGGACTCGAATAATGCACCGTGTACTTTTCTTTACTCAGGATGGTCTCCAAGGAATACCACTTAACCAGCATGTTCGCCCAATCGTTGCCGAATGTGGGATCCTGCATTGAAGCAAGACTTTGAGGTTGCCAAATGGGAGTGCTCTGTTCACTGCCAACGAGAGTTTTCACTTCTCTAGGGCCAGGTGGTTTACGGTTTCGGGCCCGCCGGGGGATCACAGGTACTGATCTGTTCGAAAGGCTGCGAGGACAAACTTCTGCCGATGCTCGATGGGATTTGGTAGGCTCTCGTAGTTCGTTTGTCGTTGCAAGGTCCGATATCGTCTCGATCTCTGACATTACCACATCCTCGGATAGCATGGTGGCGGAGGGAAAGGAGGATGGCACAACGGAGGAAGTAGATGATGACAAAGGAAATGCCGTGGAAGACATACTAGATTCTGTTTGTGGTGAATAGTAGTTCTGATTGGGCAAGGAAGGGCCAGGTGAAATATAGTCATAACTGTTCCAGGAGAAGGAACACGACCAAATGTCATTGCTACTCGACGGTGCTGGTATGTTAGGTTGAAAGTCATCAGTAATGGGGAACAAGTTGCCTTGTGGAAGCTGAAGGAGGGCGGTATTGTCATATACCGGGCTTTGTTGGGGGGATTGAAAGAATAGGGCGCCGTTTTGGAACCTATTTTGAGAGGATTGATAGTGCATGGAATTGGGGCTAGGCATAGATAACTGGCCGCTATTCCAGGCGGCAAGGAGCAAGTCTATGTCCATATCAGAACCTGATGGAAAGGGAAAGTCTGGGGGTTGATTCGGCGAGAGAAGGGGAAGGGGCTCGTCTGCAAATGATTTTCCCTGAAGAGGCTCATTAGGAAGGGGCTCATCAGGCAAGGGCTTGTCCACAGTATCCGAAGACGATTTTCCCTGAGGGGGCTCGTCAGGCAGGGGTTCGTTCACAGGAGGCAAGTTGAAGTTTGAATTGTCATTGCCTGCCACTTTTGGAACATCACGTGTTACAACATCAACATCCATGGATGATGATGATGCAATGGACTCCTCTGGCTCCTGTTGCTGCGCTTTCACTCCTATATACACTCGCGATCAGAACTCGGAAACAGTGGAATCGAAGAATTACAACGTACGTTCCACATTTTGCATATGAGCAAGCAGAGGACCGCCATAGTATGCATCAGCTTTGCGTTTGTCCCCTGCCAAACCTCCCAGTACCAGACCTATGGCCACGCTTCTGTCGAAACTTTTAAAGAAATTTTCACCAGATGCAAGATCCGTCCCATATTCCCAGCTGTGCTATAGTCAGGCCTGAATCTTGTCAACTATACTGTGGACTCACCTGCAGCTTTGCAGATGTCCACTACGTGGTTCAATTCCAGCACCAATAACGAGGAATGCCCAACCTGTTAGGGCCTCATACAGCCTGAACATATTATCAAATTCTACCCCCAAAGATTCAATCGCCCTATACCGCAGTAAGAATTATATCATCAACATGAATACAATAACTTACTGTTGTTTCTGCACAGCAGATAAATTAATCTCATTGTAGCGATGAGCTTTGACTGCCACAAACTGCTTCTTCTGTTCCGACTGTATGATTATGATCTCATCTCTGACCTCTGGTGTCACCTTCTTCCACTCCGCTCTTGTCATCTGAGAGATAAGGCCGATATTATTGGCAGACTTTCCCATCCTTGCTGCTTCAGCTACGGCTTTTTCATGGATTTCTGAGGCGTAGAGCTCATGCAAGTAGACGTGCTGTGCCTGGGGAGCGTGTTTCTTCTCAACTCCTGTTTTCAGTACAGATTTGAGGCCCTTGCCACGAATCATCTGCCTTTCGTTGTTGGGAAACCACTGTTTCACTCGCTAATATACGGCGCTTAGAACGCAATGGAATGGAGACTGTTGGAAACTCACCACACGCCGACGTTCTAGTATCTCACCAAATTGATCCCTCATCTCCGGCGTAAGATTGACCAGTTCACACCTGTCGAGAGCTAAACCTGGGCCAAGATCGAGAAACCCTTTATCCATTCTTGGAAAAGGCGCACCGTTGGGAGAATCTATGATGCCGACAAGTTCAAGAGCTACTTTTCTGGTGCTTCCCTTATGGTCTATGAATATTAAACACCACACTGGCCAGCAGTGCATAAAGAGGTTCCCGACCATTACAAAGAACTTATGTGCCTCTCCTGCCGTCGAAGCTTCCCCATGAGCCGTTCGATGATGGCAGAGAAATTGGGTCATAGGCCAGGCAGTCCACCTACTGGCTAGATTTTTTTTGTCTGGGCCTGGTTTTTCGTCATCCCAAGCTCCATGCCCCACATCGTTTTTCCATACGGGGTTCCGGAAAGAAAATTCTTCCCCTACGACAGGAGATCTTCAGCTTTCATTCTCAAACGAAGGCAATATTCACGTACCACCACCATAGTACAGGTCATCAGCAAGATCGCGATGGGCTTTCGCATCCCATTTTTGTACTAGAGGGTCGGAAGGGTTGGAAACTCAAGCGTATCGCATGCCTTTCGGCTTGGGGTTCTTCATTTGTCTTGCCATTGTATGGAATCTGTATCATTAACATCAGTTTTGTTCCCAGAGTTATCGCTTTCACATATGGTGAGTCAATTTTGGCCTGATGAGACTTGGTCTGATGGTGGGAGTAGGTTTCGAAGTAAAAAAATACAGGCGCATAATTCCATTTTGCGTAATCAGTGCAAACAACGCGAACGTCGGCCGCACGGCGACCCAAGTGTCAACGACACGTACAGAGTGTCAAGAATACGACAATGTACAAAGTTGCAACATACAACAATGTACAAAGTTGCAAAAACACGATAATGTACAAAGTCATGTACGAGCTGTCAACGCGAATTACAAAACGGCTTTCTCAACTTTGTAAAGTCCCCTTCCCTTGGTCATATAAAAGCTCTGAAACTAACCCAACATTACTCACCCAGTTCTTCTCCTTCGAATCACCCACCAACACTCAACAAAACAATGAATCAATTCTCTCTCGAGCAACTCGCTGCAGCTCTCTCGGCGCTCGGCATCTCCGTTCCGATTAGGGATGGTAAGTTCGTCTAGCCCCACGCCGGTTCCATTGCTGACTTTCTGTACAGTTGCTGGTGGGCCTGCTTCTACAGATACAGCGGCAGGCCCACTGCTTACCTTTCACTGCAGCCAATGCGCTTTCCCAAACGCTGTCTCTTTCTCAGCAGTCCCAATGATGATGGGAATCCCGCTTCCAAGCTCAACGTCTGGAGGCCACCCAGTCCCATGTGCCTCTGACCGAGTGCCCAGTGCTCCTACCATGACCGCACCTTTACCTTACACTTGTACTCAGGCTGCAGTTTCTGCATCGGCAGCACATTTGTCCCATGCTCCTGCTCCCATCGCCCATGCTCCTGTCGCTCCTGTTACCGTCGCTCCTGCTACTGTCACTCCTGCTCCCGCCGTCCATGCTCCCATCGCTCCTGCTCCCATCATCCATGCTCCCGTCGCTGTCGCTCCTGCTCCCGTCGTCCATACTCCCATCACTCCTGCTCCTGGTCCGTCTCAGTCAGCGTCTGTAGCTGTCACGGTGGGTCCTGATGGGCCATGGTATGTAGTTTCGAAGGGCCGTTCCATTGGTATATATCGCGGCTGGTACGTTGCTTCTTCCTCAATATCGAGCCTCTATTGACCTTCTTGCAGGCAAAACGTGAGTAGTTTGGTGACCGGAGTCAGACGTGCTTGCTTCTTTCGCTGTGGTACTCATGCTGCAGCCCAGGCTGCATTTGATGAGGCACTTGCCGCAGGTGCTGTGGAAATTCTCTGATTTCACATCGTCGTCCATTCTCAATATTTCTTGGTCTTTTACTGTTGTATTCCTCATGTCAATCATTATCGGGAGTAGTGCTTATTTCCTTACATACCACTGATTCATACATACAACACGGTGTCCACTCGTTTACCTATCTCTTTTCAATCTTGTCGATCCACATGCTCATTAAAGATCTGCTCATTTACAGTCATCACCCGGTCCATTGTACACCACTATTCCTTTATACATTTGAATATAGCTTCTCTTACTGCTGTGTTATGGTTCCAATTTTATTTTTATCTTATAGAGTACAAGATAGGCCATCATATCACCAACAAAAATGAAGTCAAGGAGGCTTGTATCGGTCAGGAAAAAATCAATAGTGACTGATATGAATTTCGGAAAAACACAAATACAGGATTAGACCAGGGTGAGGGTACTGGGTTGCATAAATTTGTATCTGAGATTGTTTTACTAGCTATAAGGACAGATTTCTTCTGCGAAACCATGGGCCAGAGACCACTCGTTGTGGTGCTATAGACAAAACGAGCCAGAACCGCTCTTCAGAGCCGTGAGAAATTAATCCAAATCGGGAAACAGTAGCCCAAATTTGGCACACGGAAACCGGTGTACAGAGGTCCCAGTAACCGGTAAATTTGGACTTTTGTTGAAAAAATTCACCACACTATCAAATCACTATGGAATCACCCAAAACTCATAATGTATACTCTTAAACATATCATTGACATCATGGCATACTTTTCTGGATGAAAGGTGGATGAGGGAGGCTTTGAAATCCACCGGAAATTTGCCTGTACAACGGACTGGGTGATGACTGTACTGTTTTATTTATTGTCATCTGTATGTGCTTGATATGAATATAGCAGTTGGCTAAAAAAAAATCCCCTTGTGTGATCACTAGTTTTTGACGCATGTCTATGAGTCTGGAAGGGAAAATATATCTAACTTTTATTTTATTTGCAGCGGCTTTATGAGATACTTGTGCACTTTGTGGTCTTCAGTCGATGTGCGGCATGTTATCAGAGTTTAAAAATGGTTCCCACCCTGCGATGTGCTATCATGCACCTTAGACTCAGAGGCTATGTCCCAGTTTGTACCTAGGTCATATGCATGGGCTGGCCAATCATACATCCCTATATCCGGATTTCCTATTTGACATGCCTTCGCACATAATCATCAACGAGGCATGGTGGGAGCATATGCAACCCTTAAGATATCGCCACTATGAAGAGAATGGTCTATGTCACGCTCTCAAATTTACCACCTCGCAAAATGAAGGACACAGGACACTGTGAGGCATCCCAGTGGACAATTGCCCACTAATTTCACGCTCTTAGCGATGAGAAACAAAATACCATTGACGACGTCAAGTCGTGAACATCCGATATACCATATTGCATCACTATGGCAGTAGTATAGTCGCACTCACAAAAGAATGAATAAATGCATCTTACTTAAAGTACCTGAATCCCGCCAGGAGAGTGCCTCGTCTTGAGCTACCTTCTACGGGTGAGGATGGTCTTCATTTGATTTGAAGAAGTCAGGAAGGCGTCCAGTCGTTGATAAAACGGATAGTCACATGGATGTGTTCAGAGTTCAATGGAATGGGATGGCGCAGCTGGATGGCAAGCGGACCCAAAAAGGAAAACTGTTCTTGACACAAATGTGTCACGCGTATGTAAGGTGTTAGCGTGAGTTCGAGCTCGGACTCACGGTCACGATCTTGTGATGTGACCCACACCTAGTATGTCACACTCATCATCCAATCAGAGAGTTCGCGAGGCTCGATCGGCTGCCTCCCGCAATTTTATGGTTCCCAGAGCTATGTGGTGGGCGCACAGTTGATAGACCTTTCTGAACTGCTGCTGACGTTAGAGAACAGGTTGCTACTGAGCCTGAGGCCATTGAGTCGGCCAGAGGTATATATGTGCCACCAGAGCACCAAGTCTTCATGTTGGTCCCCGATTCTTTTCGACTTTTGGCAGATGAAATGATGGAGCTCGGTTCACTGGATGTGGTTCAGGAGCGCGTTTGGGAGCTTTACCTCGAGCTCATCCAGATGTTTCACGCACGAGGCATTGTAGGAGATCCTGAATGGACAGAGTTTGTCAACATGGCTCCAGAACAGAAGGACCGTCCAGATGAGGAGGAAGACATACCTGATGAGCCTATCCCGGCTGAACAGCCACTTCAATGGAACGAGCATATCCAGTATTATGGTGGAGTGAATGGGGGACTAGGGCAGCGTAAGTGTGTGTCAATCTCCATGCAAATTGTTCTCACCTTTTCTGTGATTAGCTGAATGGCAGGATGACGAATGGCAAGCCGAGCCTGACGAACCGGACTTACCTGATGGTGAGGACCTGGACAATGACAAGTTTTGGAGAGCGGAAGGCTGGGCCGACGAGGTCGAACAAGAGTATGAGGATGAGGAAGACGATCATAGCGCACCAACCACTTTTTTTGTACCACTGGATGAATTTGACTTGCAAATGTAAATTAAAGCAAAAAATTAATTACATGCTGATATTCGCACCATACATTATTTCATCCCGAACATATTATCCATAGATTGGCCTCATTACTTCCGTGACCACTCCTCAAACTGTTTGCGCAGCATCCGCTTCAATGTATCATTCAAGTGTCTGCCTGCTGAGGTCTCAGGAACCAGCACCAGGTGAGTAGCCGGTAAGGTAAGTTCCATCCCTGTGTTCTCATCCACCTGCCCCGCCACCATGTTCACAACGACGACATTCCACCAAAGTTCCATTCCAGGCGACCTCACCTCATAGTCCAAGCCGCGAACATAACGCCCAACATATTCACCTTTGGTGACCATCCAGAGATCGTAATCTCTTTGATGAGGGTGACGGATTTTCATCCTCATCACATCCACCACCACAGGCTGTTTGTAGACGATCCTCACCAAGGCGACCTGATCTCCAAGGGTCATCGCTTTGACCACAACATCTTTCTTGGTTTCAGGCAGAGTTACACGCATCTCCTTGTTTCTGAGCTGCAGATGCTCCCACCAGTAAGAGGCCCACAGAGGCGATTGGGAAGGCGGCTGAGGTGGGGTAACTGGGCATGGCTGCATGTCTTCCTCACCCATGGAATGCTCGACTGGTGGATGCTGTACTTCCTCATGCATGAAGCATTCGGAGAGTCGGAAGGAGTTCTGGTACCGACTCAAAGGTTGAAAGATCAACAACAGCTCCCCAGTGCTGACGATCATGAGTAAACATACCACGAATTAGGAAAATCAACCTACTGTAGCTCCCAAATGTCCTCATAAGCAAACCATTCTGCACTTCGAGGATTTGCACCAGAGTACCGATTGAGCTCCACGAGAATACTAAGACCGCTGGTTAATCGAGGTGTTGGCCGCCAACTGGGGACCCCTGGTCGTGTGTTTCGAACAGGGACGTGCCTGACATCCCTAACTGTTCCCTTGTACGCGCGAAAACGGTGGTGAGGCTTGCCGATGCGAACTTCCACACCCAGCCAGGGAACGACGACTCTTGTTTGTCGTGTGGGATCAGTCGCATTGTCTGCCCTACTATGAGGGGGTTGTGTGACCACCACACAGTTGCAATGGCTATAGAACAACTGTAAACCGATTAGTACAGTCAAGCAGAGCGGAAAACCCACAGCAAACCTTCATGCCTGAAGACTCACAGTCGCGCTGACTGTCCAACCCACCGTTGCGATGTAGGAAAGTCAGATTTTGACTGCTGACTTGGTCAACCCATCCACCCAGTGATGGCTCCCCTACGGTCTCCACATAGTCACCAACCTGCACATCCTTCCAGACATCCCTCCACAAAATAGTCCTGGTTCCACTTCCGTCCTCTGCTGCAACCTCCAATCCTTTCACTCCCACTCCTTCCACCATACCACACGATTTCCCATCATGCATCAGGACCACCAGTCCTGTTTCAAACACCCATTCTTGTACTGGAGGGAAGACATCACATTCCCAAACCAATGGATGACCACTTTCCAAAAACATTTTCGCGTTATTCCAAGTCAAAGGCTCCACGAGCCTGAGTGCATGCACGTGCGCTACTTCTAATACATATAGTCCCTGATCGTAGTGGTGATCCTGTATAACTGAGGGGGTGTTCGGAGTGGCGGAGATGGCCCAGAGCGCGGGTTCAGGATGATGGCCATGACGTTTCCATTTGTGGGATGTGCAATTTGCAGCATGGGGGACTACCAGCACCTTGTAACCCCAGGCGAGGGCTTCCAAGACCAGTCCTATGTCCCCCCGATATTGTCCGCTGCGGACGCGAAGCCAATCACCTCTTCCCAAGCCCATTGCTCGACAGTCCTCACGCGGACGGGTCCACCAATCCACAGGATCAACAGATTCCAACAAAGGTCTCCCTCAATGCAGAGCAACCCCAGGTGCACGCAAGAGGTAACTCTCCAAGTCATCCGAGATAGGACCATCCACACTAGCTCGTCGCAACCTGGATTCAAAATATACCCATCCTCGCAACCACGGAATGACTACAGGTCGGTGGAGACACTTGGGTTCGCTCTGGACAGAGGATGACAGTCGATCCTCCATGCCTGCCTGCCCAAGGAAAAGTCAACATCAGGAAGGATCACCTAGGTGGGCATCGCTCACTCGACAACGAACATGATGCAACAGCATGACCGTCTGTGCCTCGCGAGGGGTGGTTGCCTGAGCTTGCGAGCAGCGATCCCGAACTTCTTCCAGCCACCTCTCAAAAGTCTCCCTCGCCTCTTCGGCCTGACTAGCGCTTGGGTTGGTGGTTGTTTGATATGGTAGTTCGGGTTCACCAGCTGAGGCAATCTGAGTTGAGGAAGGTTGATGAAGGACGTTGAGCTCACCAGTGTACGAGTCGTAGTCCTCCTCGTCCAATTCTTCTTCCTCCTCACTCGCTTCGTCGTCTATGAATGGGTTCTGTGCAAACAGCATCAGGAAGGGACTGGATAATTCGCAGCCGTACTTATGCCAGACATTGAGGAAATATTTATCAACTTAATGTCGAATTTATGATGGGATGGCCATCTGTACAATCAATCTGTTCTATTGAAATGGTGGTTCGCTGGGAAGTCGCAAAAGTGTGAGAATGATGACACATTGCTTGCCTAGTACACAGCCAATGTTGGACACTCAGCTGGACTGTGCCAAGTGTCCAACATTGGTCATCTATGTCACTGTTTGCCGATCAAACTTCCCATGCCTTGCCTTTTTTTTCAAACCATCATCATGGCCCAGGACATGTCCATTAGCTACGCGCAAAGTGAGTTTTAGTTCAGGCCATAAGGCCTTTTATTTTTTTTTGCTCTTCTCTCCTCTGTCACAAATATACTTGTGTGAACCTTTGTGTAAGGAAGAAAAGGCACATCAACTCGTATCACGGGTGGCACCGTGCTGCCGGCACCATTCAGCACCATTCCATGGGACCGTGTCAGTTTAGTCGAACTGACGGTCATGCTTATGTAAGGCGTTAGCATGAGTTCGAGCTTGGACTCATGGTCACACCTTACATAAAGTGTTAGCGTGAGCTCGCTCATGGCTGGGTCTCACTGTGCATGTGCCGCCTGTGCGCATCCACAACGCAAGGAATTGGCAATTGCTTTGTGTTCAAGGTGAGGTTGAGAATGCGTGCTGACCGCCGAAATACAGAAATGTGGGACACCGCCCAACGCAGTATACTCTGTCAGGATTTGCACCTGGAGTGTGCTGATGTTTTGGAGCAGCGCCAGCCAGATATATGGTGTGCGGCACGTAGACAATGAGTGCGAGTGGGTGCAGACACGTGGTTGGATTATGCGGGGAGTTTTGCAGATGTGAGTGACTCTGTGGTCTGTGGTACCTCCTAGCTGACGGTCCCATAGGTCTTGTGCTGCGAGTTACACACTTATAGCGAGAAAATACTCCAAGGCGAACTTAAACCTCTGAGAGGGAACATTGATCGTCTGGTAGGCGGGAATGCCACCACACAAATAACAGATTTTTTGCTCGCCGTCAAGACCGTTGATCGTTTCGCAGCCACCAACCGATCCACGCTACTACAGGTTCCCTCCTTCCCATGCAAACTAACATTGGATAAAAGGACTGCAGAGGTGCGCCCTTTTTAAGGAAGGAAGTAGAAATCACTGACATCTATTGGGCCACAGTACATGGGGCACCTTAATAAGTGGCCGACCCAATTGCGGACACTCAAACGCACGTTTGATGAGCATATGCGCACAGTCTATAATGGGACCCACCTTGTCCAGGCGCCAATTCATCAGGACCTTTCACATCTGGGCCTTGAGGGCAGAGATGTTATGCTCCTGATGGAATATCAAACACATGCTCTGCAGTCGCATTGGATGAGTGTGGCTTCTCTGGTGGATGGTTTGGCCATATTCCTTCAAAGCCTGCTCCTGGTAAGTGTATGTGCTGTCAATGGAGTGCACAACTGATCGTCAGCATAACCTTTCCTAGCATAAAGGTGCCATGTCAGACACATATGTCTCAAGGCTGTATCAGTAAGGTCCACTCTACTAGATCTCACATAATCCTCAAAGGCTTTTCAGAGTGATGCAACAAAACGGGCTAGGGAACTCAGTGTCAGCCATGTTGGGGGCAGGTCGCTTGAAACATTGGCTGACGGACTGGAAGGCTGCGTTCGGTGCAGCTATGTTCATCTCGCCTCTCATTATATTTTGTGGTGAGGGTCTGGGGCAGGTCTGCGCTCTCACAGGTGCCATTAAGGTGTGTTTGTATGACCTACGATGTTTGTGGCTTCTGACTCACATGTTCACAGGCGGGCTCGAGGGTTGAGGCTCTGGGCAAGCCATTGACAGTCCGGTTAGTTGAGCGCGAGGCATGGAAATGTATCATTGGTGTGGCAGCAGGAATGTGGAATTCGGAAGTCGGGCTCGCACAATTCCTGGACGGGATATCCAATACCATCAATTCTCTGCAAGCACGTACCAACGAGGATTTCTTCCACGACGCTCTGGACGATGCGCAATGGTATAAGTTAGAGCTGGAATACAATGTTTCGGAGTCTAACGGGCAATGGTTCGAGGAAAGCCTCCCGGCATGGAGGCAGGGATGTACCATCAAGGCACAAGATGGCCTGTACATGGAAAAGCATCGGTGTAGTCGATCGGTGGACAGTGTGGATCGGTGTTCGTGGACTCAGCTTTTTGTTCCCCCCATGGTGGAAACGGAAGACGACTCAGTGGAAGAAGAATATGTCACCATGGAAGAGGAGAGTCGCCAAGCACGCAGAGCCGCCCAACGAGCCAGCTGGCGACGTGGGAGGCATGCTAGCGTCCTCTTTCCGCTGTGGAAAGAAGAGACACAGGTTCCGCGCTGTGCAGTGGACGATCTCAAGACGTTCTAACCTGAAATGCCTGTGCTGCACACTCCCCTGCCGGAGTTCAGTCTTATGGACGCAGATGACGAGGACGAAGATGACAAACAGGAAAATGAGCAAGACGGGGAACACGAGCTCGATTTGGGAGACACTCTGACACCAAATGAAATGCTAACGCTTGACCTCGAGCTGCCCGGGGGGACATCCTCACACTTTGCTTTGGGAGATGGATTGAGTCCAAATGACATGGGGATGGGGATGGATATTGATCCGCTCATGGTGGCAGACTTAGGGGAGGAGAAGCATGTCAATCAGGAAGTTGAAGAGGCGGAGACAGACAATGACTCATCATCATTCGTATTGAAGCTGTCTCGGGCCAAGCGTGAGCATCATATGGAGCTGTTGCGTAGGGACACTACTTTGGAAAATGAGTGGCGTCTGAGGCTGTTGCAGACACGGGCCTGGTTAGACAGTGACACCTCAACATGTCCTGCGAAGCGAGCACAAAATGAGAGTAGCATGGGGCCTGCCCGAAAAGCTACTAAAATAGACCCAACATGCTTCGAACGCTCTCAGGAAGCTCTGGTGTTTCCTGATTGCTACCTCCCCTCGATCGATAGGGTCACTACCTTGAAAGTTTATGGTTTGCAAAGCACGGTGAGTCATGATTAGGTGGTGGTACAAGTAAAGATCCTGAGGGCGCTCATTGTTTAGTTTGAGGATGACAAGAAAACGGTAGCTGGATACCTGGCCTGCGTTGCCGCAGGAGCACAACACATGAACAGTTCTGACCCAGACAACTGTTATGCCACCCCTATGGTGGCCAAAGTGAGTGTAGAAGAACTGATGTCGAGTGCAGGAAGACTGCAGACCCTGCTTCGAAATCAACATGTCTATGTGACCGGTGTGTGCCCAAACTCCAAATGGAATTGGGACTTGGAGGCCATGAAGAAGATCGGAAATGTCGACGTGAATCAGGAGGTTCATGGTAGGTTCTGATAAGAGCCTGCTCGACCCTTTGCAGTCTCTGATTTTGGCTTTCCAGACCACTCAAAGAGGAATAGGGCAGACAGAAAAATACACGTTCTATGTTCCCTGCGAACTGTTCTTCTGCAAGGTAACTTGAATAGTAAAGGATTGGTTTTGAATGCACTATTCTTGCCCATGCCAGAGAAACCACTGGAGGAGCCACGGTGTATCGAGTAAGCAACGAATTAAGACCTTGTTGTCCTTTGGACTGATTTTCCAAACCTGAACAGGGAGGCAATGAGTCAATCGACTGCGTTCAACCAGACCCGAGAGATGCCCTCCGATATTTTCGAGGTTCATTACTCCAAGTACGCCACAACCTTCACGTTGGCATCGACGGCGGCAATGTTTAGCTATATTCACGTGGATTCAATGGGGGTGGGGACAGCTGTGCGGGTGTTGATGGGGAAAAAGATCTGGTTCTTGTTTTGCAGATGTGGCACTGTAGTGCCGAACGGGCATATTGAAGAGTTCTTTAACGACTGGAAGCCTGGTTTCATACCTGACTCTGACGCATGGGATGCGGAAATGTTGATTTTGGAGCCTGGCACTCTGCTGTGAGTGTGCACACCTGGCCGGAATTGACCTGACTTGATTTGCATTTAGTTTCATGTGGCCCAACACCCATCACGTGGTCATTACACTTGAAAATTGTATCGTGTCAGGCCAGCACTTTTATGTCTCCAGTTGCATCGAGGACACTGTGGTTGGGTTTGTCCACACTCACATGTGGGACTTCTTTATCACCAATGTGCTCCACTATGAGTTGCGCCCCTTGCTGCTGCGAATGATGTGTTATTTTGCCCAGGTGATATGTGGTCCAGGCGGGCGTCAGGGTAGGTTGCTTTGTTGCTTACTTGGGAGGTGTAAGCTCATATATATGGTTAGCATCCGACATTCATTGCCTGGATATCAGTACACGTTGTGGTCTATTGGATGTGGTCGCACTGGGTAATTTTTGCGTGTTTGCTACAGTCTTGAATGGTCAGAACGAGGAGCAGTACAAAGAAGGTGTGCTCCTGGCCATGAACTGCTACAAGGACATCATACAGGTCGCTAGCCATGACTTCGTTCTTTACCTGCCAAAAGGGGAACAGAAGGTTACTCCGTTTCAGTTGGCACAGGCATCTGCAAAACACTTTGCAGCTGCGTTGATCATCTATCTCAAGAGGGTTGCCGACATGCAGCATGAATCAGCTGAGGTGGTTGATGATCCTTTAGATCTCGAGTGTTTCCAGAGAGGTGCATTGGCCGTGCTGAAGGAACTGTTTGATGTTGGCTTGCCACAGGAAGAAATCGAGTTGTTAGCGACTAAACCTGGCCTCCATCTGCTTTGGAGATTCCCATTCATTGTGCAGCTTAAAAGTGAAGGTACGGTCATTTAGCATATGTTGCGGCAGCATACTGATGGACTGTCTCTTCCAGCCTTTAATCAACAGCTGTGGGACGCACAATGGGAGGCCATGCGCCAAGAGGCTGATTTGGGGGACTCAACCTCCTCAGAAGGGAGTTCAGGGAACAAGGCGCACACAGTCAGAGTAAGGGAGGACTTGACAGCGAAGTGGAGACGTAGGTGGCGATCAGAATTCGTGTTAGGTAGGAAACAGAGAGAATCCACATGGCCGCTAGGACTGATGTGTTCATAGGAAACTGCGGTGTAGCCATTGGCGAGGATGACAAGGTGTGCTCTTAGTTGACCGACTGACGCCTTTAGTTGACCCTGTGTCTGGCAGTGCGTGAGATATACCAACACGAAAGACAATGGTGAAGGGTGAAGGATGGATGAAGAGTATTTATTAATGCGGAGTGACCTCGAGAGCGTGGCTGGTACTATCTCTGTGCCTTCCAGTGTCCTGCATTGTCTGCTGAAGAGAATGATTGCGGAGCACAATGCCAGTCATGAGGTTGGGTGGTTCATGTGGTCTTGCCAAGATGGCTCCAAGGTTGAGGTACGGTACACTTCCATCCTTCGCTTTCCGCTTTGTGATCAGTGACTGACATGTATGTAGGAGAAGGTAACTAAGACGGGCTGTCGGCATGGAGTGTTGCTGTGGGAACTGAATGCGGATCATTGGATTCTGATTGAAATAGACCTAGATGAGAAGGAGTTCGTGATATGGAATAGCCTGCATGCTCAGGATAGCGTCGAGACGTACGCAAACATCACCTTGGTAAGTCCTGTATTGGAAGGCGTTCATGTATACTAAGTCTCAGCTCAGGGTCTCAGTGACATATTCGAGGGCCTTTCAGAAAAGGGCAAGGACCAGTGGACCACGCACGTTGATGATACGGTGAGTCACAGTATTCTTCTGGGCAGAGCATGGTAGAGCTGAGATACTTTGAACTAGTCACCTAAGACCTCACGTGTCGAGGACAGTGGGGTATACTCATGCATGTACGCTTGGATGACCATGTCCCACGGAGGCTTCGAACATCCTCAGGCTGATATGTGGACCTTTGATTCGATTGGAAGTGCACTGAGAGCAGAATTCTTGGACTACCTATCACATAAGTATATAGAAAGTATTCAAGTGAACTAATAGGGCGACTAATATATAGTATGTTTGCGTGATAATTATTATGGAGACTTTCCATGAAAGATTACATTAAGTATTCAAGGTACGAGAAAAAAAAAACTGGTAGGACGCTCAAGTTATATTTGTATGAGAAAGGCTGACTTGCATGTTTTTTTTATAGGTTAGTCTGTGCCTTTAGAGTTGGCGGATTTAAGACTGGCCTCCCTCGTGGGGGACCACCTACCCAAAAACAAAAAAACAAAAAAAAAAACAAAAAGGTGAAAAAAAGTCCAGTGTCGCTGCCAAGATGCCGGCCTGTCAAGGTGCCGGTGAGCTGAGATGCCGGTTGCTGAGGTGCCGCAATGAACTCAATCCAATGACGTCGCCGGTGATCAAACATGATCGGTGGCAGTGCTTGGTGCTCGCCGGTCCCTGGCGCCAATGCGGGAAGGATACGAGACTTAACGCTCATCGTCTCCACTTCCTCCTGTGCATACTGGGACCAGCTCCCTGGCAAAATCAACCATTTTCACGTTGCTGTGGGCGTTGGCAGGCTCGGCAACGCTATCAGCAAGCTCGGCACGTCGTTTTGGATCAGCAGGGAGGTTTGGAGACGAGTTAGAGGTGTTTTTGCATGATTGTCGAGGTTGGGAGCACATTCCGACCGTTCTGGCCGGTTGTGTCATCAGAGACGTCGTCTGGGGCATCAATGCTTCGCCTCTGGATGCAGGGGAAGTCCAGTACACACCCCAACACGCGATATTGGCTACCCTTGCCGCTGAATCCTGCGGATTGTGACCGACTGAGGGCAGGGATCATTTGCAGGGTGTCGGCAAACCACTTCCGTTCAACTTGGCGTGAACTGTGCATATTTTTTCATGCGTTGCCATGCATTCTTCATGATCCATCCGTTCACTAGGGGTGGACATAGGACAATGCTCCCACGATCGTTCGTAGAGGATATCGAGTCTATCCAGGTATGTTTTTTTTAGCGTTGTCGGATACTGACTCTATGTTACAGTTATCTAGGATATTGAATGGCGACTGCCTCACTTATTTTTGGCGCGGAGATCCTAATTTCACAGGAATATGTCGCGTCCATTGTATAGTCAAGTCTGGTGTCACGTGCAGCGTGGTGGGACGGCAGTGAATTATAGGTGCGAGAGTAGGGCATTATTATCAGCATTGCGGCGGCGCAAGAGAGAGATTCGGGCTAGGTTGAAGGGAAGATGGGTTCACTGGGTAGTACAGTGAGTATCACCCTCCATAAATTGACGAGATACGACTGGTTTGTTAGATGGCGGGAGCACTCCCATACCTTCCACACTTCCACGCACAAGATGGCAAAAGCATTCAACGCATGCACTGGGGAGCAGGCCCTATGCCTTCACTATGACGCATTTTCCGTTCTAGATGAACTCTTTGACAATCAGAGGGATATGGGTAGAGTGAACGATGGCATTGACGACCGGGTCTTTTTCCGTGCACAAAACCATGTTCAGTGTGGGGTATGGTGGTACTGAACTGGTGTATTTCTGTGTATAGGGTCATACCTTACATTGTATATATTTCTGATAGAATATTTCTTGGTGCGTATAATTAAATATGTTTTTGGTTGTATATAAAACAATTTGTTTATGATTTGCTCGACAATATTAATTACTATCTGATCGATATGATATAGCTGTCAGATATATCCCATCATTGCTCATTTCAAACCCACTGGTTTTCCAGGGGTACTCAGGAACGGACGCAGCCATATAAGGCAGGTACATAGCACAACCGTTAGACTTTCCACATTAGCGCAACACGAAGTTGCCCGAGTTTCACCTTCAGTGCTGAGAAGTTCTGTTAAAAAAATTCTGCCCCTTTCATTTAAAAGCTGATGCCGCTGTTCATAGCCCATAAAAGGCTTATCTCTCCATTAAGTGTTTCTTTCTCTTTATCCCGCTTTCTCCTCCGACTTAGATTCCTCCTCGTTTACTTTTCTATGCAGCAAAGACACCCATGATGACACCTGGCAGCATACATTCATACCAGCCTTGTCGGTAATGGCAGGATCGCCAAAGCAGCTTTGAAGCAGCTATCATCAGCCAACATAGATGCATCTGGGCCACGTCGGCGGGATACAATGTGAATAAACTCTCATCACGTATACCTTGATCCTGCGCTCATCATGTAGTTCCCCGCAGTTCTCGATGGAGAGAAACAGAATGCTGTCACCAAGGGTTTCATGGACCTTGCGAACATCCAAGGATCAGATGTCTGTGTTATTGTGCGAAAGTTCTTACCCTCCAGGCGAACGTAGTATGTATGGGAAGAAGGTGGTACGTGGACCTTGCTCCTGCAATGGGCCGGGATGCTGATTGACATCTATCTGTCTCCTCGTTAGGCTGCATGTATCACCCAAACATACAGTTGTGTACTTACCAATGCCACACACATTAACTACGCGAGCAAAACATCTGGTCTTGTGAGTCATGAATATTATGCCACTCTGTACATTCTTGTATTGGCAAGCTTCCTTTATGTCACTTTGTACATGCTGACTTTGTAAAGTCTCGTACTGTACAGGTACCAATTCCATCCGCTGTATCTTGGAGGTCAATGGTATGAGGAGATATTCTACCATGTATGCTATAGTCACCGCAAAACCACTTTGAAAATATGAATTGTTATAGAAGTCGGCACTGGTCCTCTTCTCCCCTCGCTAGGCGCATACAGCAACTAAGGCTTTCTATCTATCAGACTCATCATTCCCTGGGTCGTACGCCTCAGCAACCCCATCCCTCCACTGCAGAATGCGATCAGTGGTAGCATGCTGAATACTGTCACTCTGAGGATCTTCCCTCTCGCTATGAACTGAACTGTTCATCTCTAGGACATCTGCGGGGCAAGAGGTATTGGAGTCATGTTTGGTGTCCCAGTGGTCAGTGCTATAGTGAGCAGTAAGCTTGGCAATCCTCCCTCCACGCACATCCATCCACTGTTCTAATACCTGCCTTCGCCATTAGTTCCTCTAAACAACCTGGGCTGGAAGATACATACCTCTTGCAACAAGCGAATGCTCTCTTCGTAGCGAGCCTGCGAAGTAAAACGTCGACCGAGCACCATGCAGGGATATTCTTTGGTGTAGATTTCTATGAACTCTTGCCACCACGACTCGGAACGACCATCATGTATTGCATCGAAATAAGTCAAACGGTATCGCTCGAGCAGCTGTTGTTTGGGAAGGTCAAGGTGCGTACGATGATACTACAATCGATGAGCAGGTTCTCATGTTATGGGATGAAGAAGCCCACCGCCGTGCCATGGTCTATTAGGTCATGCATTGACTCTAACATACAAGTCAGTAGAAATATCGGAAAAGCGAGAAGTGGTTCACACCAAATAGAAGGCAAAGGGTAGTGAGAAGGTGTATTTTACCAGGAATGCAGGCCTTTATATATGCGATTTCCATGGGAATTTTCTCAACTGGAATGGCAGGAGAGAGCGAAGTTACGGTGAGACAGCTAGCAATAATGAATTCACTACCGTGAAAATACTGACATAGGCCGTAGATAATGAAAATGTTTTCTATAACGAACAAGTGGTCCACAATTCCCAGTCGCTCTTATGCCATAACCCTCATTTGAATACCGTGGGGGAGAGTGCTAGGATAGACGCACCAAAGGTATACTTTACAAACAATATATTCCTGTAGAAAGGCTGAACCTTCTATAATACATTCATGATATCTTGAAGGTTGTTTAGAACTGAGAGGAAGAGATACAAGGCCAGTGTATGATACGGTGAGACACATCAGACGAAAGAGTAAAAGCGGTAACAATGCGTTATAGAATACTATCACCGACGCCCACTTTCTCTCCTTCTTCCATGGCACCACCCAAAAAATATCACACAACTGAATCAAAGCGTCACTCAGTGTGCGAGAAAAGCAAACGCTACTATGAAAGGTATGTATTGACATCTCTGCCATGAAAACTCAACTAATATGCAATACAATTATTGAGAAACAGGCTCCAGATCTGACTCTGGTGCAAAGCTGCATACGATGCTAGAGCTGTGCAAGACCCAGTGCCCCAGTGTTCACTCTCACCTTCTGGCTGCTCTAGCAAAGAGCCTGCCGTCATGAATGTCAAGCGCATTACTAGAGTCGGAAAGACTAATGCACTTGAAATTCAAACAAGGTAGGGGACATCATATCGACGCAATCCTTGGGAAATATATTAATGGTGCACATGCAGGAGAAAGTACCTAACACGCCAAACTAAAGCCTTGCCTTTGTCTAACAATGCCCCCCTGGTACCACCTATACCACCCACCGACATATTCCCCAAACTGAGCGCAGAGGCAAAAGCCCTTCAAGACAAATTTAATTCCTTCATTCAGGGCACATCTATTGGTGAATATGCGGAGTCGCTCTTGAGAGCTTACTTCAAGTCGAACTCAAAACGCCAGGGACAAATCAGTGTCTTTGTGGACCCATTGCAAGACCTGTATGAACTCCGGGACGCCTATACGAAGATTCAAGATCAATCCCTTGCAGCTGAAGGTTTGAGCGTGAGGCATGATTCACTAGTACAAGCAGGTGGTCCTATCACCAAGGTCGTCGAGTGGGTGGAAGATTTTTGGTGTTGCATGATTGATGGTCCAAGGAGCTTACTGCGTACATATAATGTGAAACGGTTGGCGTGGCAAAGGGATACTATTGGTTAATACATTCACTACAAAAGGATATTTCTTTTCTAGAGTACCTCACTTGTAAATTCTCTACACTGTTCATCGCCTCGCATAACAAGTCTTCAAGCCAAAATATCACCTGATGAATGGGTCCCATCATACCCTGCACCCACTCCATATCTTTTCCTACCCCTGCACTATTCAGAACAACATGCTCATATTCATATCCCAACTTCTCAAAGGGGGAAAGTCGGGTGAGAGCATTCTCGATCACACATTGGCATCCCTTGAGTCGTTGATACGCCGTCTACGCGTTCACACCTAGATTTCGCAAATTTGTAACAATACAATTGCATATCTATCCTATACTAGTGATAGTAAAAAGGACTATAGCTGAGGCTTTGAGCTGATAGTCACAGCAGTATGTGACTAGTGAAGCCAGGACTTAGATGCGATACCACTAGTGGGTTAAATCTACCAGCTGGCCATACTAGTGACTTGAATACTAGCCGGGCTACTTAATATAAGGCCACTAGTAGATGAGTAACGTGACTAGCGCACCAAACAAGGAGCAGAATACACAGATCTCATGAAGTTCAGTCACTAGTAGACCAGTCGGGGCAGAAACACCTAAGTCAGGTTAACTAGTCACACAGCAATCTCGAAGCAGGACTTAGAAATGAATTAACAACAGATTAACGTTACGGCCAGATCCGACTAGTGCGATCAGATCTATTGCGATCGGTACTAGTATAGCCCGGCTGCGCTTTCGATCACGGCCGACTACGGTTGCGAGCACGAGGCTGTGGCTAGTCGTTCATCTCCGGCGCTAGTGGCGCGTTGCTGGGTCAAGAACGCGAGATTAAACCGCTAGCTGAGCTCCGTGGCTCACTAGTCGTCCAATAGTAATTTCTAGACCGACTATTGCGTGTTTATGCGCGATCTTTTGGGCCTAGCCAAGAAATCAGTACCGAAAATACCCCACTAGTGTAGCTGTTTGTGTCACTTTGTACCTTTCTTTACAGTATATAAGTAGTAGAATAGCCACCCGCACGGACAGGCAATGCCATCCCTGCGATTGAGACCTACTAGTCAGTATCTAGTGCCCCAATTAAAGGCTTTTGTGCTTAACCTCGAACGAAGCGGCTACTAGTCGCTAAGTTACCCATAGTATTGAGTGAATTGAAGTCCCTTTGAGTCTACTATTGTGTCCTGCAAAGGCCAAGAGTGCCACTAGTAAGCCGAGAGTGCAAACTAGTCAAGTGTTGATCACTTGTAGGAAGTATTACAGGGCCAAGAAAGCCAATAGTCCGAACAGTTGGAGTCCCAGCGAGCGCAGTAGCTCAAAACCAAGTCACATTCATTCAATTGTGTCTTACCCACCCCACTAGTGCGAGTAGTACGCTTGTAAAACTCACTAGTAACGAATAAAACATCTTTTGAACAACCTACCTTGATTATCGAGTCTGCAGAGTGCTTCTACCATACTCGAAACACCCGAATTCAATACATTGGTGATAGTGTAGAGTGTAGAGAGGTTTAGTGTTGGTTGGAGCCCATTTCCACCCACTAGTCTTTTGCCATTCACCGTTACCGAGCACATCATCATGTAGGTCCAATAGTAGCAATGTACGCATGGTAGATCTTGTCCACGAAGCAGTGTGGTTCGTTTTCTGTTAGCATGTTGAACCGCTGCTGTAGCCGTTCTAGTTGGTCGAGTGCTTCTGCTAGATCTGAGCTGTGTCTGAAGTCAAAATCAGTCATTAAGCTCTAGTAAGAGCACGTTCAACAGACATACCGTATATGCATTACTCCCGAGTTAACCTCAATATCAGTACATCGTGCCACCCGCTGAATCAAAGGTTCCAAATGGCTAGAAGCGTACGAGTAAGAACCAGATCAAAAGAGATATCATCTCACATACCTCCATGTTCGATTGTTAGATATTCCAGCAAGTTGGTATGACTTGCGTCGACGCTGATTGATGGCATGACGATGCCTGGCAAGAGAGCTTCAGTTTACAGCTCAGAGCTCATATAATAATTCTTCTTACTTCTGATAACTTTGTCGGCTACTAGCATTGTGAGCTGCTCGGCGTTCCTGTTCCGTTTGATAGGCACGTCGTGACACCATGATAGTTGCTGGAATGAGGGGGGGGACTGAAACTGAGGTGCCAAGTGACAGCTGGTGCGAGGGACTAGTTTGGAGCAGGGGATCACTTGAGGCCATAGGATTTGCGCGCTGTCATAGAAAAAAGGGATCAGCATACGAGACTGTACAGAGTCAACTGAACCGTGTTACGATAATGTACAAAGTCAGTCCAAAGACTTTGTACTTTGTCGTGGAAGGAAGGAACCGCGTTACAGTAATGTACAAAGTCAGCTCAAAAAATTTGTACTGTGTCATAAAAGGCAACAGTTGACTGACAGCTGTCACATAATTTGGGCTCGCTTCACTTTGCAAAGTTTCGGGATTGTATACAGTCTAAGCAAGACTTTGTACTTTGTCGTAAATCTAAAATCCTTATAAGCTCAAGAGAAGAAATGAAAACGCCATCGCTCACAGGATATCATTATTGGCAGAACAGGTGGGTACCTTCGGCTATAGGACGTTAAGGTCTCTTATGTCTGTTATTAGATATGCTTCGCTCTCGAGAGAAAAGGGAATTTTTGAGGGCTTACATGCCCAAATATCGCAGGGTGAAAGCTGTTGCGAAGGAGAGTCCGAGACTCTTCGCACAGTTTCAGTCTTGTATATGGTTACTTTGGATAAACCATTGGTACCCGGAACTGTGGGTTCCTGACCCGAATGATGCTGCGGGGATTCGCCACTGGAACCGTAGTCGCCAAAAAGTAAGTTCTTCTGTCATGGCGCAAATCAATAGACTCACCATATTCACCTTAGGATCTTCTCAAGATTATTCAGACACTAGTGTTTTGGGATCCCTTCTATGCCGAGGGTCACAGAAAGGAAGCAGGACGAGCACTGCTCTCCTTAGGTGTAGATAATGTAGCCTCCAAGACATGGCTATCCGGTATAAGATGAAGTGATCGAGTACCAAAGCCAAAGAGGCGTCTCGATGATAGTTAGCTCATGTGTTATTGATCGAAGCTTTTGATCATCCAAAATGAGCCTTGTCTCAACTACGAATATACTGTCACTCATGGAGCACTTGCGGTTCCACAAGGACCACTATTTCACATGTTTCGTCCAAATAACAACCCTCTCTCTCTTTCGTAACTTCTGTTAGGACGGCGAAGTAATACTTAACCCAAATGACACGACATTGATACCCATCCTCCCTGTCTCACAGAATATGTGGAACTACAATCCCAAGAAGCATGGAAAGCATGCCCCTGCACGAAACTTGGTTGTCAGTGATGGCACTGAACGTCAGCCCCCTGCTCCTGCCGTTGAGCATTATCGACACACTCATTTCAGCACAAAGACCACTGAGGATGGACAGGTTCGATCCAGTATGCGTCATAGAACTTTGACGCTTCCTGCTCTTGAATCTCAGCTCCCTGTAATGGACAAGGACCTTTACCCATCTATCGCAGAGCTGTCTTCAGGATCATTTTTGGATCCTGATTATGCTCCATCTGCTGAGGTTCAGGATGGTGAAGAGGAAGAGAGTACCACTCGCGCTCCCAGGCCACTTGGCATAGGTCTAATATCTATCATAGCATCTCCAAGTCTAACTAATGTTACTCACCAGGATCATCCACTCCTCATCTGGTCTCAGCTACGTTCAGAGTTCCTTGACGAGATCTTGAAACTCAACGCATTTGAAACGGAGGACAATGATGCATGCGAGGCTTGCAAGACAGACTTAGGCCTATTTCGCTGCCTCTCCTGTGTGGATACTCGGTGCCTTTGTCACACTTGTATTGTTGCTGGGCACAAAGGCTTGCCCCTGCATAGAATTGAGGTGCGTCAATAATGATCAATGTATCTAATGATTTTGATGAGATGTGGATAGGAGTGGTGCTCTTCATTCTTCCGCAGAATGACGCTTGCCCAACTCGGGCTTACGTTTGAACTAGGCCATAAACACGGGGCATCGTGCCTCTTTCCCGCAATCATTCCAGATTTTGTTGTCGTCAACATAGATGGCATCCACACGGTTAACATGGCATTTTGCAATTGTATCCAAGGGATCTTACAGCATATTCAGCTACTTCGTCGACAACTGTTTCCTGCAACAACGATATACCCACATACTGCTTTCACATTCCGTGTGCTTCACTTCTTTCAACTTCTTTCGTTCATGTCGAAGGTATCCGCATATGAGTTTTATCACACATTGGTTCGCTTGACTGATAACTCCGGGATGTACACACCACCAGTAAGGCTTCTTCATCACCTATTCATGCAAAGCTGCTTATAGGAGGCAGGATCGCTACCAGGCTTTTCTTCGGGTCGTGCGAGAGTGGCGGCACGTTCGTACTTTGAAACGATTTGGGCATGGGCACGAGTCAAGTGGTATTCAAGGTACTAAACAGGGTGAACTTGTGCTTCGTTGCCCTGCATGCCCTCAACCAAGTATCAACTTACCTCCAGATTGGAACAAGAATCTGTGCATCTCATTACAAGTTTACTCATAGTTCCTATGTCCTGACTTTCCCCCAAGGGCTCCTCGCTGGTTGTACCGCTTGTTTTTGGCTATAGATGCAAATTTCTGGCTCCGTCGACTGAACATCTCTAGTGACGAATCCAATCCGAGTCTCAATCTCGGATATGCTTACTTTGTTGAAGAAACCGCTTTTCGTAGTCACCTTGATACATTTGGAAAGGTCATTCCTGAGGAAGAGAAGAGTACGTGTAACAATCACGATGCCATCAAGCTTGCAAATAGTAGAGGCGGACATGGTGCCACAGCAGTGGGGGTTGGTGCTGTTGTCTGCGGACGACATGATATGAAACGTCCTATGTCCATCGGAGATCTCCAGAAAGGCGAAAGGTATGGATTTTATGAGAAATTGTGTTCAATTCTGAATATATCATCAGATATCTTAATATGGATTACTTCATTCTATCAACCTTATCGGACGACATGCCTCCTGAGTTGGTGATATCATACAACATCGCATGTCAATGGCATAAAAAAATTTTCGATCGAATTTCGCAGTATCCTGAATCACTACGACCAATGCAATCAGAGTGGAATATCCTTTACCTTGTGCCAAAATTCCATCTGCCAGCCCATGTTTTGAAATGCCGTGACAACTTTTCCTTCAATTTCTCTGCTGGAGTTGGTCGCACCGATGGCAAGGCTCCTGAACGTGGCTGGGCTGCTACCAATGCTTTAGCAGCGAGTACCAAAGAGATGGGTCCAGGCGCTCGTCAAGACACTTTGGATGACCATTTTGGAGATTACAACTGGAGAAAGATCATCATTCTAGGTATGTAACTCTTTCAACAAACGGAATCAGCTAACCTTTGGTTTTCAGCGGATACTCTTTGTGATCGGCTGAAGGAGGCAGTCAAAGCTCGTACTGAGCATGTTGAAGAGTTTATAGGATACGAGGATGCTTTACAGGTCGAGCATTCAGAATCTGTCGACTCATGGAGACAAATGGTCCTTTTATGGGAAACCGATCGAACCCAGCAGAATCCCTTTGCACCGACTTTGCGCCGTAAGTCTACCTGCATCATCATCAATATTTCATTCACACTTGTACCATTTAGGAATGTTTCTGCTATAGAAATTTGGCATGATGTTAGCCCCAGCGAGTTAATTGCACAAGGATTACAGCTAGAGGAGGCCCAGTATGTTTCCGTATCATCTCATGGATTGCTGTGCTGACAATTTTGACAGGGTGCGACTGCAATACGATATCGATGCCCTTGGTCCACATTCAACAGATCTACAATGCACAAAAGTTCAAGCCCAGGAGAACCATATCAGCCGCAAAATCGAAGCATGGATTGATGTGCAGAAGGTGTACATGCCTAGGACCACACTTCTATGTACATGGGATGACGATCGCCGCAAGGTTGGGGCAGCTGTGCAGCCTTCAAAGATTCCTCTCTACCTCCCTTCTACCGCCCTCAGGCTCAATGCTATTGATGCATTAACCCAGAGCACTATCGTCGACGACGAATTGCGTCTCCATCTTGCTCAGGCTAATGATACCTTGGCGGTGCTACATGATCATCTTCTTCTAAAATCTTATCTCACGATGTGGTGACAATGCTTTTCCCGAGGACAGCGCTACAGCACTAAAGCAAATACTTTATTTTGCCGAGTAGAAGACAAGATCGCTGCAGATGTTTCAAGATATCAACGAATCTACATGGCATTGGCATCAATATCCGTGAAATTAAACCGGTATGAATGGCAGGGGATTCTCCACCCTCTAAAGGATGAAGATGTTCAAGGTCTTGACCAGTACAATGAGGCGACTTCAGAGGGACATCGCAATCTGGCGTGGATTTGGAAAACCAATCTCCAAGGTGGAGATAAAGGTCTCCAGGAAGGTAATTGTCTGCTCCCTCACATCTGAAATCTGGGTTATTACTGAGCCCGTTCTTTGATAGCATTGAGAATTGAGTGGTGCAAGTCTCGGGCACGAGCTCAATGGTGGCAGGAAGAATGCGAGCTACTGACTGAGGAGCTGCGTTGTGTCCAGGCTACTTTTATGTACTATTTCCAGCTATGGACCAAGCGAGCCAAGTTGAGATTGCTCCCTGGTGCAAGAGCGTATGCTTTCAGGCAAGCAGCACTATGGAGCGAGCTACAAATGGACGCAGAAGCCAAATGGCAAAATGTCCAGACTACTCTGGACTTGAATTCATCAACGCATAGCATAGCAACTACAGATCTCGATGGCTGTACTAACAGCAAAGTACATAGTACGTAGTTTTTTTAATGTCAACAAGTCAGGTTACGATATGATAAGAGTCGGTGATATAGTAAGATTGGTACATCAATAACTACTCATCACGATTGACTTCAATAAGTTTAGGACGGCACAATAACGCAAGGATGACCAAAAACATGGCGGATCTTTTGGAACTCACGGGTGGCCATGCTCTCCAGGTCATCGAGCACATCTATGATTGCGCTGCAATTCCAACGATGCGGACCGTGATGATTATAAAGCCACAGCTGCTTCAGACCCATAATAAAGAGCATGAAAATCTCCTGTAGATTAGGTTTAGCAAAGGAATCAAAACAGAAGGGATGACAAACAATTTTTCGCTGCTCCTTATCTGGATCGTTTCCTCCCGTGAACCCTCCTGAAACATTCTCCGGCCACAAAGAAAAGTATTCTTCATATATCCTGTCAAGGAAGCGCAGCACTGTGTCTGCATATATGGCACGTTCGAAGGCCGGGCCAAACTCGGCAAGCCAGAGGCGCTGCTCCAGAGAATAATATAAACGTATAGCATATTCGTATTCTGATGAAGCCGCGAAGACTCCAATAATGCTTCTGTTCAAGATTATTGTTAAGCTTAGAATGCAAGTATTAAGGATACCAACTTACAAAGAGCCATCCCCAATTCGATTATACCGGTGATAGTGGAAGAGGTCGTAGTCCAGAGACATATTCAATGCAGGAGGGAGTGCTGTTATAGGTATGCGATGAGAGTGCAAGCATTGCGGGTTCGTTCTACTTTTGTACATTTCCACGGAATCGACTTTGTACATTACCGTGGAATCAACTTTGTACATTACCGTGAATCAACTTTGTACATTACCGTAGAATCGATTTTGTACATTCCTGTGATGTCACTTTGTACATTACCGTAGAATCAACTGTACACAGTGAAGAAGCGTGTACGAATTCGATGATCATGATCGAAGCGTCTGTTCAATCTGTATATTGATGACGCCATAGAGCTGACTGTACAGCTAAGCGACACACGGTGCGAATGGCATAATTATCGCGAGCATATTCATAAGGGCAAACAATAAGCTGGAAATTTTTGGTATTCATTGTTCCTCACTGTATGTTAGCGCAAGATAAGAATACTGAGACAGATTCAACATTTATTGATATTGCAACTGAATAGCATAAAAGGGTATGGAAATATGCTTCCACTACTAGGGGTATGACAAAAGCAAAAAGAGACCCGAGTGACAGTGTGCCAGTGCCCCGCTCTTCCCGGACGAATCGGTGGCTAAAGAAATTGCGAACCGTTGAATTACATATTTTTCCATGAGCCAGTAGTACAGCCACGTAAATTTTTGAGATCCCATCACAGTAGTACGATCCCAGATCTGTACCTAAAGTGGATGAAAGGGCGCAGAATCGGGTGACGACGAGCAAGGAGGCGGGGAATCAATGTGAAGCGTGGGAAATTGTAGCCGGGTATAGCTGCAGCATGATTTAGCTTGTTGGCATGTGATTTTGACATTTTGCAGGACTTTGCAAAGTGCTTCCACTGTACAGAACTACGATAGAATGCGTAAATTGATCTGCACTGTAGTTACCGGGAGAATTTGTACAGTATGGACACTATAGCCTCCATTGTCATCATCTGCTGCGAGAGCGATGATTTCAACGATTATCTCTACGGGCAGAGACCATATTGATGACCTGCTTGACTTTTGGACGCGCTCCAGCTGTGATTTCTTCCTCTTCCGCACTCAACGGAGGTCCGAGAGAGATGCGTGCAAACAACGAAGTTTGGTGGTCGAGGAGGGTGATATCGTTCTCCAGGCCGACGATGTCCGTTTGCAACCGTCGATGATCGATAGACGACAATGGGACAGGGCGATGGGGCACAATACTAGCGGTATCGTGATAACGACCGTCCTCCTGATCAGTGAGGCTGAGGAAGCCGCATGTTGGGCACGTAGACAGCATATGAAGATGATTTGAAGCTCGAACCAAATGATTATTAACTGTCAAATAATGCATTGAGATCGTGCAAAGAGTTCTGATAGAACAACTGAATCCCTACTGTAGAGTCCGATGTTCAGGTTGATGTTGAGAGACGTTGGCCTACTGGTACTGGGGGTCGAGGTATGAAACAAACAGTGAACCGCATAGTTACGAACAGAACATGCACGGCAGTGCCGCATATCCGGAAGCACCGGGTTACTACATATGTAACGTTGTTCAATGTTGGGTGAATACTTACGGTGGTTTTCCGTTCATTGCGCTGGGTACTCCCGCCCTAACTGGCGTGGGAACCCAGTGGTTCGATCGTAAACAGTCGTAAGCCATACGGCCAATGATCGAATTGACTGATAATTCACCGTGCCGTAGATGCCGTTGTCGTCATTGATCGCTTCGGGCACTGTGGGAATACTTTCCCTTTCTCCATGTTGCCGACCAACCGTATTAACCATCGTTCACTTTCTACTGGCCCTCATTTCGCGCACCGTACGCGTCGAATCACTTGCAGAAGGATGCAATACCAACAGAATCGGTAGCTGGAGTCAATGATCACCTAGTGGTTCTTCAATGAGGACATGGCGAAGAATTGTGTCGTGTCCGGGAGTGGAACGTCGGGAGAGGTGATGAAAATGCAGGATCCTCTGTCGCCCCCACTGTCTGCAGTCAAAGTAGCGGCCATTGGAAGACTGGGAATCGCTCGTTGGCGATGACCGACATACCCAACGCCCAGGAAGAAGTCCTGGAAATACTTCTTCTACATGGCGCGCTGCAGTCTTGGATCTTCGACCCGCCCAAGAGGACGGCTACGGCGCGTTATTTGGATATGCACCAGGCATTCCAGGCGCGTTTCACCGTCTCTAACCAATGCTTCTTCTTTCTGATTTTGTTTTTCCTTCTGTTACAGGCATTAGTGGATCTGAAAAGCAACGGCATCAGCGCGTTCTTCCTAACGAACCCCGGCGGATACATCTTTCCTGAGTGGTTCCCAGCCGAGGAGGCTGCCCAGGGGATAGTCAATTGTCGCATCCAGAGCCCTGGAGTTAGGTGTCGAGGTATCTGTGGCACGACGTCAATCGGCAATTCAGTAGGGTCTCGGCACGACGATAGCAATAGGATACGCTTGGTGACTGCGCTCCAGCTGGATAGCGTATTTCCCAATGAGAGTCCTGAGATGATATTAACAGGATGCCAACGGCGAGCCTTTGCTACATAGTAGTGCTCAGTCGTAACATGGTATGACTACGGCGCGACAACTCTGCTGTCCACATGCAAAATACCCTCATTACGACATCTTTCCAATTTCCGCCAGAACAGACGTACACTGGCATCCCCATACCGATCCCTCTGCTCAGGCTGCAAAAATTCGATACAAATGCTAACTCGCCTCTTGAACCGCGCCATCACGCTGTCAGCATCCTTCCATAGCGAATCGTTTGTCGAGTTAAATGGTTTGGAATCAGATACCCGCAAGATGAGGTCCGCTTCTTCCAACGCGGCGGATGACGTCCCCCCAAAAATGCTGACTACGCAGGCCAGAATTGGTCGCGCGTACACCGAGCATCGGAGGATGCACTTTACACGTGGGATACCGCTGACATCCAGTTCGCCCTGCCGTGGCGTAGCTGCTTATCATCATCATCCACCTGTGTAGGATCGGAGCGAAACATCATACCGAGTGCCAGCAGATGCAGGTGCAATTCTTCCAAGGTATCCTTCGTTGCCATGAGCAGCTTTTGGAGCGCCGGGAGATACGCAACAGTCGTCATCCAGAATTGAAGCCGCTTGAGACAGCCGAAATCAATTGTGGATGAAACCCCTAGCATCTCGTCGATGAATTCGTTGGTTTCTCGCTCTCCTGTCTGCAGGGATAGATCTCGGATGGTGCATCGTCGAGATGGCACCATGTTGGATGGCAGGACCGTTTCAATACGGCTATCTGTGAATTTCAGGCTATGGATCTCCCTACGGTGAGCAAACAGTTCGAAGAACTCTTCCGAGGTCTCGAATGTCATCCCTTCAAACAAGACGTTTTGGAGCCGAGGCCGGGAAAGCGCACGCTTCAAGGCGCTGCCCATGAAACTCGGGGACGTCCGTAAGATGGAGAGGGATTCGATGTTTGGTAGCTGCTCGAGGATTTGGGGGATGATCTCTTTGTCCGAGTCGTGGATGTGGAGCCTCTTCACGTGGGATACTATCTGGGACGAGCTAGAGACGAGGTGAAGCAAATCTGGGTACGGAGTTGTATAGCAGTGGGAACCAGAGAGGGTAATAGTGGCGAAGAGATGTTTCTGGGATGACCATCGCAGCACCCGGTTAACGCAACTACATGACATGAGAGTTTTCTTGTCGTCGCGGCATTCCTCGATGATTGTGTCGAGCAATTCGTTTGGCAGCATAAGGAATGGTTGACTGGAAAGTGATGAGAGGAAGGGAATGCCTCGGGTATTGGTGAGCGAGGGCTATAGTTGGAGATTGTACGGCTTTGAACGTGACGCCCGTGTTCTCACAGATTCAACCATTTTGGCGCCATGTCCTACTACGATGATGATTATGGACATGTTCCATACAGGACGTCAGACACAGGAGGACGTCTTCTCTACTCGGGAGCTAGGAACTCGAAGGAGTGCGTAAATGACTACCACCGTGCGTGGATTCAAGCTGCCATCCGCTTATGGAGTAGAACTACCCATATTACGGATTCTACCCTCTCAACTGTTGATGGTGAAAGCAGACGTGCATGATGTTGAACCACCTGATATCTGTCGATGCGTACAAAGATGTGCACTCCTATGCCGGACTTTCGGAGGATCTGGGTATGACTCGCGTGCAATCACTTGTGATGTTACTATGGGAGAGTACTCTCACGGGCAGAGAGAAAACAGGAGAATGTGACGACTGTATCGAGAAGGACTGGGGTGTTAAGGCCCGTACAGGTCACGCTACGGTTAGCTGTGCCTTCGCATTGGAAGCAGTTGGAAAGTCGCCAGTCTTCGATGAATAGGTACTCCATCAACTACCCGGGGCTTGGGATGTCGGAAGGTCACGATGAGCGTTGACCTGCTCTTGCGCAGTGCGCACAGAGCGTTTTCGTCTGGTCTGTGACTCCTGTGTTTATGACCTGCACCGCACTATCATCCAAAACCCTCCCCGTTCAAGGAGTCTTTCCTGTACGTCTCAGCACATTGGTCTGCTCCCTGTTCAATCATATAGTGTGGCCAATATTCGTCAAGAAACTCGTGTAACGGTAAGCTGTCAGCCTCTCTTTCTATGTTTATACACATCTTAAATAATCTTGGATTTGATAAGGTAATGCCGGTCGTCCCTTCTCGGCGTTGGATGCAATAAACATCGGCACCTGCACTCATGTTCCTATGATTCTCGACACAAGATTATTGGATAGTCTCACAATTTCACAGCTTCTTGCCGCCGTTCCATCGTCGTCTTGCACTGCAGCATTACTATTATCTCGCATCAGTCACACGTTCCTCAGCTATAACGTCCGTATCCCCTTCCTGCACGGCGGTGAATTCCTGAGTGCCCGTTTTTATTCTCGGGGCGGTGGATAGGACCTTTGCACGGGGCTACTATCCCGACAGCGATACGACGCTACGGCATGGAATTAGGTCGCCGTATGACGGGGGCTACACTGAGTGGCGCTGTCCTTGTTACCCCCCTTGGCTTGTGTTTAATTATTAACAAATTGATGTGTCCAGGCAGATTCGGCCATTTCTGGACCGTGAACGCTGCAGTAATCAAGCGGCGTAGTAGTACTGGCTTACTGTCCTTATCAGGATATGCGGTTAGGAAACCACGGACGTGTCGAGTATGTACCTATTACGTTCACGAAAATATGGCTTACAGCAATATGCTTTATCAGATCTTACGACTAACGGCAAACGGAGTAATTGCTGTATCATCAGCACAGCTTTCTCCCTCCATACCTATAGACACCGGAAGCAGACGCGCCGAGTCTGTGGCTATCCAAATTCGCGGCTGTCCATTTGAAGATGTGTACACTCATTGACTCGCCCTACCCATTGCGTATATATGTACGCCACCGGGCCAGCGGTTACCTTAACTTGGGCTCTTTGAGTGACTCGGAGGTCTAGGTTTCTTGGACTGACTCGGCGGCGTTGCAAATCCGGGCGCAGCATATTGATACCTATTTCTTGAAACGCTGGTACCCGGCCAGCTCTGATACAGTCGGAAATTTCTCCAGGCCTTGAGGGTCCATGATGGTCGGAGACGGAATCTCAAGCACTGCACTGCGTTGTGATTCTCAGCTGTAGAAGGGTTGCCGAGTTGGTCGTGCTACACAATCAAGACAGTTCGCTGACGAGATGCACCTCGATTTCGCTGGTGGCGTACCAAGCCACAGGCAACAAAACATGAAAGCGACGATGATCCGCGAGTGAGTTATTTATATATGTTAAGGATGGCAAAGTTTTGTAACGGCACCCATTTATTGCCAGTAAATCCGCTTGGTGCCCTGGATTTAGCATCAAACAAGTCGCAAACACTGATAGAGGACTGATAGCGTACAGCTTCTTGCTGTATAATGCAAGATCGCCCGCCGCCTCGACCTTTGAAATCAATGAGGTCCTCGTACATGTAAGATCTCGATCATTGTTTTGTATGAATTTCACATTGATATGGACCGCAGCTGAACAGGGTAGTATGCTGATGATGATGCATGATGCGCGCGCGATTTACAATTGGGTTATATATATTTATATATCTCATTGCTTTTTAAAACCCAACTCGTGGGTTCAGTATCTAACCACGACGATCTCCTTCAATATGGATCCGGCGAACCTATTTGATTCTTGCCTTCGATCCATACACCGTTTTATGCTGGCTTTGTTGGGCCGATACTTTCTTGGAGCATCACGACAATGGTCAAAACGCCCTGTGAAGGACCACGACGAGATTCCTGAAAAGCCGAACTCCCCTCCAACCTCGCAGCCTATAATCTCCGACCGTAGTTTTGGTCCACATGTAGAGGTCCGATTCGAGAGCATCCACAGCGCCTTTGAACTCTCGGCGCGCATCAATCCCGTTCAAGAAGCTGTTGTGGATCACTTTGGAAACTCCCTTTCGTACAGAGAGTTGGATAGGCTGTCCTTGCGCCTCGCTTCATATCTGAGGTCACGAGGCGTCGGTCGTGGATCTCTTGTTGGCCTCGTCGTTCAGCGGTCAATTCCTCAAGTGGTTGCTATTCTTGGCGTTCTTCGCGCTGGCGCCGCGTACATACCCTTAGACGGAAATGTCGTAACTGACGATACCCTGACGGGTATCATGGACAATGCTGATCCCTCCTACATTTTGATATCAAAAGGATGTATCGCTCGCGCGGGTATTCTGAGCCATCCATATGGGTGCTTAGAAGACGTCCTTGATATGATCGATCAGTCCCAAGCGGTATATGCCGACGTTAGCAACCCTACGTCCCGAAGATCTGACACAGCATACATCATATTCACTTCGGGTGTGTACCCCTTTGAATTCTTCTATCCTATGCTCATTCTATGATCTAAGGTACTACAGGAAAACCTAAGGGAGTCATGGTGAGTCACTCTAATGTCGTCAATCGTGCGTCATGTTATCTGTTGTCAAACACGTCGCCCTGATCAAAGTTTAGTGCTTTCCCTGGCTCCAGGAAACCTGGGTATCAAGCCGGGAGTCAAGGTTGCGCAACTCATGAACGTTGCCTTTGACATGTGCGCATGGGAGACCCTTGGCTGTTTGATGAACGGAGGAACTCTGTATCTGCGAGGACCACACCGGTGCGACTGGATCAAGGTCATGAAGACGGTCGACGTTCTTATTGCCACACCATCTATACTGGCTCCCCATGAGCCGAAGGATTTTCCGAATGTACGCGTCGTCGCTACTGCTGGGGAACCTTGTCCTCAATCTTTAGCGGACAAATGGGCCGCACAAGCAACGTTCTATAACTCTTGTGGACCTACAGAGGTGCGCTTAAGCAGAATGATAATATCAATGCCTTACGTTTCTTTCAGATCACTATTGTTAATACCATGCACTGTCACGTTCCCAATACCGCTCTCTCTATAGGGAAGCCGACACCTAACAACAGTATCTATATCCTGGACGACTACCTCCGACCTGTACCTGTTGGAGCCACTGGTATCATGTGGGCGGGTGGGGATGGTGTTTCGAAAGGGTACCTTGGTTTGGACGATCTAACTTCTAAGAGGTTCTTGGCAGATCCCTTCAGAGGCGGGTACGTGATGGCCTTTCTTACCAATGCTAAATATTCTAATTTTAACAGGAAAATGTATAACACCGGCGACATCGGCAGATGGAGGGACGACGGCTCCATTGACCATCTAGGTCGCGTTGATGATCAAGTCAAAATCAAAGTGAGTTCGGAGTGCACTATGGTCAGTTCCTGGTATACTTATTATGACTAGGGATTTCGAGTTGAGTTGGACGGCGTCAGTGCCACGATGCTGTCTTGTCCCGAAGTGACTAGTGCTTGTGCTGTTCTCGTCGGCGACGACCTCTTTGGTTTCTACACTCCTCCCTCAGTCGAGGTTGCTCTGGTTCAGGATGCTGTATGCCGGATGCTGCCGCGATACTCTGTACCATCTAAATTTATACCATTACCATCCCTTCCGCTGACAAAGTACGTCCTTTCTATCAACGTTTAATTGCCAGTGTGGCTGACTGCTCAAAAGGAACGGGAAAACAAACAAGGTTGAACTTAAAGCGATTGCTTCGCAAAGAGTCCCAAAGCAAATACCCCAAACACGATAACAGCACCCTGCAAATATACGATACAATCGGCCATCTCTAGCCGGCTAGGAGCCGGTTATCTTCGAAACTTACTGCGGTCATCATGACGATATCTACCCTGCGCTCCGCACCGTGTATTTTTGACCAGGACATAGACCTCAGTATAGACGCGGACATCCACTAGTATCTATTTACTTGTATAACATCATATATACCACTGTCATCTTTGGAGGATTTAGGACATTATTCTACGATCTTGTATTTTTGCGTGTCACACATACATACTCTTGTAAATATCTATCTGTACTTTCATCTATCTATATACTATATTCCGATAGAGATCCACCGTAACATTTTGATGTTGCATCCATTCAGACCGTCAGCATCGTTTTGGGGAATCGTACGAATGCTGAGCCTACGGGCTGCACCTCGTTAGAATCGTGAGAGGAAATCATTAAGTAGTTCACTTAAAGTTGAACGCTGATGACATGATCTCGACCACGCCCGGGAACACCGGGACGGGGCTGTTTTTGAACAATGACCAGGTCCAGGCCGTTCCTGATTAGGACCTTGCGCCAGTACATACCACACACTTTTCGACCAATCAATCCAGTCTTCCGGTCTATGGCTATCCATTATTCAACTTCGCTACAAAGTATCCAGACGTAAAAATGACCGGCGCAGTGACGCCACAACGACATGACAAGGAAGCTTGTCCTCGCGTGTATTGACGCGTATATATATAAAGACCCCTTTTCCGTATTCATGCACTTCTTTCCTTTCCTTCCTACTTCCAACACATTTATTCCAGATTCTCTCGCCGTTGAACAATATGAATCAATAACCCTTCAGCCTCGTATCTCATTCGTTCGACGTTCATCATCGATATCCTGTACGTGTCCCGGTGTCATGACACTCAGCGCTGCTCGCCTCGACCCATTCGTGGGTGTTCACAGGCAGAGAACACCCCTGTGGAGCCCGTACTAGGATCAGCCTCGAATGGCTTCGGGCGCTTCGAAGGAACAGCACGTTTCAGAAGAGTTCAATCGATTCTGTGCATATAAACAGGGGTTCTACCTCGGTGAGGTATCATAAGCCTGCATATATTCGCTTCTGGATTCCTTGCGATTCAGTCGAATCTGAGGGTTTTCTGGTGTCGATGTCGTCAAGAACGCAATTACATGTTACAAGGCTCGCGATGATGGTCATGATTTTTACATCTTCCAGCGCTTCCCGAAGGCCCTACTTAGTCCTGTGAAGCTCTTGAAAGCTTGAAGCTTGACCGGCTAGAGACGTGGTCCTTACTAGACTAGGCTTGCGGTTCATGCATATGCTTTTACTCGCCCTTGGACGAGAAGGATGTCAGTTCTATGAAATGGACTTTCCCTCAGGCATCAGATTCGCATTCGTTTCGTCTCTCTGGTCTTTATTCGCGTTCGTATAGGGCCCTCTTTTCGAACCACAAACGGTGGTGACATTGCGCCCCAAGTAGTCCTCGACCTTCGATGGAGGCTTCAATACTTCCAAATGAACGAGCGTACATCGGATTTGAAAGATCAAATTCGCCTTGCATAAATTCGTCTTGGAGTTGTCATTGTAATTTGCTTGTACGGCTACACCCCTGCTTGCAAGTTGTTATTGCTTCGACGATGCCGAAGGTTGATCAGATCCTCCTCCTTCCATTGATAGAGTTCACCCTTTATATTATGCCGAGGTGCAAGCAGCAAGGCTTCGTCTCATAGGCCGACGTCTGTTTTTGTTGCAATAACCCATTGCATGTATTTATGGAAACCCTAGAACTGCAGTTCTGAAACTCAGTTATGGCCAAAGCTGTGACGACGGAAGGACACCCGTGCTAATTTAAACGACGCTCTTGATTCTTCCCAAGGTGCCCACTGTTAGGCTCAAGGATGATGATCTCGGGCCTAGCCGTCTACTTCTCACTTCTCTTTCGTCGGTCAAAGATCAGGTTTCAAGACATCCCCGGGTCCGGACGATCGGCAGGCGGAAATGGAGTGCTGCTCCTGATCGTTTCTCGGGTTGAAACAAATGCAGTTTCTTTGAATTATGCATTAAGCTGGGACCACCGAGCCCACTACAATTACAATAAGAGTACACTAGACACTAGGAATATCTACAATAAAATGTTCGTTGGAAAGGTTAACAAAACGTAACCGAAAAAAGGAAGAAAAAAAAAACGAATGCATGCATGTTTATCGAAAGCAAATGATGGTGATGTGGTGCTGATGATACAATGGACACCCGTTTGTATACCCGTCCGTTTGTTTGTTATTTATACTGATAAATACCGCAAGTCCGTTCATTGAAAAGTCGTCGCATTCGAATACCGATGGAATTCCTCAGCCGAGACCCAAGGTGCAGCCCCAAAACTCTGGAAAGAGTCTGGACTTTGGAAAGATCCTGGGCTTGGGAAGGTGGCGGTCGGAAAAGATGGGGAAGGCAGGTTCTGGAAAGAGGCCGCAGGGGAGAGATACGGGGTGTTGTATAACGATGCAGTGGGAAGGGACGTAACGTAGGGAGGGGGTGGCGGAGAGAAGGCCAGATTCGCCGTGGATGCTGCGTAGGGGCTGTTGTACGAAGATGGCGGACCGTAGATGTATCCTGTCTGGGGTATAGTACGCGGGGGCGTACGGGGCGGGCTGAGAACATATCGAAGAGGCGCAATGGGCGGCTCTTCCTCTCCTTCCTCCTCGGAAGACTCATCCGAATTATCGAAGCGGCCCGAGCGACGCTGTGCCGGTCCGTAATGCTTGACTTCCCCATTCGTGCTTGCCAATGGCCCGTCCCAAGGTGACCTTCGGACGCTCGGCGCCCGAGCAGGCTGCGGTGCCGATCTTGCATTGGTTTCAAGACTGGTGAATTATAAGATTTTTGTTAGATATAGAAGCTGGGACATGCGCACCCATGCCAAGTCGGGAGATCTTTGTTGTTTTCATCCACAACAACTATTAAGATCTCGGGCGAATCGGAATCGTATCCCTGGCTTTCGTCAGACGTATGGATGCTTGAGCCGCTGTCAGAAGCCGTTCTGGAGCCTTTGGAGTGCCTAGAATCGGCCGAAGCCGTCCTGACAAACGCCGACAATTCAGAAGGGTGAGAGTTTAGAGGAATATTTTGCCATACCTGTGCTTGCTTCTGCGGTGCTTGCCTGAAATCATGAGGAATCAACGAGGACGAGAATAAGAAAGTGAGCTGTTAGTTACCTGAAGAAAAAAAGTAGTGGTTAGTACAACAGCAACACCAAACTTATTCAAACTTACCTGTATGGTGTGCTTGATCCGGGAGTAAAAATGATGAATCTGGTTAAAGGTTATTTCCAAAACAGACAACCGGCGAAGGACATTGGCATACCAGACGGTGATCTCCTGTGGTGTATACACGGATTACAATCAATGCCGACTCCAAACAGTAAAGTACGTACAGATCAGGGTTCACGAGTCTTAGTGGCACTATTCAATTCTTCAGCGGGAGAAGCGATGGTGACGAAGGTTGGTGGAGACTTACAGGAGTTATGGACGGTCAAGCCATTAATTGGACCAAGGAGAGGTAGGGACACGACACTATCAGACACTGTCATAGGAATATCTAATAAGAAGTCAGGGCTGGAAGGAAGCGATCGACAATGCGCATGGACTTACTCGGTCTCGCGGTCAGAGGGCCACCAGAAGGTGGGGGTTCATCTACTAGTTTGAGTACTGGCGGTTTTGGCAATGGTTTCACTGCGGACGGTGTTGGTGATTGGGGGGCTTGTTTGACATTGGCAGATATTGATGATTGGCGCGTTAGAGGAGAGTGCGGGAGGGGCTTATTGACCCCAATTTGCGGGGAAGAAGAGGGAGAACTAGTACTGTACGGCACACGAGCATCTGTGAGAATAAGAATCATGATGTTTGGAAAAGAGTTACTCACGACAGACGCTTGTACTCCTTGTCAAGGTTCTTGACAACCCTTCGGAACTCGTCATCCAAAAAGTCGGTCTTCCGTTGGCCTGATGATGTTTGATGATCAGGACCCGACCCGTGAAAATCAGAGTTGTGCATACCTTTCTTGCGATGGGCCTTGGGCTAAAAGTAAATCAGCCCCAACACGTAAGATGAAGACGCGACCACTCACGATTCCTTTCCACGTCTTATAATAGTCAACAACTTTACGACCACCAGCTGTATAGGTTGAGAACGCGAACACGACCGGGTTGAGATTAGGCAACTGAGCAGCTCGCACATCGATTGTGCTCCTGCGGAGCGTGATCTCATTAGGTAACGAGAACCAGCAGGGTGCATGGACTTACCCAGCATAACTTCGTACTATACTCGCCGCTTCGTCTCCGGCAACGACCTTGAAGCGACCGCTGCCCCCATCAAGTCCGGTTTCGTTCCCGTTCTCGGCCAACCCCCTCAGGAAATCATGATCATGGTACTTTGAGAATTTGTGTCGGTCTTTGTCGTACTGGACGCCCTCCTCCGATGAGTGTCCGCTCGAGGACGACCCGTCGACGTCGCCATCGGGAGAACCAGCCTCGACGATGATATCAGGATGTGGCGGCGGTGAGTGGTGCTCTTCCCGTGGAAGAGGTGGTGAAGACATGACTAGCGCAGTGAATAGACTGAGACTCCACTAAATACGCTGCTCATAGCCAGCCAGCCAGCCGATACCCCAAGGCCACCCGATATGTCGAATTCAAGTCGTATTTGTGCTTTCTGCTAGGGCGGTCCGAGCAGCTTGGTGGAGGAGACGATCGTAGTCGTGGTATGAGTGAAAGAATGTGGGAGCGCAATAAATATGAACGACGGAATCCGTAATCTAATATCGCTGGATGAAGAAGAAGAAAAGGAACAAGCGGAGTTTGAGCAAATGTATCACAATTTCGCTCATCATTCATGCCGTCATCACATCAGCCCGGGGTTACCATTTTTGTATTCTGTCGCGTTGCCTCCGCGAAGTACAAGCATGTCTACTGATCTGATCTGCACAGGTAATCGATAGAAAGAAAATTGATATCGGATGTAGCAGAAACAGTCGTTGCTAGGCCCACAAGTGCCCCAGACGATCGTTGTCTGCGGAGAGATAGTAACTCCCCGGCGCTCAGGAACTGAAAAGGACTAAAAGGTGCCGATTTCACAGGACCTCGCGCTCGTAAGCTCGGTGGAGAGGAAATGACGCAGTGGCCCCCGGCTCATGGATATAGATGGGCGCAATTTCGTGATGCGCAGTGTATAAGCTCAAGCCGGCACAAACATCTACTAAAGAGGTCCTACAGCATCGGCCCAAGAAAGCACAAATTAGGTGCAATGCGGCCACGGGAACGGAATGGGCGCGTTCACACTCTCGAAATAAAGCCATTCAAGTTTAAAGATAGTTTCCCAAAGCTGGGTATTTGGGTGAGTAGAACTGGAGACTCCCATGCATTGTCGGTGGGTTTTTGGGGCCGAGCGCCAAGTTGTACTGCCACAAAGTTAGCGTGTAGGACATGCAGTCGAGGATAAATACAGGAAAAAGCGCCGGGCTTGTCTTCTTAAAGGACGATATTACAGGAAAGGCGGTGAGCGGAAACTAATACTTATGGATCCGAGAAACCTATGGTCCGAGAGTCCTGTTACAAAAGTGACGATAGGAGGCGCGTCTCGACTGTCAAGGCCTAGTACCGAAATAACCGCTAAAAGAGTCAAATGAAAAGGCTGTCGGGGCTGATGATGCGACAAAAACGCACCGCAAGTGAGACTACAATATTGCTTAAAGAGGTTGATGACAGTTTGCAAGGCATGCGGAAGGTTAGGGAGTTCAAGTGGAGAACATAAAAATTCTCGTGGACAATCCGGATAAGGAGATTCATCGGTCCGACTCATAGATATTTTGGACTTGACTTCTAGTATTCTTGCGTCAATACCGAAA